>CAJHQQ010000250.1:0-263678 GCA_905132885.1 Moricandia moricandioides
ATTGAAATTTTAACTTTCTCAGAGACGATTGAATTATAAGTCGTCCAGCAATAGTCAAAGATCTGACACGATTCGGTCAAATGCAAAACTAGCCCTTTTTCGTAGACAACTTATATATAAGTCGTCTGGACTTTTTTTTTTTAACAAACGAAGCCGGACGACTTAGATTAAGTCTTTCGTTTTGACCAGAAGACTTATCAGTAAGTCTTCTACATACAGATGACTTAAGAGTAAGTCTTTTACGCGAACAGATCTTGAAAAAAATTCAAATTCGTACCTTAAACTAGGTGAGATGACTTCGTTTGCACACATGGTCTTCTTCAACCACCCAGAATCTCAAACGAAAGCAACCGTAAGTCAAAACGAAAGAAATATGGCTCTGTCAACCGTAAAATATTTTGAATCAAAAGCTTGAGTTTTTTAGATGAATATGGAGAGAAAGTGAAATAAATGTTGTTTTTAGTTCATAATAGGTCGTACAACGTTGTTGAACTATTCATTGAAGGGCATTAAAAGCTCCAAACAGGTAGTACAAGGTTGTTGAACTATTCATGGTAGTGGCAATACTGTAAATACTTGAAGATGATGAGGTTGAGACAGTAAAAAAGCCATTTTCGAAAAACCAAAAAAAAAAAGGTTAATGGCATTTTCGTAGATAAAATGCAGGTGTGAGATGAAAATCTCAAAAAAAAAACAAATTTTGAGTTACTTTTGCAAAAAGCCATTTTTAAAATGTAGAAAATATATAGTCTTCCTAGGCAAATAAAAATATATATTATAGTCTTACTTTGAAATAAAATGTGTGTCCACAACAAAATGCCACCAATCGTTATAAATTGAATTTGTATGACTTTTGAATAGTTATAAAAAACTATTGCCTTTGATAATTTTAATTTTAAAATTTTTATTAAAATAATTATTAATATTTTTTTTCTACCGGTATAATTATAATATAGTTTTAATGTTGGAATATTGAGCTAGATCCGGTGGACTAGCCGTTCTGAACAAGTAACAACAGCTGACATAATAATAAAAGGTTTTTCTGCAAAGAAGTTCAAAATAAAATAAATAATTGGACAAAGAAGTTCAAAACATTGAAAGTCTTGTATTTTACTTTTAACGTATTTTAATATTATCAAGGTAAACATGATAAAATCAGCAAATACACAATAAAATAAGTCAAAATTCAACCTATTACAACTATCATTGATTAATGGATATTTAATAAGGTATTGAATATTCACAAGTGGAGTGATGTGTTACTGTGGTAGTACTTTGTAGCTTTTGTCTCCTTTGGCTCTTTGAATTATTGAATGGGACTTCAACACTGGGGGCGACTGAGTCAAGCTTGGCGTTGTAGTTTTTTCTTTTCTTATAATGAAATATTATTTAG
Source organism: Moricandia moricandioides (assembly GCA_905132885.1). Lineage (NCBI taxonomy): Eukaryota > Viridiplantae > Streptophyta > Magnoliopsida > Brassicales > Brassicaceae > Moricandia > Moricandia moricandioides. The sequence continues at coordinate 1,394 of CAJHQQ010000250.1, forward strand.
TATTCATTCTTACTTTTATCTCCATTATTAATTATTATTATTATTATTAAATGCTCCGTTCTCATAATGCAAATTATCATTTATTTTTGACGTGTAAACAAGGTAGGTACGCCGGTTAGCATTACTTTTGTGCATGTGTTTTAAGAATACTTGTAATCCACCTACGAAATTTCAACGCCGTCGCAAATCTTTCACTTTTCAGTTTTGAATATGAAGGAACCTAATAAGAAATTTCTTACAAGCTGATATGATAATATACTAATGAATAAAACAATACCATCATTCTACCCGAGCCTACAATATAAATCTCCGTACTCCCCCATCTTATTTACACCACCACACAATACAAAATCTCTAGTAACCAAAGTGACAAAGTGATCTCTGTTTCCATAAAGAAACTAAACACAGAGATTGATCTTTGTCTGGAAAAAAATGGAAGCGACTTTGTCTAACTTCACTCTCTCCACAATCCTCAACACAGAGGATCCATTCAGCTCCGTCATGCTCGCCGTCGCTGTTCTTGTCGCCGTGTTCTGCTACTTTTGGATTCAAGGAAAAACCAAATCCAAGAACGGGCCACCGTTGCCTCCGGGACCTTGGCCACTTCCCATCGTCGGAAACCTCCCGTTCCTAAACTCCGACATCCTCCACACCCAGTTCCAAGCCCTAACTCAAAAACACGGCCCTCTCATGAAGATCCACCTCGGGTCCAAACTAGCTATCGTCATCTCTTCCCCAGAGATGGCTCGTGAGGTTCTCAAAACCCACGACATCACTTTCGCGAACCATGACCTCCCTGAGGTAGGGAAGATCAACACTTACGGTGGAGAAGACATCCTCTGGTCTCCTTACGGCACCCACTGGAGGAGACTACGTAAGCTTTGCGTCATGAAGATGTTCACCACGCCGACTCTCGAAGCTTCTTACTCCACTCGTCGTGAAGAAACCCGACAAACCGTTGTTTACATGTCGGAGATGGCTCGCGACGGGTCTCCCGTCAACCTAGGAGAGCAAATCTTTCTCTCTATCTTCAACGTCGTGACGAGAATGATGTGGGGAGCTACGGTTGAAGGAGAAGAGAGGACAAGCTTAGGAAACGAGCTCAAAACCCTAATCTCTGATATCTCCGACATCGAAGGGATACAAAACTACTCAGACTTCTTCCCGATGTTCGCAAGATTTGACTTCCAAGGACTTGTTAAGAAGATGAAGGTCCACGTGAAGAAGCTAGATATTTTGTTCGATAGAGTTATGGAGAGTCATGTCAAGATGGTTGGTAAGAAAAGCGAAGAAGAAGAAGATTTCTTACAGTATTTGATTAGGGTTAAAGACGAAGATGAGAAAGCTCCTCTCTCGTTGACACACGTCAAGTCACTGCTCATGGACATGGTTCTTGGTGGTGTGGACACATCGGTTAATGCATCAGAGTTCGCCATGGCTGAGATTGTTAGTAGACCAGAAGTTTTCAAGAAGATCAGACAAGAACTAGATCAAGTTGTTGGCGAAGACAGTATCGTTGAAGAGTCACATCTACCAAAGCTTCCGTACCTACAAGCGGTTATGAAAGAGACTCTTAGGCTTCATCCTACCCTTCCTCTTCTTGTGCCTCACAGGAACAGCGAAACCTCAGTGGTTGCGGGATACACTGTGCCTAAGAACTCGAAGATATTCATCAATGTTTGGGCGATTCATAGAGATCCTAAGCATTGGGATGAACCAAACGAGTTTAAGCCAGAGAGGTTTTTGGAGAATGTTCTTGACTTCAATGGTGGTGACTTCAAGTATTTGCCTTTTGGATCAGGGAGGAGGATTTGCGCAGCGATTAACATGGCCGAGAGGCTTGTTCTGTTCAACATTGCGTCGCTTCTTCACTCTTTTGACTGGAAAGCTCCTAAAGGACAAAAGTTTGAGGTTGAAGAGAAGTTTGGGCTTGTTCTTAAGTTGAAGAGTCCACTTGTGGCTATTCCTGTTCCGAGGTTGTCTGATCCCAAACTCTACACAGCTTAAATATAACTAAACATGAAGGAAAGATCGGTTCAGAGAAGTTGATTGTAAGTTTACTTTTATTTTATTTTGTGGTGGGAGTTTTAAAAGTTTAAATACTTTGTAAAAAAAGGAGTGTGTCAAGAGTCTCAAGACGCATATCTGATTATATGTAATAGTTTCTTTATTTATATAATGTCTTATATTTTTCATTTGCCAACATGTCATGTCTAATCCAAATAGTCTAATAGTTGATCCCACAAATGATAGAATGGTAGTTGAAAAACAAAAAGAAATTATAAAATGGTGGTTGGTATAATGTAATTATGGCAATTCAATTCATATTCATGCATGGACCAGTAAGTAATACATGTATATGCTTAAGGCCTCGGACATGATTACCAGTAGAAGTAGAAGAAAAGAATCAAAGAACTTCCATGTGACAAAAGATGACCACAATTACTATATGGATATATCTAGATCAGGCTTTGGCCCTGTCCTAAAGCGGTAGACGTAGCAATCCATTACCATTTTAAAGATTATCATTTTTGTAGTAAGTTTATGGTTTAGAGGTCAGGACGCTATATGGACTTTAGTTGCTAGGTTGGTGGTCTTGTGTATTAAGTTTTGATGATTTTTAAAATATTTAAAATGGGCCAAGATATTTGAAAGATGATATTGGAACGGCCCTGCTACCACAAGCAACAAAAACAAGAAGGTTTAGGTTGGACTTATACACCAATTGTCTAACCGACATGTGACAGTTAATCAAGTAATGAGAAGAAACCCGGCTATAAAAATAAGTAGCCCGGATGTTTAAACTATTAAGATTGGAGTTAATGGCTCCTCAACTAAATCTACAGAATAAAAAAAACTCAGGAAAACATTTATATTATTTGATTATTTCACATTGTTACATTTGGATTAATTTATTTGTTGATAGATTTTGAGCATTGTACAGCTTGATAACTTAGGACTTGAGAGCTGCTTTGGTGTATAACTTACTCATCTGTGTACGTGTGTTAGGGCATGCTATAACAATAAATTAGCCAAACTTTGCTGCAAACTACTGCATTGACATCATACACTGCATCTAGATAATTCTAGGCACATATATATATGGTCTGAGACTCTGAAACCTAGTTAGCTAATTTAACAGTATCCAAGTAACACAATTCAAAGAATTCTAAAATCTAGAGAATCAACCAACCATTTATGGTTCAGCTGTCTAACAACAACACACACAAAACAAACCATCCTTCCTTTAAATAACAGTAAAACTCACGATAGAAAGTGATGATGAACAGTAATTTGTATTGATTCAATCCAATATTATTATACAAAGAATCTACTTTCACTTGCCAAAAAATACACGTAGAAATAATATAGCAGAGATGAGGAAGGAATCTCAAAGAAAATTTCAAAGATTAACTTAGGAAATACAGATAAATAACTTCTGTTTTCTCAAGCTAGCTCTAATTGCACCATCTCGATGATGTGTCAAGCTGACGTGGCTCTATTAGTAACATCTCTTTTCCTATAGCGCTAAATAGATCTGAGTGTTTGGGTACCTGTTGGTATTCGGGTTGGTTTTTCTGGATTTCGTTTATGTTATATAACACCTCCTGCATTTTATTTAAGTAAATTTGTAAATACAGACCGGGTTCGGATATAACACATCGATTTTGGATCGGTTTTATATCACATTTTAAAAGTCATATATCGTTTTGATTCATATTATCTCGGATCGGCTCAGATATACCTGAAGTAAAATCTAAAATTTAATAACAAAAATAAGAAATATGTACTTATTTATATATAATTTGAATATTTAAGGTATTTATTTAAATTTTAAATGCTAAGTGTTAGATATCATATCAAAGTAAATTTAAAATTCAATATTTGAAATATATACTTACTTTTCATATATTTATATTGTATATTAATTTAAACATTTAGATCAACTTCTTCGGATTTTTTTTCCAATTTTTTTGACTTTTTAGATATTTTATTCGGTTTCAGTTAATAACAATTTTGGTTCAAATATATTTGGTAGCACCTAATAAGACCGATTCAGATATTTTTTACATTTCGGACCGGATACGTATTGATTTTTCGGTTTGGGTGCTCAGGCCTAGCGCTAAACATCACAGACATAACTGAGGTTAGTTAGAGGCGAGTTAACGTTACATCTCTAAACCAACCGGTTAAAAACATTCAATCACCAGGTTCAGTTTCCAAACTGAAATCGAACCAAATTATGGAACCAACCCCGAGTTAAAATTGAACTAGAACCCTAAATCTGTGGAGCAAAAAAAAAAAGACAGAGCTTCAAGCTCGAACGCCTCCTGTTTCGACCGAACATCATCAGGGGAAGAGCAAAGACGCGAGACTGAAACCAACAGAGATAGAATTAATTCCGTTCGCGCTTCTGAAACCTATAACTAGACAAAAACCGAGAAGAGGAGGAGAAACTGTGTCCTTACTCGAAGAACCTTGGTCGGAACTGAAAAGAAGAGAGCTTTAGATCGAACCAAGTTGACTCAGAGAAGTTGAGGTATGTTTCATATCTCTCTCAATACCAATACCAGACCATGAAAAATGATTACTTTACTTCATTATCTCTTGCTAAAACTAGTTTTACGAATCAATGGGTGTGAAAGTTTGGATCTTTCTTCCTCCAATCCTTAGTTTGATCTTTTGTCTGCTCTGTTTTTGTTGTTCTGTAACCAAAGAGATGAAGAGAAAGATAGCTATTGGTTTCGAAGGTTCAGCTAACAAGATTGGTGTTGGAATCGTGACTTTAGACGGTACAATCTTAGCCAATCCTCGCCATACATACATAACACCACCTGGTCACGGTTTCCTTCCTAGAGAGACTGCACATCACCATCTCGACCATGTTCTTCCTCTAGTCAAATCAGCTCTCGAAACATCCAAAGTCACCCCTGAAGATATCGACTGCATCTGTTACACTAAAGGTCCTGGGATGGGAGCTCCGTTACAAGTCTCGGCTATTGTCGTTAGGGTGTTGTCACAGCTTTGGAAGAAGCCTATCGTCGGTGTGAATCACTGTGTGGCTCATATTGAGATGGGGAGAGTTGTTACTGGAGCTGATGATCCTGTTGTTTTGTATGTGAGTGGTGGGAACACTCAGGTGATTGCTTATAGTGAAGGGAGGTATAGGATATTCGGTGAGACGATTGATATTGCTGTTGGTAATTGCTTGGACCGGTTCGCTAGAGTCTTGAATCTCTCTAATGATCCAAGTCCTGGATATAACATCGAGCAGGTAAAGTTCAAGAATCGAGAATCATGTTGTGTTCTGTCTCAAGATTCAAGAACATGTTGTGTTCTGTCTCAAGATTCAAGAACCATGTTGTGTTCTGTCTCAAGATTCAAGAACCATGTTGTTAACTCGTTTGTGTTTTGTTGTGTACTAGCTTGCTAAGAAAGGAGAAAAGTTTATCGATCTACCGTATGCTGTTAAAGGTATGGATGTATCATTCAGCGGAATCTTGAGTTATATCGAAACTACTGCAGAGGAGAAGCTCAAGAACAACGAGTGCACACCAGCAGACTTGTGCTACTCCCTTCAAGTAAGTCTCTCTATCATTTTTTTAATCATAAAATGAAAGACACTTTGGTTTATGATTTGTTGGTATTGCAGGAGACGTTGTTTGCCATGTTGGTTGAGATAACGGAACGAGCGATGGCTCATTGTGACAAGAAAGACGTTTTGATAGTTGGTGGAGTTGGGTGTAACGAGCGTTTACAGGACATGATGAGGACGATGTGCTCTGAACGTGACGGTAGGCTATTTGCAACGGATGACCGTTACTGCATCGATAACGGAGCGATGATTGCTTACACGGGTCTTCTTGAGTTTGTTAACGGTATTGAAACGCCGTTACAAGAGTCTACCTTTACGCAGCGGTTTCGCACAGACGAGGTTCATGCAGTGTGGCGAGAGAAGGAAGATGAGAACGTGGCTGCTAAGTGATTGTGTTACCCATTTATTTGTATTGTTTTTTTTTTAAAATTGATTATGAGAATTGAATCAACTCGTTTTTGATGAGTTAAGTTTTAGTGAAATGTTATGAATCTTATGATCGTTTCTTTTGATTTTGGATGATTTCTAGATTGCTTTAACACTTTGAAGGTTAGTTGGCAAGTATCTTTGTAGCAGTTCAAGTTACTTTTAATTGCTTTCTTGCTTTTTAAAGAATACTTACTGTATATATTATTCTACATTTTCTACCGAGAATGGTGGAGAGAATAATGCATTAGTCTTCCCTAATCATACCAAAAAACAACTTTTAAAGAAAACAGCAAAAGTAATAGTTATGGTGGTCCAATCAGATGACATTTTTATGGAATATACTCCCTCTTTTTCTTAATACATCAAGTTTTGGCCTATTGCACAAAGATTAATAAATTTACATTTATCTAGAAAGTATTTTTAAAAATATAATTTTAAAATCATTTAACTAATTATAAAAAAGACTATAAAATTTTATTGGTTGAACAGTTTCCAATAAAGTTAAAGTTAACCTTAAAATCTCAAAATATACCTTCAAATCTTAAAACATCATCTATTTTGAAACAACATAAACCTTTTAAAACATCATGTAAAAAGAAACGGAGGGAGTATGATATATATCACTGCTTACTGAAAGAAAATTGGGAGAAAATTGTATATAATATCTGTAAGACATAAATAATACGTTGGTCTAATCAATTGTAAGAGTTTCCTGACCTAAAAGTCGGCCCTCAAGACCAGAATTTATAGGTTTTATAACTTTTTTTTTTATATAAATTTGGAGGTCTTTATCTATATAAAATTTTAAAAATTTTATGCCAATATTTCATTTAGTTGTGTTCAAGACTCATGATAATATGGTATCTTGTATTTACACTAAGATAAAATCTATGTAAATAGTACAAATATTTCAAAAGTTCTTTAAAGAAAAGACAAGCGCAAAAAGAGATTCAAAATAGACAAAAGTTACGAGTAAAACATAAACAAAAGTTAAGAGTAAAACAATCAATTAAAGATCAAAGTAATTAAAGAAAAGATAAAAGTATATCAAAAAGTCTTCTTCCTCCACTTTCAAATTCAAAAAGGTCAAAAAATGATTTTTAAGAATAAAAAAGTTCTCTGATACCAATTATTAATGTGTCTAGAATTTCTTGTTTCAAAAATAACACTTGGCTTCTATGGTAATGACCTGAAAATCTTCGAATTTATGTTAATTCTACTTATCGTATATTTTGTTTTTCAAACTGATGGAAATTTTGATATACAATACGATTATTCCACTAATTTGTTTTTGTTATTACTTTTCACCAGTCTTGTTTATTGTTAATCTGTCACACGGTGGAGGATACTAGTGGTCATGGTTCGTATTAATTAAAGAGCATACATACTTATCTAATTAGATGAGTGTTGGAGTCCACATTGGATTCTTCTAATAGTCAAACTTCCATGTTCCAACCCCCAAGTTAGGGTTTATAATAATGCAACATGCATGAACTAGCAAATAGTTTTTCTCATAATTAAGTAATTAAGCTCAAATATTTATCAGTTTACTTTAAGTCTACAATTGATTAGCTTACAAAGTAAAAGCTAGTGGAATGATTGTCCACTAGATCTCGATATTATCATTGACTTTTGTAAACGGTATAAACTAGTATTTAGTAATCATTTTAGAAAATTATAAGACATAATATGTAAACAAAAAGATTCTTTAATCAAATATTCTAATCCAAAATATCTACTCGATTTTAGAGACTGTATGTGAACTTATGTATGTGTAGGAGTGTTCTGTGTATGCACGAGTAAACACGTACGTGCACGTGGAGGAATGCAAAGGAGTGGCCAGTGCTGACAATTAACAAAAGGATGATCCAATTTTCAAAATGATTCCAAAGTTATGACTATAAGCCAAAAATGCCAGTCGCCGAACATGAACTTCAACTACACTCTGCTCGTTATATCATTTTCTCACACAAAAGCCGCTTTACAACTTTACCATTTGTATACATAGGTGGAAGGCCTGTTCTCAAATTTAAGGAGCCATATAAACATTTTCGTATAAATAAATTTTAATTGTTTTTATAATGTAATATGTTGTTTTCTAGTTAAATGGATTTATTCTAATGATTCAATTATCCTATCTTATTGTTAATAAAAATGTATAACTTGATAAATTTTGTTGACAATAACATTTAGGGCAAAGAAAATTATAATTATAATTATAGGAAATTACTAGAAAATATTGCCAAAAACTATCTAAATCTCACTTGATTATCAAATCAAAAGGTGAATTTTCTATCAAAAAGCAAATTAAATTTTACTTCAAATACATCACATTCCCCACTTACAAAGCTACAAATGTGAACATTAACTGTCATCAAATAAAACCAAAAAAGTCATCAAGATTTAGCCTTCCTTTTCAAAAGCAGTACACGTCTCTCTCTTGGAGACACAGAGACAGAGTTATTCAATGCTTTGTTGCCTTCCCACTTTTCACCAGCTAAGCTCTGTTCTTCCTCTTCCTCTTCCTATTCTCTCCAAAACAAGAAATATTCTTGCACAACTTTGATTCACGAGAGTTGAAGCTAAAGCTTCCAATTCCAGAAACAAACAGAAAATTTCCCGTTCTAGATTCTGAAGTTGGGTCCCTCTTTTAAACTTTTCCATATTCTCTTCGTCTAGCTCTAAACCCACAAGAAAACAGAGTACTCTGTTCCATAAATTACGCAGCTTTCGTTGAAAGTTCATTCCTTTACTTCTTTTTTCAAGTCAACTAGCTTAAGAAAGCTCAGGGAAATAATGGATGCCTTACATGCCACGTTACTTGTTCTTCTCTCAATCTTTCTTTCAACTTTACTAACTGTTCTAGGAAACGCCGAGCTGAGAGCTCTAATGGAGCTCAAATCGTCACTTGACCCCGAGAACAAGCTTCTCCAGTCATGGACGTTCAACGGCGACCCATGCGACGGATCTTTCGAAGGAATCGCCTGCAACCAGCATCTGAAAGTCGCCAACATATCGTTACAAGGGAAACTTCTGACCGGAAAATTATCTCCGGCCATTGCAGAGCTCAAATGCTTGTCAGGTCTTTACTTACATTACAATAGTCTCTCCGGAGAGATACCTCAAGAGATCGCAAATCTCACTGAGTTATCAGATCTTTATCTCAATGTTAATAACTTCTCCGGTGAGATTCCGGCAGGAATCGGATCCATGGCTGGCTTGCAAGGTTAGCATCTCACAACTTTTAAACCGGTTTGGATAAACCGGAAGTTAGTCTGGCTTAACTGATTGAGACTTGGCCAGAGTTAGAGCTAGAAACTGAGCTGAGTTAACTTAAACCACACTGTGCACATGGTTATAGTCCAAATGTTTTAATAACAAATTATTACACAGGGTTTTAATAATTTTTTATATAAATTTGGAGATTTATGTTCATACAATTATTTTTTCTAGAATTTTGGAAGTTATAGTCCAATGTTTTCATTTCCCTATGTCCAGAACCGGTCATTTCTATAATTGATCAGTCCTTTAAACCGATCTAATTTGAATGGTTTTTTGTCTGTCTTTTGATGTAGTTATGGATCTCTGCTGCAACAGCTTAACAGGGAAGATACCAAAGAACATTGGATCCTTGAAGAAGCTAAGTGTTCTGTCTCTGCAACACAACAAACTAACCGGAGAGGTTCCTTCCAGTTTAGGAAGCTTGAGTATGTTGAGTAGGATTGATCTGAGCTTCAACGATCTTTCAGGACCAATCCCACAAACCCTAACCAACATTCCTCAGCTTGATACTCTTGACTTGCGCAACAATACTCTCTCTGGCGTTGTTCCTCCTGGTGAGTGATGTCTTTGTAAAGCTTCTCTCTCTTTGTAAAGCATTTTCTTGAATATGTTTTTTTGAAACTTGTGAAAGGTCTCAAGAAGTTGAATGAGAGATTCCAGTTTGAGAACAACACAGGGCTATGTGGAATCGATATCCCTTCTCTGAGAGCTTGTTCTGCTTTTGATGATTCAAACATCGAAATCAAGCAGCCTCAGGGTGAAAAAGACACTGATAAGCCAACTCTTCATGACGTTACAGACTCTGTCTATCTCAAAAGTCATTGCAACCAAACACATTGTCATAAACCCTCATCGAAACTCCCACAAGTTGCTTTGATCTCAAGCGTTATTACCGTCACTATAACTTTGTTTGGTGCTGGCTTATTAACCTTCTTGCGCTACAGAAGAAGGAAGCAGAAGATAAGTAACACAGCAGAGCTTTCAGAGGGAAGACTCAGCACAGATCAGCAAAAAGACTTTCGAGCATCGCCTCTAGTGAGTCTTGCTTACACCAAAGAATGGGACCCCCTTGGAGATAGCAGAAACGGAGCTGAGTTCTCACAAGAGCCTCATCATCTCTTTGTTGTGAATAGCAGTTTCAGGTTTAACTTAGAAGAGGTTGAATCTGCAACACAATGCTTCTCAGAAGCTAACCTATTGAGCAGGAACAGCTTTACCTCAGTGTTCAAAGGAGTCCTCAGAGATGGTTCTCTTGTAGCTATCAGAAGCATCAATATAAGCAGTTGCAAGAACGAGGAAGTCGAGTTCATGAACGGTCTGAAGCTTTTGTCATCAATGTCACATGAAAACTTAGTGAAGCTGCGTGGATTCTGCTGTTCTAGAGGCAGAGGAGAGTGCTTTCTCATCTATGATTACGCTTCAAAAGGAAAGCTCTCGAGTTTTCTTGACTTGCAAGAAAGGGACACCGATCGAGTTCTTGCTTGGCCTGCAAGAGTCTCTATCATCAAAGGGATTGCAAAAGGTATTGCTTACTTACATGGAAGTGATCAACAGAAGAAGCATACCATTGTTCATCAAAACATATCGGTCGAGAAGATCCTACTCGATGAGCAGTTCAACCCGTTGATCGCTGATTCAGGTCTTCACAACCTTCTAGCAGACGACTTGGTCTTCTCAGCACTCAAAACAAGTGCAGCAATGGGATACTTAGCTCCAGAGTACGTCACAACCGGAAGATTCACCGAGAAAACTGACGTTTTCGCCTTTGGAGTGATCATTCTCCAAATAATCTCAGGCAAGCTCATGCTTACAAGCTCACTGAGGACTGCTGCTGAGAATGGAGAACATTGTGGCTTCATGGATGAATATCTCGGTGAAGGGTTTGATAAAACAGAGGCGGTGGCAATGGCGAGGATGGGGATAAGCTGTACTCAGGAGATTCCAAACAATAGGCCTAATATAGAGACACTGCTTCTGGAGATAAACTGTATGAAGAGTGAATGAGTGTTATTTTAGTTAGTAACTTTGTTTGTGCTAATATTATTCTCCGGTTAAGCAGTATCACAACAATTGGTTTTTATTTATTTTTACTCTCTTCCGCAAGAACCGGGTCGGTTTACATTAATATTGTACATTACACAGATGATTTATTATCAACTGAACAAATATCATATAGATTATTATTTTTTAATTTTATATACATTCTGGATTTGTTGCGCATAAAAAAAAAACATTTTGGATTTTATTTATTTTAATGAAAGATTCCCTAGTTGTTTCCACCGCCTTCAGAATTGTTCATCGATCTGCACTGCATGAGTATAGATAGAGTTTGTGTATTTGTGGAGAGCTTTTAAAAAAACTTGATTGATCTTAATTATTGACGTAAACCCATGTTTCAAAAAATTAATATAAACGTGAGTATTAAAAGATCCACTATGTTTAATTTGTTTTTAGGACGACTTGAAGAAAACAAATTATTGCGAGGATACTAATCATAATCTAATTGGATAACACCAACCCTTAAAGGAGATTAAACTTTTCTTTTCATTTTCTAACTAACAGTTTTAGAGTGCTTTGAACACTATTTCACTAAAACCCGTTTGAAATCGACTTATATTATAAAATCTGACAAATGTAATACAAAAAAAATAATAAATTTTACTAAATGTTAATATATTTTTGATTAAAAATATTTTTGAAAAATGATATTTAACTTATACTATTTTTACCAATTTCTATAAGATTTTTATGTTTGAATAATGAGGTATGATATATTTACTCTGCTTTTATATTTACCCTGGGTATCAAATTTTCTTCAACAAATGCTCGTGTCATCGATATTAATTAAGCATTTATCTTGTAAAATATACTAGTTATAGTAATAATTAAATTCGTCCACTAAAATCATTTTTAACACATAGAGTTAATTATTTACCAAAAATTTCATATGTGACAAGTCTTACATTCAAAAAATGAAAAAAAAAGAAAAAGTTAAAGTTATGCTTTTTTTGTGGGAATTGTTGCTCGTCTGAAAACAATATTAATTGATTGAGCATTTATATTGTACAATATACTAGTTATATGATAAATTATTCCAGTGAACTCATATTTAATACATATATAGTTAATTAGTTACCAAAAAGTAATAAGTCTTACATTCAAAAATGATAAAGTTGTAAGTTATGCTATTTTTGTGTGAATTTTCTATTAATGTTGCTCGTCTGTAAAGTAAATTATTCATAAATATTAAGTAAAGAAATGATATTAATTAACCACTATATTGTACAATATACTAGTTATAGTAATAATCAAAATATTCCACTAAAATCATTTTTAATACATATATAGCTTTTTATACCAAAAAGTCCATATGTGATAAGTAAGTTCTACGTTCAAAAATGAATTCTTTTTAAAGTTATGCTATTTTTGTGGGAATTTCTCTTAATGTTGCTCGTCTGCAAAGCAAATTGTCCATAAATACTAAGTAGAGAAACAAGAAACTATAATTGATCTCAACTGACGCGCAAACACAATTAAGAGCCACAGAGTATCGTTAAGGTGTGAATGCATGGAAATACGTAATGATCTCTAAGCTTAAACTGTATAACAAATATGAAATATAAAGTATATAGTAAAACTATAAAAGTATTATAGTAGTTAGAAAAAAAATAGATGGGTTCATGCATGTAGTTTCAGTATATATATACACATATACCAAACGGACTCACCCATTCACTTTCATCAGAGCTAAGAAAATCAAAAGACACAAAATCACTTTCTCTCTCTAGTTTGATTTTCAGTTTTTGTTTATAAAATGTCTACAGGCTCATCAACAGAAACAATGTCAGAGCGATGTTACTTCGAAGATGTTGTTTACGACGGTGTAAAGAAAGTGATTATAGGAGAAGACTCTCAGGGCGTCGCATACATCAAGATCCATTACGTGAGAAATGGAGATGTCGTGCAGATAGAACATGGCACCGAAAGAGGAACACAATTCACTGAGGTAATAATTTCGATTTTTAAAATCAGTATAAATTAGTAATAAACTTTATTTCTTTTTATTTGCTCTTAATTTCTGTTTTACTCAAAATTTTAAGAGCGAGTTCGAGGTTAAGGCCCCAGACGAATACATCACATGCATTGAAGGAACACTTGGATACACTAACCGATACGATAGTGATGTCCACATGAGGCCTCAAACGATTAATCATACGGTGAGAGAGCTTCAATTCAAGACATCACACGGGAGAACATCTCAGAAGTTCGGTAAGCCTGGAGCTAACAGCGCAGAGTTCAAGTTTGTGGGCAGAAATGGAGCGAAGATTGTTGGGCTCATTGGAAGATCTGATCGTTTTCTTGACGACATAGAAGCTGCCTTTGACGAGGTATCTTATGCTTTAAAGCAAATAGAACCTCAAGGTTGGTTCAATGGGTATTCATGGGATGATGGGGCTTATGACGGTCTGAGGAGAGTGTGTGTTGGAGAACATGGTGGCCGTGTGAGCTCCGTTGAGTTTGTGTATGCCAAAGGAGACCAATGTATAACTCATTCTCATGGCATGCATTCAAATGAACGTAAAGAGGTATACACATATTCATTTTGAAATATATATACATTTTTTAAATATCTTTCTATTTAATTTTTTTTTTTTGGTGAAGTTTGAGCTGAGGTATGAAGATGGTGAATATATTAACTCCGTGGAGGGAACTTTCGATGATGATGGTTTTGTCTCGTCTTTAATCTTCAACACATCAATGGGTAGAAGCTCTGAGTTTGGAGAAGTATTTGCTACCAACAAGTTCTTCCTCAAGCCAATAGGGTTTCATAAGCTTGTCGGTTTCCGAGGAAGGTCATGCGTTGATCGTCTCAACGCTCTAGGTGCTAATTTCGCGGTGGTGGTAACTCCTCCGGTGAAGAAACTACAAGCACAAGGTATTATTACTAACTCTGGTAAAGAGTGGGATGATGGGATCCACGACAATGTTCGTATGATAACGGTAAAATACGGCCACGACTCTGTGATAGCGGTCACGTTCGAATATGCCAACGGAACTGAGACTGTGTTTGGAGACCTTCGCGGGGACTTCTTTGAAATTGCTGATACAAAACAGGTATATGATGCATAATTTATTTTCTAAATTGATAGCATTATTTCTTTAATCTAATAACGTTTATTTATGATGCATAAATTTCGTTTTTTTTTTGTGTGTGTGTTAGTTGCTCTGTGATAATAATGAATACATAACATCCGTTGAAGGATTCTTCGGTGACAAGTTGCTAACTAGTGGAAACGTAGACGACTTTGACTACTACAAAATGAGGAGGCTTGATTTCATCACAAATATTAAAACATATTCAGTGTTGGACAACGATCCAAGTGAGGGATATGACAACGTAGTACCGTTCAAGTTGGATGAGAAAGATCATAAGATTGTTGGGTTCCATGGCATGTCTACTGAACTTTCTCTAAAACAAATTGGTGTTTATGTTAAGCCAATCGATGACGCTAATTAAGCTTTTAATATTTGCCTTGGTAGAATAATTAAGAGAAATGCTTAGACTCTCGTCCTTATTGTTGTTTTTACTGTGGTGCTTCCAGTATCTATCCTTGACTATGTTTTAAGGTTTTTATGTTTGAATAAAGAAGTATGATATATTTACTCTGCTTTTATATTTCCCTGGTTATCAAATTTTCTTCAACAAATGCTTGTGTCATAGATATTTAATTAAGCACTTTCTTTTTTGAATCACAACTTCTATTAAATTCTAGACAATGTTAGGTGACGTGCAAGCTCAGCAGACAATGTTAGGTGACGCCAATCCATCACACTTTCATTAATTAAGCACTTATATTGTAAAATATACAACTTATGGTGTTGATAAAAAAACTACTTAGAGTAGTAATTTAATTATTCTACGAAGATCACATTTAATACACATATAGTTAATTATTTACGAAATAGTCCATATGTGATTAATCTTACATCCAAAAATGAAAAAAAGTTATGCTAATTTTTTAGAATTTCTCTTAATGTTTCTCGTTTTTTCAACTGCTGCAAAGTAAATTGTCCATAACTAGCTACTAAGTAGAGAAACAATATTTAATTAAGCACTTCTATTGTACAATATACTAATTATAGTAATAATTAAAATATTCTACTAAAATCATTTTTAATACATATATAGTTAAAATTCCATATGTGATTAGTATTACATTAAAAATGAAAAAAAATAAAATTATGCTATTTTTTGTGGAATTTCTGTTAAATGTTGTTTGTCTTTCAACTGCTACAAAATAAACTGTCTGTAAATACTAATTTGATTTTAGATTTTGATCCGTCGTTTAGTTTTTTTTTTATATTATAAACAAATTTTGAGATTGTTGTACAATATTAATTCCTATTTTTGTTTCCTATGTTTGGAATATAAAGATCACAAAGCCATTTAGAAAGAGTTTTATAATGAGTTTTAAACGTTTAAACCGGAACTCTAATTAGGAATTATAATGGTCAATGACTGAAGAAAACCCTTGAGGCTTTGATCTAATCACTTGAGTACAAGCAGTTAAGAACAAGATGATGTAGCAAAACATGCATATACCATCAATCATAAACCCTTCAAATCATGTCATCATACAGAGGTTACAGTAATCATGCAACCAAAGTAAAGTAAATAATATATAGTCTTTTGGTTACATTCACTTTAAAAGCCATTAGAAACCCAGTCTGCTTAAATCCATTGCATTTCTTCTTCTGTAAGGCTCTCCTCTTGCACGAGAAGGGCTTGGATCAGTTGGAGGAAGCAACATTGGTTGCTCTCTGTTAACAAAGCCACCTGAATAAAAAAGTCAAAAGAGTGTGTTTCTTCTTGTTTTAGAAACTAACATAATAAACAAACGAGAAACTTATAAGGTTGACTACTTACTGCCAAAGGAACCAGACAGACCGGGAAATTGCATTTGCATTCCAGCATTGTTATTCCAAGACTGTTCAAAACCAGCAAATTCATCTGCAGCAAGAGAAAGAAACGGTTATATGGTTATCTGAACACAAGGTTCTCTCATCTACACAATAGAATCTTTCTGAAGCATAAGGAGGAAAGTGTTACTTACCTTCGTTTAAATTGTGCAAGATCTGGTTTGTATCAACCCTACCATCCGAGTTGAGAGTACGTTCAACCGTGTGGCCCTGCAGTTTTAACTGATCCAACAACAAAGGAAAAAAACATTTTTATGATCCTTATAAGGTATAAAGTATAACCTACCTTGTTATGGAAGCCTCTTGAAATCATGTGCGCTGCTTCACGTGTTGCGGTGTTAGCTTCTTTCCTTTCTTCAAAAGTTAACTGTTACACAATGAAACCAAGTTTTAGTAAAGCCTAAACTAAAACTCTATACACAAAATGTGTTATAACTGTTACAACTCACCCCATCACTTCCTGTCCTTTTGGTCGTGGACGAAGTGTAGTAGTTTCCGTCATGGCTACCGTAAGTAACAGACGAGCTCTGGAAACTATAAACTTGAGTTTGTGGCTGCCATTGTCCACTGTTCACCATAGCATTTGTATCCATGTTTTGCATGTGTCTGACTGCAGAAATCATAAACAGACAAGTCAAGTTACATAGAAATAAAACAATCTCTTTACTTGGAAACTATAACCTTGAGATTGTGGCTGCCATTGTTCATAGGTCACCATAGCATTTTCATTAATGTTTTGCATGGGTCTGATCCTTCTCTCTGCGGAAACATAAACACACAAGTCAAGTTACATAGAATGATAGAAACAAAAACAGTTTCCTTCCTTGGAAACTATAACCTTGAGTAGTAGTTTTTTTTTTTTTGAAAATTTTTAAAATTTATTCACATCAAAAAAAACTTTTTTACAAACAATAATTCTATTGTTTGAGAAAGAGATTAGAAATTTTAAAGATATTTCATTTAAAGGGAAATTTTTGAGTAGTTTCAAAAACTATAACCTTGAGTTTGTGGCTGCCATTGTTCATTGTTCACCATAGCATTTGCATGCATGTTTTGCATGTGTCTAATCCTTCTCTCTGCGGAAACATAAACACACACATCAAGTTATAAAGAAGCAAAACAATCTCATTCCTTGGAAACTACGGCAGAAGAAACAAAAAAAAATGGAAAAAGGGTAATCACCTTCAGCTATAATAGCCTCTTCAGTTTCCACCTCACTGCTTGACCTGTCATGTTTCCCTAGGATTACTTTATTCTCTTGATAGCCTTCTCCTTCTTCCTCATCATCAAAAACACTGATCTCTTCAATAATCGGTCCACCTGATAGTCTCGGTTGTGGTGGCTGGTGATGATGATTCTTGATAAACCCTAATGGAGGAGGAGGCATTCCTGCAAAAGGATCCAATGTAGGAGGACCAAACAAGCTGGGCTGAAACATGTCACCACCAAAAGGATGGGTGAAGAAAGGGTCATCAAATGGATCGCTTCCTCCGAAAAAATTAGACATCAGACTCGGAGGATCATTGTTAGATCCACCTAAACAGCCACCAAAACCATCAACAGAGTCTCCTCCTAAAACATTAGACATCAAACTCGGAGGACCACTATTATAACCACCAAAAGAGACACCAAAACCATCAACAGAGTCTCCTCTTAAGAAGCTAGACATCTGACTCGGAGGAACACCATTAGATCCACCAAAGCCATCAACAGAGCCTCCTCCTGAAAAGTTAGACATCTGACCCAGGGGACCATTACTAAAGCCACCAGATCCACCAAAAGAGCCACCAAAAGGACCACCAAAGCTGAAAAGATCTCTACCACCTCCTTGCATCTTCCCTGGTTACTACACTTACACGAAGCAACGGAATCTTTGAAACACAAGATCACAGATTTTCAAACAAGACTGAAAATGCAACTCATCAAAATTCTATCGAGAAAACACAATCTCAAACAAAGCAGACCCTTAGCAACGTCAACAGTAATATAAACTAATCCAACTAAAACACAACAGGATCAATCACAAGTGCAAATTTCTAGTACAGTGTCTCAAGACCCCTATGACATCAAAACCAATGACAACATCAAATTCAAATACGAAAAGCAAAGACGAGACCAAGTGAGAAAGCAACTCAAGAACGTAATCTAGTTCATAACGATCAGTATTAACGAAAACCCTAAAGTCAAACAAAACCAAATAGCAGAACCACGGTGCTACCTCAAGGAGAATGATCGATATTTCATATACCTCTGAACAACAAAGGATCAGCAGAAGAGAGAAGAAGACTCTCGAGATATTGTTGCAAGTGTGTGACTTTCTTCAACCCTTTACGCAGTTTTCACCGAGAGGACAACGAAGGAATCTGGTCGAGATAATTTTCACAAAAGTTGCAATATGATTGGCTGATGGTTACACGTTACACATGCAATTTTTTCTCAAGATTTTCTCCTATAAATGGGGTAATTAGATAAGATTATGCAATCTATTATACGTATGATTTCTATATATTGTATAGTTGACAAATGTCAGTTTTGATTATTTATTACAAAATAGTTATAGGAAACGTCATTTTGCCATATTGCATCTAAAAGCTACTTAAAATTATTTAGCTACATACTAACTAGGGGTGGACAAAAAAATTGAACCGAACGAACGAAAAACCAACCAAACTCAAGTCGACCCAAACCAATTCAAACACATGTCACAACTATTCGTATAACATACTTTTATATCCAAACTAGGGTCGATCCGCGCTACGCACGGATTATATATTTCAATTTGTTACATATATTATTTACGTCCCATTTTTGTTTATTACTTTACTTATATGTTATTTAATGTTTATAATATATTTTATTACAATTGTAATAGTAATTATATCTCTTATTTAATAAAACAATTTCATGAAAATATAAATATAAAGTTGTATGAGTTAAATACACAAAAACTTCTATGAAAAATATTACCATTTACTATATCATTTGTTAAACTATAAACAGAAAACAATATATTACAATCTAACTACAGTTTTTATTTAATATTTTCTTTTTTTAAAAAATGATTATATATTATGAGTAAGCTGTTGTATCATTTATTCATTTTATCATCTTTTCAACTGATTTTTTATATATTATCATATTGAATCTCAAATTTTACTGCAAAAACTAAATTTAATAATAACATTGTTGAGAAATTTTATATGATTGTTTTCATTTGAACAATGTAAGTCTTTTTATATTTATCTTTATTTTAATTTTATTATTTTTGTCAAATTATATTATATATTACGTCTCTTGTTCACATTAGGTAAATATATATATATATATATTCTGTTTTCATATTAGTATTTGATTTGTATTTGAGGACTTTCCAATTTGTGACATAATTTTTTCTTAATTTTACACATTTTTTTGTTCTTTTTTACTATTATAAATATATATATTTCCGTTTTAAAAAGATCCACATTTAAAATTTTAAAAAATATATTTTTATATATTCAATACATTGTTTATTGGTAAACTGTAAACCTTAAAAATAAATTATGTTTTTCAAAATTATGTTGGTTAAAAGTTTTGGAATAGAATTTATTAAAAATTAATGTATCCATATTAAATATTTAATATTTTTTCTTAGTATGTGTTAAAATTTAAAACTTACATTTTCGTGAAATGAAAAGAGTAGTATATCTTTTTGTTTTTAAAGATTTTGATAAAACAACATTTGATTATGTGTTTATTTATTTTAGATATTTATATTTTTTTGTTATTTTACGTATTTAAGATTATATTATATATATTCATCAAATTTAATTGTTATATATATATATATATTTAGAGTTCTTACTTTTGGAAACTTTTTTGATAATTAGTTAATATTTAGTTGTGGTTTTCCTTGTGGATAACCCTTAATAAAATGTAAATAAAAAATATTGTAAACTATCATAAAAGGTAGCAATTTTGTTTAACATCAAAATGTTGTAGATTATTTCAACCTTTTTCAAATAGAAAATTGATCATGTTTATCAATATATTCCTATATATTCCTATTTTCAAGAAATTGTTAGCCAAACCTTGAGATTTACACCGGTCACGACTTAGCTTGCTTGGGTTACATATATATTTTGGTGTGCAAAATGTTTCACGGTTTGTTAATGGTTCCATCAAATTCATTCTCAATAAAACAAATCTTTTTTACCGGCTATAACTCGCTCTATAACTCGCTCGAGTATCTTTCTAATTTCAAAATATTCAACACATTTTTAATATGCAAAAATTCTCCAGCTTGTTACAAATAGAAACAAAAGCCAGTTTCTTACATCATCAACCTCAAGAACCTGACTCATCTGTCTTACACCCAATCACTTTACACCGATTTTCTAGGAGTTAAAGAATCTTAAGGTTCTTGATACTTCAAACAATAATCTAAATGGAACCATCCCAGCCTCTCTTTCAATTTTGGACAGACTTAAGTCTTGAACCTTGCAAACAACTTCTCAGGGAACTTCCCCATGTTGATCTTCCAAACCTGAGGCAAATCACGCCTTTCAGCCGTGGCATAAATAGGTCTCCAACGATAGCTACATGTGCATTACAACACTTGATTAATCTCTCCATTCTTCATCCAGTATAAAAACAACGCAAAAGAAAAAATAAAATATTAACGGTGGAAGCAGTTAATTTAACTTCAGTTTAATGTTCACAACATGATTTGTTTTTACCTGCACTCACTTCTCTTACTCTGTCTCTCTTGAGTCTTGCATCACTCTTCAGAAAAGAACAGCGTACAAAAAATAGTTGTTCCAGTGGAGGCATGAGACACTTGGTGGGATTCGTGAGGGATAACTTGTGTTTCTGAAAGATCAAATATGATGCTTTGATATATGCACTCGCATGTCTTTTCATTTCTTCTTGACCTTCTTCCTTGGCTCAACCAGGTGAGTTTTCCAGATGTATAAGAAAGATGTAGTGGTCACCTCTACTATAGTTCATACTGCTACTCAACTTAAAGTATTCTGAAAATCCCACTACAACACCATATCCCATTAGTATCCTCATTTCAGAGGGAATCTCGGGCCTCACTTGGGGCTGAATCTGTAAAAATCCAGGCAATGGAGCCTCATTCAAAGACTTTAAAATGAATAAAATTTAAGCTATGAATACCATCAGCCCAGATCAAGACAAAAACGGTAATAGCCATGGCGTCGAAGCAAATACTAACCAACTTTTAATGTGTATACATAGGGACTGTAAAAGTACTTCAGATGCCCTTTACCTATCACTATCAGCACAAAGATTTCCGAGTCATCAAGGCAGCAATGGTATGTAAACTAATCAAAATATGGGTCACTGAAGTACATATATACACACATACATTGATATTCTGAAAGAGATATTGCAACACGAAAAGGGAATCAAATATTTACCAGGGTATAACAACATACTTTATCAATGTGAACTCGGATTAACCTCCCCTGCCATTCCAGAATCATCAATGTTAATGATGGGTTTAGAGAAACAGATCCTTTGCAACAACCAACACAGCATAAACATATATTGTTGGCAAACAACTTACCATGAGTGTTAGAGAGACATAGTAGCTAAAATAAATATTGACAATCTTCAAGCCGACGTTTGAAGCTTTGTATCGATTGACACCTCATGGCTACCAATTAACTGGCTTAAGATCACGTTGGAGCTAACCACGCTGATGCATTTAACCCTCAACATCGTAATATCCCACATATACTTCTCTATTCAGTTTTTACTGCTTCCAGCTTAATCATGCTTGCTTCGCTTGGATCCAACAATCTCTCCTGAACATGATCACAAACCCCATATCAGCATCTTAAGAGAATATCTTGCACTAAACTATAACTCATACTCTGATACATACAGTTCATGATTCCATAAAGAAGACAGTTTCTTATAGTCAGAGGCAAGAGAAGGAGAGATTGTGAAGTAAAAAAAATGTTTGAATTGGAAGCTGTATGAGACAACGAAGCTGGAGACTCCTTGCAATTACCATCTAGGATCAACTTTCTCTTCTTGGAGTTTGGTTTCAATGTCTGAACTCAATCTAAATGTCAATTAAAAATGAGAAAAAGAAGTTTCTACTATTATTAGGAAGTGTGAGGATGATGTTTAGGGTATGAAGGCTGACCTTTTTATAGGTCGAGATCCACTGCCTCTAAGAGACTATTGAATGAGACACTGTGCTTGATGGAGTTAAAAAGTTCTTTAAATGCGATGAATCAAGACATCTTGTAACCTCTCGTTGGATAAGAACCACAGACGAAACGACGAAATCAAAGCTTGACACAGATCTTCTTGATGACGATTCAGAAACACCATTGTTGCTGGAACCTATCAAAGCTTCAAGAATACGACGAACCCTAGAGAACGACAGTTACATCTCGCGAAGAAGGTAGAAGGATAAAGGGACAGCTTTTAACGGGCTAAAACTTTCCCCTTCTGAGCCCATTAAAAATCACGCATCCCGCCGAAAATTGTAAAGCAATGAGTGACACGTGTCAATATGAGGTTTCTTTTTAATTGATGAGGTGGCAGCCTCTTGAGGGAGGAAACTTGTCTTTATAGTAATAGATAGGTTGGTTTGGTTCGCTTATAAATAAATAGATAAATACAACTAACAAAAAAAAAACATTACTCTCTTACACTATTATCAAAATAAAAAAAAAACTATGTATAATAGTTATACAGATTTGAAGATAGTAGGGTTTTTAAATAATAATTCAAAATTACCAAATCATATCTTCAACTTTATCAACTTGATGTTTGTTTTTACATTTAAATATGAAAAAATTAATGACTTGGTGATTAATTGATGATTTGTTTTGTGATTGATATGCTATAATTTTCAACGGAATTAGAAAAAAAAAACTAAAAACCAATTTGAATTAATTGAACCGAACACAAACCAAATTAATTTAAGTGGATTTTAGTTAAAAGTTTTTAGAACCAAAACAAACCAAAACAAACCAAACCAAACTCAAACCAAACTCAAACCAAGTGTAACTTTAAACCGAAATGCGAACCCAAAAGACTTTCATCTGTTTAACTTCAAGTGATGTTTTAAAAAGTATTTATTTTGTTTTAGAATAATTGATGTTTTCTAAGTTTTTATGCAAAAAAATAAGATGATTTGCTGTTTATGACCATTTGTATTAGACAATAATAGATGTATTTGTTGGTTGAAATAAACAGATGATTTGTTGCTTGAAATAGATGTAGTTGCCATTATTGCTCGACAAGTCGAAAGAAAGAGAATTTTTGAGCAAACCCTCTAAAGTTAAACAGATGATTTGTTGGTTGAAATAGATGTAATTAATGATTTTTTATGTAAAACAAAAAAATAGAATAAAATTAATGATTCATTAGAGCACCATTAACTTAGTGTACAAGGAGGTTTCTTAATCACTTTTTGTGTGTGGATCCCAACAAAAAGCAGAAGAAACGATTCCAAAAACTGCAAAATAAGAAATGACTTTGGGGTGTTACTTAAACTGTTTGCAGGCGGTCCGCAATTGGTTCAATTTAATTTTTTTTTTTAATTAGACAAAAAGAAAAGAATTTTTTTTGTAGAAACCGTGTAAGGGTTTCTGTTTTAATCATGCCTTTAGTCGCTGTGTAAAAACCCTAACATTACTTATTTAGGAATAATTGTTTGCAGAATTAAAAAAAAAAAACTTGATGAAATAGACTAGAAATCTTTTTAAATAAGCATGAATCCCATTTATGTGTGCAGTGCAAAAATTTTGAGAATTTTCTTTACACAAAGAATCAAATTCCATATAAGAAGCACTGATCTTAAATACACAAAGACATATCAATGATACATACACAAAGCAGACCCATTTTCAAAAGTTTGACGTTTAACGTCATAGAGACTGAAGGGGCTCAGACTCCTCGGACCTGCTCGTAAAGTCTAACCCTCCAAGTGCTGGCATCCTTTTCATATCGTCTTCGGTGTACAATGGAACGAACCAATACAGTTTGTCCCTTCCAAAAACCTGAACCAGTAAAAGAAACAAACAAGCTTTTAAAAGCTATGATTGTGTTTATGTCTAAGATTTTATCTTAAGTAGCCGGAAACTTCTTCTATTAACTTCAAAGAATCTACGATAAAAGCATGTGAGATGGAGATTAAACCTGTTCAAAGTTTTGCTTACGACCAAGGTTATAAGGAGAGTTAGGAGCAGTATGTTTCTCATATGCCTGAGAAGAAAATGGTCGGTAAGTTGATTGCCATTAAATTTGAGTTCAGTTACAGCGAACCCATAAGTGAGAGTAGTTTTACCTCAATAGTTGTGGTGTTACGCGCTACCAACATTATGTGCATGATTAGGAAGCCTAGGACACTTAGCGCAAATGTTATGTTCAATACTGGAAAGCAAGAACGGTAAGATTTAGATATCAAGATTGATAACATTAACGTGTTCTGAAACAATAACAAAGTAATATACTGATATATATATGCATCTTTGAACTCACCAAATGCAACAAAGGTGGCTGCTAGGCTTCCTGCTGATACGGTAACATCACTATCTTCATCGGTAAAGAATACAAGGAAAACTGGAAACAGTGATATTGCAACCACCGTTGTCTCAAGAAATGTGTAAAACTGCATTTTTGACAAAGCATAGGCCAAGATCAATGGACAAATTAAGATCATAATGTATAAGAGAATAGTCCAAGATTATCTCTGGTATATGTGGAAGGATAGGTCGTATCATTGAAACAGTCAGAAACATGGCTCTTACGCGTATTAGTTAGCATAGATACAAACACACAAGAACCTATCTGCGTTTGCCTCGCTTAAACAATGGAATAAATTTTTAATCCTATTCAAGAACCTATCATTTGAAGAAGAGTTATAATAAGTTCCTTTGACATACCAAGAAGAGGAGAAAAGACTTGTAGTTCTTTGCCCCAACACAATTCACAACCCAAACACAGTGATGGTCCATCTTTAGAATGCATCTTCCACCTAAAAGAGCAAGATGAAAACCTTTTCTCTCCAACTAAAGAAACAAATACAACTCTGGATCCAAATTAAAGTAACATACTGAGGAGACTTACAGACAGAACAATGGTGAGAACGAGGAGGTTTATATTGATCGCACTTCCTGCAGTATCTTACAATATGAGAAGAGGAATCACCAACCGTAAGTGAAGTGTATTCTTGGCTTCCATCGCTTTTCTCTATGTCTAGTTCTGGCCTCCAGCCCGGTGGAACACCACCAGGGTCCGTCACAACAACAGAGAAATAACTCCACAATAACATTATAAGCTGCACAGTCAAAAACATCAATCATCACAAGATACAATAAAGCAACAAGCTTCAAAGCTAGAGGAACACATACACACTACTCTACACTAAACCAAACCAAGAAAGATGATTCCTTTATTGCTTTCTTGGCTTATAGTATCCACATCATAACTTCACTATCTCATTCGTTAAACCACTATGACATAACGCCCTATTCAGATTCTAGTATGTTCAATACAAAACAATCGGAACAATACAAGAAGATCTCAAAAGGGCGGCGAAGGAGTTAATACCAGAAAGTGAAAGAGGGCTAAAACGAGAAGAGCTAGTAATGAATCGAAACCACCGAGGAATAGAGCTGGTCCGTAATTGGCAACGACAAGGGCGTAGTATGTGAATCCGATGATCCCAATTACGACAAGGATCATGATCGAACCCAACGCTCGAAGTGCTGTGCAGAACTTGAACACGTTCCACGCCATTATTGCTCGACAAGTCCAAAGATTGAGAATTTTTGAGCAAACCCTCTTTTGTTGAATTGAGGATGAAGTTTTTTTTATAGATTTGGGATGAATCGAGCTGGAAACTTCATAAAATTTCCTGGATAATTTACTCTTGAATCGTGTTCTCGTTGTATAAAAGTCTTAATCTCGCTTCTTTTGTTTTTTTAGGCAGACAAGAAGTCATATTGTCTTGTCAGGATTAATTAAGTAAAGTAAATTCATTACACGCATTTGGTTAAACTAAACCGGGTCTCCTGAATTACCCAAAAGCCATAACCAAACCGAATTACTTCTTGTTTTACAAAAAAAAAAAAATGTTTATTTTCTTTATTTGTCATCAATGATTTTTTTTTTTTTCATCAATGAATTTTTTCATTCCATCATCTGCAGAACCCAAAACAACACAAATACAGCCCAAAAAAAACCCTAACCATGATTAGTGTTTGTTATATTACTGCTTAATATTTTTTATTAAGGGAGCCAAATGGACAGACACAAGTCTTTCTTCATGAGATATGAAGGTCACATAATCTTATACCTATTTATAGTTAACACCACATAGATCTCAATTACACCATAACACAATTACACAATCCATTTTAACACACACCCACATATATGTATATATATGATCATATACAATTATTTAACCTTATCAATGGATTGAAACTTTCAACCCTCTTCTGATTAGGTGTACTAATCGTATTTTTTTCCTCCCTTCTGCCCAGCTTCCTCCTTAATCTACCACGTATAAGAAGCGACTCATTAACACAAACAAAATATTGATAGACACCACTATAATCTGAGTTTGAGAAGAATATTAAACCTGCTGAAGAAGCTTCTTATGAACTCGATAACCCTAGTGATTAAAAAAACATAACTGGTCAATGTTTCATCAATAGATTAAGGAACAAGAATTGCCTTCACGTGATATTTGATCAATACTCACTTTATCAGTTCCATAGATGTAGTCGCAATAAGTGAAAACCGAAGCAAAGTTGCTCTGGCTTTGCCCTCCAACGTAGTGATGATAATCATGATACTCAGCTCCACCGTAGAATGGAATCAGTTTCGTCAGAGTCCATGGAAAATCATATCTGCATTTTTGTCCCATAATCTCATTTTGTTAGCAATAAAATATCCACTAAAAATCATTATGCTTTGCAATTTTCAAATAGTAGCGATTGAAAAAACTATTAGTAATTATAATTTACTAAGAAACTACGATTTGTATTTTGTTTTTTTTAAGTTTTACCCGCTGTGAGTTTCTATAGCCTCCATTTGACGTAAGCTTATCCACAACCAAAAGGTGATAATGTGGCCAGGTGCAATGGCCGGTCCAAGAAACGTGGGGATCCCAAGAAGCAAGACCTCAGCCCAATGTGCGTACGGCGATGCATATCCGATGGGAGATGTGTACTCGTGGTGGACTCGATGTATCTTCTCATAACCCCATTTGCAATGCAACCATCTATGGATCCAGTAGTTACTGTAATCTTCTATCAAAAAGTAAACCACTAATTGTGCTACCATCTCCATTAGCGATGGTAATGGCAACCCACTTCGAATCCCTACCATCTGTAATTAACACACAAATCTGATTACATCTCTTAAGTACTTTTCAAGGTTACAATTTGCAAATTTTATTAACACTAACACTCATACAAAAATATGTTGCAATAATATGGGACTTCTTTTTATTAATAAGTAAAAGCACTTCAAATTAATAACATGATTACAAGAATAACCTGGATGGAAGGATAAGTAACGAACTGCAACGTGCCGACTACAAGAAGGAAGAGCTTCATGACATCTTTATAACACCGAAACATATCAGACAACGTATACTTCACCTTCGGTTGAATCTTGAACCGATCGAACCAACCGGTCAACTCAACGAACACAAAAGGGAGAGGGGCGAGAGAGAAGACGAGGAAGAGTACCAAAATGGTGTGGCAGTAAACATGGAAATTAGATTTGGTGGCTGAGTAATCGAACCAAACCGTCTCAAACCAAGTCAGGTTCCGTCCTAAAGCTACGGACGCGTCTTGGACGGTTGGGTAAGGAATCATATTTTTGAGAGTTAATTTCTGTCTGTTCTATATATCAAACGTTGTGGAGTTGTCAAATATATAAATAGAAACAAATGGACAGAGTTCGAAGTGAGCGTTAAGTATGGAAACTAAACCAGGTTTTGGGCTCTTTAACCAATCAGAATCACATGACAAAATCTCTGCTATATCAGTAACACTTTTCTTAAATTGTTTTCGTACTTTTTTTACTTTCCTTTGAGAAGTCCGCCAAAGTTAAGAAAAAAAAAAAAAAAAAAAAGTCCGCAAGTTTGGTCCTCACTCTTTCTGTTTTTAGTAGAACATAACTCAACAATATCTTCTCTTATTGTTTTTCTTTTTAACTATTTCAACGTGTCCATTAACCTAATTCTTTCAACCTTTTACTGGAAAATGATGTCCGTATTCGAAATCTTGTGGAAGTGGCAGCATGCTAGCTAGCAAATCCTAACCAAGAAAATCTTATCTTTGCGTACTGTTTACTTCTCTACTGGTATAGAGATAAGAGCAATCTTAGTGAAAATTTCTAAAAATAAAAGAAAAAAAGTTCTCAAAACAAGTTTATATATATATATATATATATATATCTATATTTTATTAAGAGTATCTCAAAATCATGGGATACGTTGAGAAAAAGTTCTCATATTTTTAACTCAAAATTAAGGATTCATATTTAAAAATTTGATTTTAAGATTTTAATTATGGAATAGAGTTTAGATTTATAAGATGGTGGTTTAGATTTAATAACCACAAAATTGTGCTAATTAAATAGATAAATAATTATTTTTGTTCATAACGTTTCTATTAAAATATAACTTAACAACACAAGCATGGCATTCAGAAGGTTTGGAAATGTGTTAAGTACTTTGGGTTCAAAACCTACTATTTCAGATTAATCTAATTATATGATTAAAAAGTAAATAACCTCTTTGCCAAAGAATCTAATTCTGGAAAGTTTACTGAATGCATGTTTGTTTTATTTTTTTATTAAGAAATATTTATTTCAATAAAAATAATATATATTTTAAATTTTATTTATTTAATATGAAATTTCTAAACATAATAATTTTATCATTTATATAGAATAATATCATTTTCTCTCATCCACACTTTTAGCAGATAACCAGTAAATCCGCACAAATGTATTTTTTATGGATGAAAATTTTATGATGTATAATAAAATTGTTGTATATATTATTTAAGATATATGGTGCTATATATTTATATTTTTCAATATTTATCATATTAACTTTACATTGCACTATTATTTATAAGAAAATATATGTGACATAATGTATTTATATATTATATAGATGATTTTATGTGACTTTTATTTTATTTATTATTAATAAATAATAAAAATATAATTATATAGTTTTAAAACCAATATTTTCATTCACTATTTAAAGCTAGTTTTAATTATTTATAAACACATATATATAATAAAATAGGAAAATACAAATAATACTAAAAACTAGGATTGTAAATTATTATTGTCATTATTTTAGTTAGAAACTGATTTTGAAAATGTATTAATTAAACATGAAAAAATCATAAAAGTAGGTTAAGATAATTTCAATGGTATGTCATTATAAATAAGGTAAAAATTAGAAGATATTTTTTTTATATACTTCTCTTTGAATAATATAAATTTAATAAAAAAACATAATGCTAAATGGAAAGGATGATGATATCCTGAAACTTCTTTGAAATTGACCAGTCGATCTCCATCTTTCGGAGTTTCTCGCTTGAGTTCCAAAGATATCATTAGAGGGTTATTGGTAGAAAAATTCTTGAAGAACTATTAAATTTTTTGATTTCATTATTATTAATTTATGAAAATTTAAAAATTCAGTAGAATTCATTGTTATTAGGATGATGTCTCTTAACTCCAGTCAAAATCTTTTATTATTGGAGCAGTTTAGTTTCCACTAATTTTAAGATTCTATTAAAATCTATTGTTATTGGGATGTAAATTTTCTTTGTTTTTACTCATAAGATTCAATTTTGAGAATATCATTTAAACCATAAATTTTTTGAAATCTATGTAATAAAACACACTCACATACAAAAACAAACAAAAATTGAAAAAAAAAATTACAACTTTAACATAATACAAATCACAACTTAAAAATGGAAAATAAATATTAAAATTTAATAAAATTCAAAAAAAATTAATATAGTTTTAAAAAATATTTTGAATTTCAAAAAAATTAAAAAAAAATCAATAAAAATAAAATATATATAAAAATTTCAAATTTAGAAACATATATCTCGAAATTATAATTTTTTTATTTATATATCTATATATTAAAGGATAAAATGACATTTTGTCTAATAATTGAAATGATTCTCTTTTACTTTCTCCTACCGTCATTAATTTCTTACTTTAAAAATTAATAAAATCAATAAAATTTTATAATAAATAATGAATATGTAGAAATATTTGATAAAATTTGTTAAGTTTAGTTAACTTGTAAAATTTTCTCAACTATTAAAAATCATCAAATTCTAAAAAAAATCATATTCCAATAACCTCCCTAATATTTTTGATCAATTAGCAAGGCAACAAAAAAATTAAATCTATGATGCCATATCTGGTGATATTATTTTCTTTGTTAATATTTGATATTTCCATCAAAGAAGAAGAAGATATAGATGTACATATAAAAGTGTTTTTTGAAGAAACGGTTTATTTGGCTAACACTTGATTTATATAAATAGGTAGTCGACAAAAAAAACGTTGATATAATTGTAATAGAGTTGGGTGAAGATAGAACAGGGTAAAATTTTTGAAAATAACATGTTGTTAGTTTCAACGACATGCTTTTTTGTTTGTTTATTGATGTAGGGTTTATGTTCGGTTGAGTTTAGAGGTTAGTTTAGATTTTATAATATTTTGTTGAGTTTTTAGCTTTAAAATATGATTTAGTTCAGAGAACTTTGTTACTTTTCGTCTGTTAAGCTTTTATGTAAACAAACAAGTCTCCACCGCAAACACGAAAAACAACCACGTCGCGTACTCATGTTCGTCCAACAAAATGATATATTTTCTCCATAAGGTGTTGAACTACAAGTGCGTGATGGTGAGGCATGCCATGAGCCACATTAAATTTTATTAATATTTGTTTGTATTAGGAAACTATTTCGTTTTTAGAACTTTTATGATTGAGCATGTCCTCTCAAAGTTGCTGCAATCAGTGACGTTCGACAGATTTCTGCCATAATCTCTTCTTTTACAATCCGCATGTTTTTTGGCTGACGCAATATAATTTTTTCAAATGATTTTAAAATAGTTTTTTCACCTAAAGAGTACATAAAGAATGAAATGATAAAAAGAGATTTTATTTAAAGAGAAAAAAATTGTACCCCTATTTTATAAATATGTAAATATAAATAATTATTTAAAAATAAAAAATAATTTTGTATATTTTTCAAATTATAATTTGAATTCAATCTTTTAGATTTTCCTTTTAGAGTTTTTTCCAATTTTTTACTTTGATATTTAAAAATTCTTTTTAAAAATATTTTAAAAACTTTTACTTTCATTATTTATTTATTTATTTATTTTCTTTAATTCTAAATTCACTCGCTAAATTCTATTCTTTAAATCTAAACTCTAAAAAATATAAATTTTTATTTATTTCTTTAGAAAAACATTTCGATTACTTTGATCCTTATAAGTTATATTTAAAAATAAAACTTTTGAATAGTCATCATAAAGAATTTTTTTATATTTAATGATCCTTCAAACTTATTATTCTGATCGGGTTTTTTATATAGTCATTTTAAAAATTTGTTTCAGTGGTAAAGTATTGGCGTAGATAAGTATGCAATGTAAATATTCATTTTTCCTTTTTGAATAGAATGACTCTGTGATGAAGTTGAATTTTGTTTTATTCATTTTCTTTATAATGAAAACTGAAGTAGTGAACAAAAAAGTATTGTTTTATTTATAAAAAAATATAATTTTTATTCTATATAATAGAATGAAAAAATTATAATAGAATTAAAGAATTTCTTACTATAAAATCATTTTAAAATAAAAGTAGATTGAAGTTAGAGATACTCTAACTAAAATAACTATTATAATAATTTTCAAGAAAATATATAAGCATCAAATTTGTAGTGTCTTGCGTATTGAATATTTACATGAACAAGTCTCAGATTTTCTCTCTGTTTCAAATTTTTTCTTTGAAAAGTTATTCTATCCTATTTTTTTTCAAAATATGTTTATTTATATTTATAATATTGATTTATTTTCTGAAGAAAATGTACGTGTTCAAATTTAATCGATTGCCTATGTACGATGCAATCTTGCTATAATAATATATTAAAACTTTTATAAATTAATAATATTTAAATTATGATATTTTATTAATTTATAAAGTTATTAATTTATAAAAATAATTAAAATATTTTTTTAAATTTTTTTTTTTTCTAAACTCGGGAAGTGTATATAAATTTAGTTTGTTGAAATTTGTTATTTATATTGTTTTAGGATATCACTTGGTGTATATAATATACGTTTCATACCATTTATATCTGGTTTTTGATCTAATTTTGTGAAATTTCATCAAAATATATTACGTGTAAAAAATATAAAGCTAATTCCATTATGAATATAAAACAAGTAATATAATGGTTTGTTTGTACTGTATAATATGTATATATATATATATAGAAGTGGAATTATATATTTATATATGGTTTTCTAAAAAAATATTATCTTATTGTTTTATCGATTTGTATTATATTTTGAACTGAATTAATTTGGAACTGAAATTTTTTATTACTTTATGGTGTTTATTAATTTATAGACTTTTAATGTATATGATATCTATTTTTTTAATTTGTAATCTTACGAAAGTAAATACCATATTTAAAATGTAATCCAAAGACTAAGCTTACTTTTCTATTTTATGGTTTTTTGGATGTTTGATGCTCACTTAAATTTCGCTTCGTTGTTATTCATATAATTTTTTTATAGCGTTTATATACAACTAAAACTATCAGTTATAAATTATGATACTCTAATCGATTTGTTCTTTTACTATGCTCATGAATTGTTTTGTTAACTGCAATGTTGTAAATATCGTTATGTTGTTACTAAATATTTTATAGAGTATTATTGTTTATGTGGGTGTTTAGACCGATTATTTAGTGCCTAAATCGACATTTAGAAATTCAGTTTGAAAAAATCGTTTTGTTCATGCTCGATTTGTCGACTAGATGTGGACATAATGTTTAGACAATCATTACCCTCTCCATGGAGCCCACCATGTCATCAATGTCGATAGAAACACACAAGCTAACCGAATAAGAAAGCAAATGTTGGAACATATGTGGAACTGTAGATGTTTGACACTAGGAGATGTGTAGTAGTTGGAGACTTTTTGGAGTTGGAAACATTGGAGACGTCGGAAAGTTAAAAAGAAATTTAGAACTGGAGTTGGAAATATACTTGTGCTAACTGCTAAGGTAAGCTGAAAATCATAAGTTGGGTTTTCGATATTAAAGTTAGTTGGAGAGTTTGCTAACTTGTAAGCAAGTATGTGTGAAGATAAAATAGGTTAAAAAATCTTGGACTTTGCTGATTTCTTGTCTTCTTTCCCTAAACCCTATCCTCTACTGTCTAAATTTATTGTTTGATGTTTTGCCCATTTCGTATGTAACATAGCTAGCCGTTTCCCTGAGTTGCCGGTAATGTAAACTCTCGATTTGTCCTTTTTTGGAATGAAATTAAAAAGTCTTGGACTTTTGTATTTAGAAATTGGTTGGCTATCACATCATTAGGAGAATGTAAGGGAACGACTATATATCCTGCATTTACTCCTAAAAAAGGTTAAAAAGAGAACGCCCACCGTGGGGCTCGAACCCACGACCACAAGGTTAAGAGCCTTGCGCTCTACCAACTGAGCTAGACGGGCTTTGTTAACATCGATAACGATTAACAAGTTCTTAAAACAATCGTACGAAAACAAGTTAAGAAAAACAGAGTTTCTCTATAAGTGATTCCTCTGCCATACAAAATCATAGTGCCTTCATTAAAAGAGTTATAAGAACAATCCAGATCGAGAAAAACGCACACAAATAGAAAAACGAAGGAGCGTTTCCATGTGACAACATAGCAGAAAAGAGAAGAAAACTAAAACTACACTTTCTTTTTCTGAGTCTTGGCTTGATGATTAGATTAGCAGACTGCTCACAACTTATCTTATGACAAGTAAACTCAAACCTCCTGAGGAGTTTTAGGTTTTACTAATCTAATTTCTCTCCTCCAGTCTGCTTGTTGCTCTTCTTGGACTCCTCTTTGATCTGAAACTCATAAATATACAACCACTTAGTAATGGAGTCTATCCAGGTAAAATGAAGTAACATATCATCAAGTATGACATAAAACGAGAGATGTGCAGTTTTACCTGCTGAAGAAGCTTCTTTTGGAATCGGTAGCCCTGATGGAAAGGAAGAACAGTATACAGATATTGTCAATGATTTCATCTGGAATTGCTACACCAGAAAGGAAGTAAAGTTTCAAAAACTCACTTTGTCAGTTCCATAGATGTAATCGCAGTAAGTGAAAACTGAAGCAAAGTTGCTTTGGCTTTGTCCTCCAACGTAATGATGGTAATCATGATACTCAGCTCCACCATAGAATGGAATGAATTTCGTCAGGGTCCATGGGAAATCATATCTTCAAAACAAAAAGAAGTCAACCTCTGGAGAAACAAGTATCATGCACCGAAAACAAACATCATATCATACAACTACTTCTCTGCTTTTAGATAGTTTAGTTTGCTCATCAAGAGAGCTTATCATGTAAAGGATATTTTCATGTTTAGCCAATAAGGAATCCTCACCAAAAAACAGCCACTAAACTATCCTCAAAAGCTAAAAGGGTCTAGAAAGTATCAGAAAAAAGGCTAGTGCTTTACCTCATCCCCCACACAAAAAGGTGAACCACTATAGAGAGATCCCACATAGCCCATTATAAATCAAACT
The DNA here is from genome assembly GCA_905132885.1 of Moricandia moricandioides. NCBI lineage: Eukaryota > Viridiplantae > Streptophyta > Magnoliopsida > Brassicales > Brassicaceae > Moricandia > Moricandia moricandioides. Next base: position 36,545 of record CAJHQQ010000250.1, read on the forward strand.
TACATAGATATACTAACAAAAGAAAGCTGAAACCTTTAGTAAAAAAACAATTCAAAAAAGTTGACTTGATGCAGACATAAAGAAAGAGAGAGATCTTTTGTTTTGAATTTCTCTCTACCATGTTCCATTCCTTACCCGCTGTGAGTCTCAATGGCTTCAATCTGGCGTAAAGCAATCCACAACCAAAAGGTAATCATGTGTCCAGGAGCAATAGCTGGTCCTAGAAACGTCGGGATCCCAAGAAGCAAAACCTCAGCCCAATGTGCATAAGGAGCAGCGTATCCAATAGGAGCAGTGTACTCATGATGGATATGATGAATCTTCTCATAACCCCATTTGCAATGGAAGAATCTATGGACCCAATAGTTTGTATAATCCTCTACCAAGAAGTAAACCACTAACTGTGCCACAATCTCTCCAAAAGATGGTAACGGTAATCCACTTCGAATCTCAATCATCTGTTAAAATACAACACACACACAAAGAGAGAGAGAGAGAGAGAGATTTAACTTCATTTTATACTTATGTTTCAAGACTAACAGACACAACAGCATCAGGTTTAGAGAGACAACTCTCAATGCAATAAAATCAACACACACCAGCCAAAGATCGAAACTTTATTACGTGGATCAAAGACCCACGAGCCAAAGATCGAAACTTTATTACGTGAATCAAAGACCCACGAGCCAAGATCGACACTTTATTACGTGAATCGAAGACCCACGAGCCAAAGGTCGAAACTTTAGTTACCTGGATCGAAGGGTAGGACACGAGCTGCAAAGGGCCAACGACGAGGATGAACATCTTCATGACGTCTCTGTAACAACGGAACATGTCGGAGAAGGAGTTCTTGACCTTGGGCTGAATCTTGTACCGATCGAACCATCCCGAGGCGGATCGCGCCAGTTCGACGAAGACGACAGGGAGAGGGACGAGGGAGAAGATGAGGAAGAGGAAGAGAATGTTGTGGCAGTAGAGGTAGTAATCTGACTTCGTGGCGGAGTAATCGAACCAGAGCGTCTCGAGGGTCGTGAGGTTTCGGCCTAACGCCATCGACGCCTCTTCGATCGTTGCGTAAGGGATCATTGTTCCCGGCGACGGCGAGATGGTCGTTGACGCGGGATTGAGAGAGAGAGGAGAGAGTGAGAGCGATGAGAGAGAGAGCGGAGAGTGTCGTTGTTTAGCTGGATTTTGTTTTTTTATATTTTTATATATACTGACTTGGCGAATATTCGTACTGATGACGTGACACAATCTGTTCATTAACATGTGTGATGTCACGTGACATGCACTACTACTAGTATATTCCTGTTAAACCGGATCAACCCAAAATCACTGATTTGTGGTTTTGTGACGGGTAAGAAATCGACCTAAACCTAACATAACCATCTTTTACAATAAGTCTATTGCATGAATTAAACACTTTATATAACAGTTTCTAAAAATTTCATTTAGTTATATACTTATATCGTATACTTTCATGATAACAGTAGTTCAATGTTCATGAAAGGTGTAATTTTGTGCTATACAAAATCAATTCTCCTGACCAAAAAAAAAAAAACTGATTGTGTCTCCACATTATTGCTATCAAAAAGTTACTTTGAGAAATTTTCATAAATACAAAAACAGTAGCTTTGTTAAAGAGACACAAGCAGCATGCACTGTAGCACTGACATGAACACTAGCCACTATACTTCAAGTTGGCCCCTGCGCACATAATTTACAACTAAGAATTTTTTTCTTTCTTGTATCAGTAGGAGACTACTTACCTGAGAGAACCAATCAATCTACTTACCTGGACCTACGCTAGTGACCTCCATATTGTGCTTAGCCTAAGGTTTTGTCCAAGTAGGAGGGCATGTGGTAGGTCTCTCCAGTCTAACAATTCTACTTTTAGAAATCGTGAATTGTATATAGTTTATCACATATTCACATGCATGTTTATTTGTACGTAAATGGTATTGTCCCGTCATATACATGATCACGAACGACGATTGGAAATTTATATTATGAATACACAATCTCAGCTCCGGCCCTTTTGGTTTAGTTGTCTGCACTGAAATGATTTCACCAATCATTGTATACCAGCAACGTTTTTATGTCAGAGCTCCAGATCTTTGTCTAACTTTTTGGTTAGGCAAAGTTAAACCAAAATAAATACTATAATGAAGGGAATTGTCAGGTTAGTCTTTCCTCTTGAAAAAGGTCCAAATGACCGAAATAATCTATCATTAAATTAGGTTTAAACAAAGTTGGTTATGACTTGGGAGTGGTTGATTATTTGATCAGTGGACGGACATTGTCCTATTTGTCTCGAACAAAAAATAAAACTACTAAAGCCCATTCTAAAAAGCGCCTATTTTAAATATATAGTAACAATGAGTAGTTAGTTTAGCCCAATAACGGTGAAGTCATCACTCATCAGTCTAAGTGCACCCTTATCAATAAAGTTTCTCAACAAGTTTATCACCTAAAACAAATTCAAAACATCCACATGCCAACACAAGGCAAAAAAAAACATTCATAAGTATCCGAGAGTAATGGAAATGATAAATTCTTTCTCCGGGGTTATATATATATATATTAGTGTTTAAATGTGAAATTTTACGGAAAAAACAATTCAAAATATTTGTGCAAAAAATTTATGGATTAAATTTAAGTTAAGAACTTTAAAAATAAATATTAATATAAATATATAAGTATATATATATATGATAAGTTTCCTGGGCTTCCAACTTAAAACCAATTGGCGATAAGTGGATTGGCCCAAGTCCCTTATATATTACTCAAGTCCTTTACATCTTTTCAATGTGGGATCTTTTCTCCAACACTCTCCCTCGAGATAATGGTGCGTATAACCATTAATCTCGAAGAATCCATCATACCCCCTCCGAGACAATGCTTTTATTCCCTAGCAATCTCGATTCCAACTATCGATGTGGGACCTTTGTCCCTAATACGTCCCCTCGAGATGATGGTTCTTTGAGCGTCAATCTCGGAATGTTTGGGCAAAGATCGATAGGCCGACTTTGGGCTGGATCGATAATGGATCGGGTTGGATTGTTTGGATCGTGGGCTCTGATACCATGTAAGCTAGATGAGCTTCCAACCTAAAACCAATTGGTGATAAGTGGAGCGGTCCATCTATCTTATATATTGCTAAGGATCCTTTCCAACAACCGATGTGGGACCTTTGTCCCTAATAATATATATATATATATATATATTTTTTTTTTGAGAACTCCGGAAATAGAAATTTCTATTAAAAGTCTATTTTGAGATGCTTGTCTATTCTCTCTTATTTATTCTATTTTTTTTTTCGTTTTTGAAATCACTTATATACCTATTAGATATCTTTTAATGGAAGTGTTCTATGGGTTCAAATGGTATATGAACCAAGTATATAGATGAACGTGATTAAATGGAAAACTAAAAATTAGAGGGGAAAAGGATTTTAGTTTATCATTTTCTTATCTAACAGAGATTTTTTTTCATATATCTTCTTGTTTATTTCTAGCTAACTTGGACCTGGATTTTGTTTTTAGGTTGACTAACTGGTAAAAAATTTACACAAAATCCATTTTTCATAATTCTTTATATAATAATACAACCATTTGCATCTTAACACTGATATTTCATTCCCATAACTTCCCATTTTCCTAAGACATCTGTTTTTTGTCAGCTTTGTTTTTTCATTCATTGTCTAAAGTTTTGTTATGGTGCTAACGGAAATCAAACTTAAAACATGCGGATTAACTACACTGTTCTTCAAGAGATCTTCATACTGCCACCGTTTGGTTTACATAGCTTTTTTTGTATTTGTTAAATCGTCTTTTTCTGATTCTTTCATACCATTTATTTTATTTTTCTTTTCACACAATTTTTTATAGATTATAAAGATACTCTGCTTTATACTTACTCAAAACTATTAAATCATTATGACCAATTCACGGATATATATATGATATTGACTATTTGACTTTTGTGGACATACCTGTTGAATTTCTTATCAAAAAAGTAAAACATGGAAGTTAACTCAACTAGTATGAATTTTATTAATTATTATCACAACCATACAAAACTTATTTTTATTACTACCTTTTTTTTAATACCCAGCGTGCCCTTTTTTTATGTTGTGAGAAAAAACATATTTACAAGAATGTCATTACTTTTTTGTGCCACGTAGGCAAAAAATCGGGTCCACGTAAGAATGCGGCATAAAACTCAGCCGCAATACGATATGAACTTCGTTACGGCCGAGATATAGGTGCGTTGCGGCAGACTTAACTAATCTAGCTGACTTATGAGAAATAAGCTGAGTTACGTACATAACTCAGTCGATGGTTACGGCTGACTTAAAAAAATCTGGCTGGTTTATGTGATAACGGCTGAGTTACGTTTAGATATTACGACTGACTTATACATCCTTAGGCTGGTTCCTGGAAAATCCGACTGAGTTCTAGTTACCATACGGCTGAGTTAACCATCGCGGCTGGTTAATTGATCGTCGACCGGCCGAGTTATGAGATGTTTTTACAGCTGAGTTATATTTAATCAGCCGTAGTAAAGTGGAGTAACAGTAAACTCAGCTGATTTACGGCTGACTTTTTAGCGAAAGATTAATTACTAGAATAACATTCATTTGCCGGCTGGTTTATTTAACGATAGAGCTGACTTCTTGCGTTTCATCTTTGTTATGGCTGATTGTTAACAAAAAGTTAATTACTAAAATAGTATTCACGTTTTGACTGACTTACGGTGTATTAAGTGGCTGACTTATTGTGGCTGACTTAAATGTTTGTTTGGTGGCTGAATTACTGATTTTCCATGTAATCATCCATGTCAGCTTTTATTTTCCATGTCATTACTAACTACAACAACGAAATTAGGGTTTATGTTACAGACGCCACTATATGTTCTTCACCTTCTTCTCTTTCTCTAAAATCTTATGGATCCAGTAATTATTGTTTCAGGTAAGTGGATTAAGAAAAACAGATATGTATTCACACCCGACAGTAGATGATGTATTGTTCTGCATGCAGATGAGAATACAACACAGGACGAATTCGCAAAGTCAGTACTCGATGATTACGGATTGAATGAGTCGAGCCATCAGATTCAGCTAAGCTACCTGTTTTCGAATAAAGCTTTGAAAACAATGGCTCACGACACGCCACCAGTTTACATCTCCAATACTCGTCAATTGCAAATATTTTTAAGCCTAAGGAAAACCGAAAGATTACGTCTCTGTGTAGAGATTACAGAGAACGAGGATGATGAGATCAGCCGGAAAGACGGAGCGGGAGAGAAGAGTAATATATTATACAGTTTCAGCTCAGAAGCAGAAGTCTCAGAAGTTGAATCTAGAAACGATGGTTTTAGTTTGGAGGAGGAACAGAACGACAATGAGAATACCTTCTCTAATATCTTGGACGGAGAAAAACAGAAAGATGTTGGAGAAGATGAAGAAGACGAAGAAGACAGTGAATTTGATAGCCGATTTGATATGTTCGACGACTCAGATGGTGCGTCATCCGAAGATGATAACTTTAGCTCATATGGTGAGTCTCCAGCACAAGACGAAGATTCACCGACACTACCGCCTAAAAAGAGATCTCAGTCGACTGAAACTTCTTACAATTGGACCAGATCTAAGGGGGATTCAGAGGTTCTAAGGTTGGAGATGTCTTCGCTAAACCTTGCTGTTGGGCAACGATACCAGAGTAAAGCTGAGTTGAAAAGACGACTGAAACTTCTTACAGTGAGAGATCAATTTGATTTTGATGTGGAAGTATCCAATCCAGATTTACTCATTGTTAAATGTTGGGTTGGTGGATGTCTCTGGAGAGTTCGTGCTTCAACACAAGGGAATTCCCCGACATTCTATGTTCGTATTTACGATTCGGAACATACATGTTCTGTAACTGAGCGTTCTAATCGATCTCGACAAGCAACACCAGATATTTTAGGAGAATTGTACAGAAACTTTCTCGGCGACGTTGGTCCGGCCGTTCGACCTACGACTGTGGGAATAGCTCTCAATAAACAGTTCGGTCTCAAGGTAATTGTTGTAGTATGGCTGACTTATATCAGCGTTACAGCTGAGCTATATCTACACTTTGTGGCTGACTTATATTAACGTCCGGCTGTGCTAGTTAAGTGATAGGCTGAGTTATATAAACATCGAACGATGCGGCTGAGTTAGTTGAATTATCTGGCTGGTTTATTTATACGTTACAGCTGAGTTATTTAAGTTATCCGACTGAGTTATATATACGTTCAAGCTGAGTTACTTAAGTCTGAGTTATTATTTGTATTCATTTGGGCAGATGGATTATTGGAAATCATATAAGACTCTGAAATTTGCAAGGGAAATCGATATGGGAACACCTGAGAGTGGTTTTGAAAACTTGCCTTCTTACTTATTCATGATTAGAAGAGCAAATCCTGATACAATAACTCGTCTTCAAATCGATGAGTTTGGAAGATTCTTGTATGTGTTCCTTGCGTTTGGCGCGAGCATAAATGGGTTTCCTTTCATGCGCAAAGTTGTGGTTGTCGATGGTACGTTTCTTAATGGCAAATACAAAGGGACGCTTCTAACAGCACTAGCTCAGGATGGAAACTTTCAAATTTTTCCAATCGCCTTCGCTGTGGTTGATACAGAAAATGACGATTCGTGGAACTGGTTTTTTACGCAACTAAAAGTTTTGATTCCTGACGACAAAGGTCTTGCGATAATCTCAGATAGGCATAACTCGATTGGGAAGGCTATTCGAAATGTGTATCCGTTGGCTTCTCGAGGAATTTGCACGTACCATTTATATAAGAACATTTTGGGACGGTACAAAGGGAAAGATGTATTTCGTCTGGTGAAGAAAGCGGCAAGATGTTTCAGGATGCCTGACTTTAATGCAATGTTCGAGGAGATTGAAGCTATTAATCCTGAGCTTCATGGGTACCTCCAAAGAGCCGATGTCAAACTGTGGGCGCGTGTTCATTTCCCAGGCGAAAGGTACAATTTGATGACTACGAACATAGCGGAATCAATGAATAGAGCATTATCAAATGCTAGAGGTCTTAACATTGTTCGACTACTAGAATCGATACGGGTTATGATGACCAGATGGTTTGCTGAACGGAGAGAGGATGCTGAATCGCAGCGAACCAGGCTTACACGTGCTGTAGAGAAACTACTACTTGTAAGTCAGTCGTACTTATTAAATAAGTCAGCCGTTTCATTTAGTAAGTCAGCCTAAGTAGATATCATAAGTCAGCCGTTTCATTTAGTAAGTCAGCCTAAGTAGATATCATAAGTCAGCCGTTTCATTTAGTAAGTCAGCCTAAGTAGATATCATAACTCAGCCGTTTCATTTAGTAAGTCAGCCTAAATAGATTTCATAAGTCAGCCGTTTCATTTAGTAAGTCAGCCTAAATAGATTTCATAAGTAAGCCGTATCAATGATAAGTCAGCCTAAATAGATGTCATAACTCAGTCTATAATGTTTTTCATTGTTCATTTTTTATTTATAATAGGGTCGTGTTACTACCGCGAGACTGTTGATTGTACAAAGAATCGATACTCATCAAACTGAAGTTACATATGGTGAGTCTTTGCATGTTGTTAACTTGGAAAGGAGAAAGTGCACTTGCCGCCGTTTCCAGCTGGAGAGATTACCATGTTCGCATGCAATTGCAGCTGCGGAGTCCAGGAATGTTTGTCGTATATCCCTGTGCAGCCCTTACTATACCAACGCTTATTTGGTGAGCGCATACGCCAATTCAGTTATGCCGGTTGATTCAGCGCTACCAGTTCCAGATAACGTGGTTAACGTAGCATGCTTTCCCCCGTCTATTCGTCTTCAGCCAGGAAGGCCTAAGAAAAATAGGATGAAATCTTCTTTAGAGGTTGCACTTGAAAACAAACGTCCTAGGAAAGAACACACATGTTCTCGTTGTAGACAGAGTGGACATAATGTGAAAACTTGTCCGATTTAAAAGTGTTGTATTGATATGTAGACTATGTTGTATTACAGTTGACATTGATTTTAATGTTAAATAAAAGGCTGAGTTACTAATATATGTGGTTGAGTTAAATAAAAGTGTAAGTTTAATAAAAGGCTGAGTTAAATAAAAGGCTTAGTTAATAATTTACTGCGGCTGAGTTATTAATATTACAGCGGCTAAGTTACATAAACGCTACGGCTGACTTTCAAAATAACATAACTAAATAAAATATCAAACACAACCTTTCTAAACCCCAAAGTTATCAGGTCCAAATTCTTCAAACATATCCACGAGAGCAAGCCAAACTCTGGTTAGCATCCAATCAGGCTTCTGCCCACCAAGCGCCCAATTCCTCTTCAACACCCGCATTTGATGACGAAATATCGTTCTGGCTACGCGATTAAAATTCTCCCAAACTACGTAACTATGCTTCGGATCCCAAGTGTTATTACGCTAAAAAATCAAATAACATAACAAATATTAGAAACATAACAGCTGTCAAATATTAGAAACATAACAACTTACAGCGAGTTCAAGAAACCAGCGTTCCTTAAAATGAGCGGGAATGACACGGTAAGTCGGCCACTCATGAACCCACCCTTCTCGAAGAATGGGCGGGATCGCAACCGATAGGTCATGCAAGAATATAAACCACTCTACGGTGGTTTTGGAGACATTTACACCTAAACCAGGGTTCAGAAAGGGTAGGTTATCCCGATCTGCCGAGCTTAGAATAGCATTGACATTGTTCGCTAGCGATAGAGACCAACCAGGGACAACCGACATAACTGTTTCTATAATACGAGAGAAAAGCGACAAGATTAGGTTGAACCAGTTATTGTCTTCAAGAGGACTATATATAGAGAGGTAAAGATTAGGTTACATTTAAGACTGAGTTATTTTGTTCCCGCCCAAAAACACGAAACATTACGGTTATGTCGGCTGAGTTATTGACATGCTACGACTGGGTTATTTAGTTCATTAACTTACGGCTCAATTTACGGTTGAGTTATTCATTAACTTACGGCTGAGTTATTTAATTCATAAACGGTTTTCCAGAAATAAGAAACGTTGCATGCCATGCCAGGATCATGAAAGGTCGCCTTCTTGAAAACAGAAGACCCCTTTTCAACTCTTTACATAAACACGCAATCAGTTCACCCTTGTCAACACAAACTGATTATCTTAGAAAATGGAAGGTTTCCCGATTCTCGAAATGCCTGAAGAAATTCAAGCGTTAGTTGTTGAACGTGTGGCCAGTAATTCCATTAAAGATTTTTATAACCTCAGAGCTTCGTGCAAGTCGATGAAGGCGTTAACAGAGCGGCGTAGGGTATATCATTTTTTTGATTTGCTATCATATCCATGGGAAGCCCCTATGCCTATTTCGTTGTTCCGAACTTGTTACGCTGAGGGAAACCCAAGCACACTATATATGAAGGGTATCCAGTTTTTCTTCACATATGAGCTTCGAGAAGAAGGTCTTACTCTCATGAAGAGTGCAGCGGATGCAGGATATGAGCGTGCCGTGTATGCATACGCAATGATTAGGAAAATTTTTTGGAATGAAGAGGAGTACTTTGTTCATTTTACAAGGGAATCTGCTGCTAAGGTTGGGGAACTAGTGCGATCTGTGAAATGGGGATGGGGTTTGTGGCATGGCGACGACTTCCGCTCAAAGAAGTTGGAGTTCATTTCATCTGTAATGCCATCGTTCACCAGTTGCCAATGTTGTGCTGTTGTGGAAAGAAACTGGTTCAGCCTGTGGACCATTGGTACCAGTAAGGGTGACAACATGTGTGACCGTTGTTTCTGGATTAAAGAGGTTTGGCTGTTCTTCCGTGATTTTGAACCGATGAGCTTGATTTTTGACACAAGCAAGTGGTGAAGATGTATTTTTATTTTTATTTTGATTTTCTTTGCAATTTCAGTTTGTAGACTATTGGTTGTATTACAGCTGTATAAAAAGTGGCTGAGTTAACTAAATAATGTGACCGATTTCTCTACAGGCTGAGTTATTGAAATTTACGGCTGGGTTATTATTCTGTACTGGCTGAGTTATTGAAATTTACGGCTGGGTTAATATTCCGTACTGGCTGAGTTATTGAACTTTAAGGCTGAGTTATATAAATTGACGGCTGAGTTATTGAACTTTAAGGCTGAGTTATATAAATTGACGGCTGAGTTATTGAACTTTAAGGCTGAGTTATTGAAATTTAAGGCTAAGTTATACAAGACTACATTAATGAATAATAGCAAAATATGCCCACAAAGAACACACAAACCACCACATTCCTTACACATCGCCCCTCTGATTCCGTCTTGATTCCTTCAAATTCTTTCTCCAACCAACCGAATTTAGCCCTGACATCGGTCAAGTCTTTGTTCATGTCACTCATTACTAACTTCATATCCTCAACCTCTTCTACCAAGCACTCATCAGCCCATTTGAATAAATGTCTCTGCTTGCACTAAATATGATAATCAGATCTCAGTAGCACGAAATGAATATATGGCAAATAAGGATAAAATTTAACCTTGTTATATCCTCTTGCACAACAATAGTACAATCTTCCTGGATTTTTAGCTGATCCGGATGTACATATCTCTGAGGCTGCACCACACCAACACTGTTTTGGTATTCCTCTCTCCCCATTCGTACGTACTCGGTTTCTATTTCCTGATGAGATTGTGTTAGAGGAGGAAGACATTTTTCCTTTAGAACCCTAATCCCCACTTTTTCCTCTGAAAAAGTTGCTTTAGTACATCGTTATATAGAGCTGGGCCATGTCTGTGTTGGAATATTTTCAAGTTTCCGCACAAACATATTTTAAAGTTCCCGCCCAATGGCTGAGTTATTGGCTTGTTACGGCTGACTTTATGTGTTAGGATAATTTTATGTTTTAGGTTTAGGGTTAAGTATATGGGGTTTACGGTTTAGGGTTTAGGGTTTATGGTTTAGGTACCACTGTTAAATATAAGAAATTACACAAATTCAATTGAAAAAAAAATTATATGGTACTTTGTATTTGGTGTGTTCAACACCTATATAGTTACATAAGGTTTTAAGTATTTGTAAGACAACTTATACCTCAAGATCATGGTCAATCCGAAACTTGTAAATTCAATGAAGTATACACATTGTGTTGATTAAATATTCATCCAAAACTGATAATATTAATTTAAAATAACTTTTTGAAGTACATTTCCAAATATTAGGGTATGTTTGTGGTGTGGCTGAGTTATATAAGGCAAGACGGCTGGATTATAGAAACGTTTCGGCTGGGTTATATTAAACTTTTTCGATTTTAGGGTATGTTTGTGGTATGACTGAGTTATATAAGGCAAGACGGCTGGATTATAGTAACGTTTCGGCTGGGTTATATTAAACTTTTTCGATTTTAGGGTATGTTTGTGGTATGACAGAGTTATATAAGGCTAGACGGCTGATTATAGAAACGTTGCGGCTGGGTTATATAAAATATACCATTAGCAAAAAATATACAAATCGTTCAAGGCTAATCAAACTGGGAATAGAAGTCAGTTCCTCCTTCATCCAGGATCTCTACTGCCATCTTCACCCGTATACCTTGAATATTCCTATCATTTATCCCAGAAAACGTCACGCCAAGCGCTAAGCATTCCACAAACTTCAATGCATACACTCCACAATCACCGATTTGGGTGTTTTGGGGAATGTAATCGCCTTTCCTCCTTCGGAAAGAAAACTGCTTCTTTCTCTGTTTTCTGAGTTTGGAAGGAATATTTTGATTCAACATCATAGGTAGCATTTGGGTGAGAGGCTTAAATGCATTAGCCATTCTCTTTTCACTTTCGGCTGTGACTTCTCCAATGATTGGATCATAGCAGTCAATCTTCTCATTAAGCAGATCCACGTGAAACGCCACCCAATGATCGCCTCCAGTTTGAAGCACTCCGTATAGATGATTCACATCCTCATACCACTTCAAGTTTGTACAACAGTCGGCGGGCATCCTACCGTTTATTAAATCTTCATATCCATTACCGGTGAATTTCATCATATTCGGATTGAGCTTGTACTGCTTGTAGTCGCGAACCCAAAAAGCGAGAAACCAAACGTCAATAAATGCAATGCGCTTGGACCAGAATGGGCTGGGATCTCGCATGGACCTTTTGATGAGGATTCGTATAAACGCACTAACATGCTACGCAAAAACACAAAATCAAGTCAATATAATAGAATCTATAACTCAGTCGTAACAAAACACATAAATCAGCCACATCGTATACTAAACTCAGCCAACTAGTATACTTAACTCAGCCACTAAGCTACTTAGTCTTCTTTAACTCAGCCTTAAAAACATAACTCAGTCACATAAAATTTATAACTCAGCCGTAAGGAATACTTACATCATCATACAGCCATCCATATTGTATGTCTTCCCACGGTCTTTCAGTTATGAGGATTCTGTAGAACTCACCCTCATGAGCCGCTGTTGGGGTAGTTGGAGCGTCTTTATGTTTTTCAAGGTGTTCCACTAGTTTATGCCATTTTGCTCGATCAACCGGTGCTAAAGGATCATATATTGCCGGTGAAGGTAATAAATTATTCCTCATGCACGTGGTTACATTGTCTCCAATATGAGGAAAAACTGGTGCTGGAGGAGCATTATCAGAGAGTTGCAATGAAGACCCAGTTGCAGATAACCGAACAGTTTTCTCTCGATATTGTTTTATTTTTTCGGATCTGATCCTATCCTCTTCATCCTAATCAGACTCCGGAAGCACTTCATCTTTTGTTGCGAGAAATGCGTCAGTAATATCCGCAAGCTCACTGTCGGCTTGAATCTGCTTCGGCTGAGGTACATCTATTGTTATTAAACCGCGACGCGTCCTTTTTGCGACGGGTTTCTGTAACTCAGCCATCTCTTTCTTCTTCAACTCAGCCGCCTTCTTTTCGTCAGCTTTCCGTTGCTTTGTCTCAGCCATTTTTTTTCTCCTTTTTTCAGCCGCCTCCTTCTTCTTTAACGCAGCCTCTTCTTCCCTACTTACAGCTGTTAAGTTCTTCTTAGGAGACACACCCTTCTTTCCTAATTCAGCCGCCTCTTTGTCCTTCTCTTTAACCTCATTTCCTTTTTGTTTAAACCTTATTTTCTGCCCGCGTCCTAAGGCTGGGTCCTTTGCAGGAGAAACACCAACGAAATCAACAGTGTCTCCCAAATTCTTAGCAGGTGTACTATGAACAGAGGCCTTAGCAGGTGGACTATGGACAGAGGCCTTAGCAGGTGGACTATTGACTGATTGCTGCGGAAAAAAGCTCGGCGGTGGCGGTGGCGGCGGTGGCGGTGGCAACGTTAAAGATTGTTGGGGAACTTTAGAGAAGTACTCGTCCACTGCAACTCTGACTAAATCAGGAATGTTCGTATAACTGGACTCGATTCTAGATAACCGCGCGTCGAAGTTTTCGAAGTTCTTCTCGTGGCTGTCTATTTTTGAGACAATTCTATCCAGACTATACATTATTTTCAGCATTATCGGATTTTCTCCAATATCAGCCTTACCTTCCTTCTCGTAAGCACCCTTTCCCTCCACAGCAGCTTCATCCTCTTGGAAGCTGCTCACTTTCTTCTGCTTCTTCATGGGTGGCTCAGCATTTGACGAAACACCAAAAACCTTTGTGTTTGTTTGTTTGAGTTTCATCTGTGTTCCCCAAAAACCTCTAACAAACCGACCTGCATATATATCTGTTATCAACTTAACGAGTTGCGGGTCAGCTGCTTCATCCGGCCACTGAGGAAACATCTCTTCTACGGAGTCCTTCATAACCATTTTTCTCACGCGCACCTACAAAATCAAGAAACCCAGCCATAAAATAACTAATAACTCAGCCATAAAACAACTAATAACTCAGCCATAATATAACTAATAACTCAGCCGTAAAACAACTAATAACTCAGCCATAATATAACTAATAACTCAGCCGTAAAACAACTAATAACTCAGCCGTAAAATAACTAATAACTAATAACTCAGCCGTAAAACAACTAATAACTCAGCCCCAAAATAACTAATAACTAATAACGCAGCCATAAAATAATAACTCAGACACTTTATACATGCTAACTCAGCCATCAAATAACTAATACCAAAAACCCCAGCCACTTAAGTACATAAGTACTTATAACCCAGCCAACAAATAAATAATAAATCAGTTGACACCTTACCTCGCCATGTTTTCTAATCTCCTCAGTAATGACAGTATCAAAACTTGAACGTGTACGCTTTCCACCCCATCGAAAAAGTGGAACTTCTTGCTCATTGACGACTCTCCCAAAACGCTCTCCAAAACAGATGACAGATTCATACGCCCAAACCAACAACACGTCCTTCAGACCGCTTATGGTGTATGTCCTTCCTTGTGGATTCACCATCTTAATAGAGTCAACAAGAACTTCATATGCAGTCCGCCCCCATGGATACGTCATCATGGCTTCATCGTCGAATACTCGTTTTGCACTTTCAAACGGTATCCTAGAATTATGATGCAAAGCATAAAGTCCCATGGCTTGAAGAAGTAACAGCCCTAACCATTTACGCTTTTCAAAACTCCATGCCGGACATACCTCTAATGCTGCCCTCAGTTCATCTAACTTGGGTCCCACCCCAAGCGGAAGATTCAACTCCTCCCAAAACGCTTTGTATTGGTCATGTTCGAAACTTTCTGTTGGCATTGGCTCTGTGTTTAACCCAGTGATCTCACCAAATTCGAGTAAGCTAAACCTGATAGGTTCATCACCAACTACACTCCAAATCTCCTTCATGTATACTCGAAGCTGTCGACATAGTAGATAGTGGACAGTCCTACCAGACCACACGCTTTTGCGTTCAGCTAGCTTCACAATAATTCCAAGAGGACCCTGCCTCATGTGCTCCCACACATCCCGTCCTATTGCTTCTCTGACGTTAGGGAAATCTCCCATCTGCAAATTGTGATTAATCTCTTTATTTTCTAGATTAGAAGCCCCTTCAGCGTAAAGTCGTGGAGGATAATCATGTGCTTGATCTTCAGAAATAGCCATCTGATCCTAAAACACATATATAGATAAATCAGCCGCAATAGAAACAAAACTCAGCCACAACATAATAAATAACCCAACCACCATATAAGGCATTCGTAATAGAAAACAAAACTCAGCCGAAACATAATCAATAACTCAGTCAAAACATAATCAATAACTCAGCCAAATCATAAATAATAAATAACCCAGCCACAACATAATATATAACTCAGCCAAAACATAATCAATAACTCAGCCACAGTAATCAATAAATCAGCCAAAACATAATCAATAACTCAGTCGGATCATAATCAATAACTCAGCCACTTCATAAATCAAACTCAACTCAGCCACACTATACAATAACTCAGTAACAACATAATCTATAACTCAGACACGTCGTAAATCAAACTCAGGCACAACATA
This sequence comes from Moricandia moricandioides, assembly GCA_905132885.1. Classification (NCBI taxonomy): domain Eukaryota; kingdom Viridiplantae; phylum Streptophyta; class Magnoliopsida; order Brassicales; family Brassicaceae; genus Moricandia; species Moricandia moricandioides. The sequence continues at coordinate 52,018 of CAJHQQ010000250.1, forward strand.
CGATTACGTCGAAACTCAGGCACAACATACCAGAGAAGATGATGTCGTAGATACGATTACTTTGAAACTTTTGCGGAGAAGAGGATGTCGACGAAGATGATATCGGAGACAGTTAGGGTTTAACGAGGTCGACGAAGATGATTTTCGGAATCGGAGACAGTTAGGGTTTAACGAGGTCGACGAAGATGATTTTCAGAAACACTGTTTGAAACGAGAGTATTAGTTGTGACGAAGATAATTACGTGATATGGGTCTAGTGTGACATTAAGACGTTTTTTTTTTATTCACCGGAGATACGAGACTGTTGATTTTCCAGTGTAATTGTTGATAACACAAATTATTTAGTGACGTGGATTGTCAAAATTATGATGTGGATTTAATAATTAAAATTTGTATCAATAGTAGCAAAATTAAACAAGGGTGTTTTTTGTAATTTATTAGGAGTCTAAAAACATTCTAGTAATTTTTAGAAAATGTATACTATTCTAGTCATATACAAGCTTTTGTGTATCATTCTAGTAATTTTCTCAACATTATATAAAAAATATGAAACTTCTCGTGTTATTATTTTTAATAAAATACCTATTTACTATATATACAAAACCCTAAAATTCAAAAAGAATATTTATAATCTTAATTCATAACTATAACTATTGTATAATATCTATATGTCCTAATATTATATGCATAGCAAAACGTTGAAACAAAATGAGTCTGTTATCCCAATGATATAAATTGTATTACATCACGAAACGTGACGTTACATATGAAATTCCAAAATCTTCAAGTTAAGCTATGAATTAAAATATATTTAAATGTAACACACACGGTTGTTGTAATTTGTGAACTTTGTAATACACGGTGGAAACCGAAAAGAAAAACAAGTGCGCTACGCGTGAAGGTGAGTGCGTATGGAGTAAGAGATGTGACCGAGACGCGACTCTTTATGAGGCTTAAGAGTCGACGACACCATTGATAACTTAATAACACGCATAAAAGTTCTTTAAACAATGAGAAAGTTGAAAGCAAACCTCGGAACAAACTTAGCCACACAAGAGACTAATGTTATTTCTTTATCAATCTTATTCACTTTAATATTTCGAGTCTCTTTGTATTGGTTTATTTACCACCCTCGCTTATAGCCTTTGGTTTCACGAAATTTGTTTTGGGTTTCTCGTTTTCTTGACCACCGTGTCAAATTTCTACAATCCAAAATTCTACAAATTCAAGAGTTTTGTGTCCTGTATAATTTATACAGTATAAACACTTTGGGATTGTGAAAAAGGTAAAGAGACTCTGAAAGTCTGGAGTATTCTTCCAAACGATGCAGTATTAAGATGCTGTAGTATTACTATTTTAATACCCTTCCAAGAATTTAAAGTGGTTTATATTAAAATGACAAATTAACTGTTATTTAACGTAAATTATTTTAAAATTTAATATTATTAAATTTGTCTTTTATGAAACAGTCTGAAATTTATTATCATTGACCAAAATTTAAATTGAAGTTTTTATAGTAATTTAAATGTTTTTAAAATGTTTGAGAGGAGTTTCTTAATTATAAAATAAAAAATTTAATTTCATAATTTTAGATGAGATTTTAGAGTGCTTAAACAAAAATCACACTAATTTCTTCAGTTCACCTATAATCATTTATAAACTCATTAAAAATTAAATCACTTCAAATTTCACATGCAAAACAACCCCCTAACCCTAAATGTTTTCGGCTTCATAATTTTTACCATCTTTTAGAATAGTTTTTCCTACAGTCTTCTTAATTAAAATGTAACCATCATCTACGCATTTACATACTACTTTAATAAAACAATACGTAAGAATCATAAGATATCATAGTCGACAGGAAAAATAATACATAATCAATTTACAAAAAGAATAATAAATCATTATTCTCAACAATATAAATCATTTTCATAAAAATAATAACAAGAGCCACGTCTGAATCACACTAAAACCCCTTTAATCGCAATTTTTTGGTCGGCTGGAATTAAAAATGCTAAAACCCATTTACTTCTATGTAAAACTATGGAAAAGAAAAACAATATAAACTACAAATAAATAAAAGAAGAGTAAAGCAGAGAGAATCCCTCACTTCGCTTCTTTGTCAAGCAACCCCACCAAACCTAAACCTCTCAGTTTCATTTATTCATTCCTTCTTCTCCTCAACCAAACTCATATCAGCTCACCGGCAAAATGTCAAATTCTATTCACCGGAGAAGAGTTCCGGCCCCTGTCGGAAACGGAGGTAGGAGCCTCAGGACGAGACGCATGGCGTCCCGATGCGTTAATCATGTTTTCGACCGAAGTTTCTCAGACTCGAATCTCAATCGCCGCCGTGACGGAGACGGTAACTGCATGCGGCGACCATCCTTGATGATCAGCGGTTCACCGAAGGAAGAATCCGAACCGATCGTTTACTTGCCAAGGATTCGCTCTGAGGTTTTCGCTTCTTCTCCGTCGTTGTTAGGCTTATCTCCACCGTCTTCTCTATTTCCGACCAACCAAGAGGTCAGAGACTCTGTTTCTCTCTCAACTAGTTTTCAAGTCAAACACATGATGTCATGTTTGTAAAACAAATTCTATACATATAGTCCATAAGGTTAAAGATTTTGTGGTTTTCAGCGTAATATTTTGAAATGTTATGAATTTAACCCTAAAAATATGGTATTTTGGACATAATTTAGGGTGATAAAAGAGAAGCAAGAAAGGTAGTAATCAACGTAGAAGTAGAAGGAAGTCCTGGACCTGTAAGAACAATGGTTAAACTGAATTGCAACGTCGAAGAAACCATCAAACTCGTGCTGGAGAAGTATTCCAAAGAAGGACGAACACCAAAACTCGATACAGATGCTGCCTTTGAATTGCATCAATCTCATTTCAGCATCCATTGTAAGCTATATAACACAACTTGTGTAGAACACTATTAAAAAAATTATTTCATCAAATAAATTTGGTCAAATCTCTACAAAATATACTTAAAAAAAAACCAAAATCAACTTTTTTTTAAAATTTTTTTTTTTATCTTTTTAAAATTTTAAACATCATCTCCAAAACTTTAAAACTTAAATCTAAATTAGTTAACCAATAAATATAAATATATATTTACACCATTTAATAAAATTTACTTTCGTTATTGTTTCCCTAAAGATTATTTTGTGACAAAATTTTAGTTATATCTCGTACAAACACAAATAAATGATCTTTTTTGTTTTAATAATTTTGTTTTAAAAAAATAAATCAGTTGTTTTCAATTTGATAAATATCTTATACTATAGTATCTAGTTTTGCTTTAATCTCCAGCAATCAGGGGGGAAATGTAAAAGCACTTGTGGATCATGTGAAAGAAATATCTAATTTTTATATAACCGTATACTAAGAAAAGGGTTACTTAAACCGATGATGTTAGCTTCTTCTTTTCTACATATTTGTTTTGTTAAAATTATATAATTGAACTGTTGGGAAAATAATAAAAGACAATTTAACATAATTTTCAGGTTTGGATAAAAGAGAAATAATTGGAGAAATAGGAAGTAGAAGCTTCTACCTTAGAAAGAGAGCTCATGAAACCGGAGTGTCTTTCGACGGGATATCTCCGGTGAGAACGAGTCTTATACCGTCGTCTAACTTGATTGGATCGTGTATAGCTCAAATTATTGGGAAAATCTTGAGGAGAACGAGAAAGTTATGGAACATATTGGTATGTACCCAGTGAGATTTTAACCATACTAGACTCAATTCTGAGCGTGGCACATAATATTTTAGTTTGTGTTGCTCCCAGTGATCTCATAGAATAAAAACAGTTTATCATTTACAAAACCTGTACTATATTTATACAGATTGTTACATATGTATTTGTAAGTATCCGATTGATATTGATCTGTAACTCAAACTCTATACTATCCCATGAAGAATATAATAAGCAGTAAATAGAGCATGCTTTTGCTGCTACTCTTTGACGTTGTGGCTATAACCAACCAGTGAGCAAGCTGATGTACTACTAGAGCATGCTTTTGCTGCTACTCTTTGATGAAATATCTATCATAGAAGGAGAAGTTTTTTATTTCATCATCTGGTTTTATCAAGAAAGATGAATATGTTATCAGATGAACCGGTGAATGAACATTATTCTAACTAGTAACCATAAAAAGAATACGAGCAATAAAAAAATATAATGAAAACAAATAAAAGAAATATATATATTACTTATGTTTTTCTCCAAATTTGATAAAGAATAAATATAGTCTATAATTCATTAAATGTAAAGGAATATTAAGGAATTATAGACAATAAATATTTTTTGTAAATGGTGTAAAATTGTAAATTATAAGTAACGATAAAAAATTCATTATTTTCGTTCATTCCTTTAGTCACTATTTATGTAATTTTAATGTATTTGTTGTTTCTCCATGCTATGAGATTTTTTTTTTGAAAAATGGAATATGGATGGAATGTTATCAAAAGTTTTCTCTAAAACCAAAGTAAAATTAGTTATTGGATTTGCAAACAGGAAAAAATGAGGAAGAAGCCTCTGTCTAAGTCAGAGTATTTAGAAAATATCTTCCTCTTGTGCGAAATGCAAACAGCCAAAAACCCAAACAGAGTTTACACAACAGAGAAGTCGCCGTCGCCATCGCCATCGCCGACTCATTACAGTCTATCAACATCGTCGTTTTGTGTTCAGTGAGGTACGATTAACCGAGATACTATCGAAAGATTCAAACTTGGAATCAAAATATTAAAAATTTGATTTTTAGGTAGCTTGAAGCTTTAAGATCTTTGGTAAAGTGGTTTCTCTGATGAAGGATTCTAGGCTGAGATTCTTCCTTCACAAAAGCTTAGTACTTGAACATGCCAAGCAAGTCCATGCTCAGTTACTGTTGAATCGTCACACCCATCTTGAGCCCATCTTGGTCCACCAAACACTTCACTTCACAAAAGACTTCTCTCGAAACGTCGTGAGCTATGTTAAACGAATCCTCAAGGGTAGTTCCAGAGTTTCAAAGGTTTCTACTTTCTCATGGGGATGTCTTGTCAGGTTCTTGAGCCAGCACAGGAAGTTCAAAGAAGCTGTTAGCTTGTACATCGAGATGAACAACTCTGGGGTTCCTCCAAGTTCACATGCTGTAACTTCAGTGTTGAGTGCTTGTGGTAAGGTGGAGAGTGTGATTGATGGTAACTCTGTTCATGCTCAGGTTATTAAGAGTGGGTTATGTGGTTGTGTGTATGTTCAGACAGGTCTTGTGGGTTTGTATTCAAGGCTAGGGTACATTGAGTTGGCGAAGAAGGCTTTTGATGAGATTGGTGAGAAGAACACAGTTTCTTGGAACTCGATTTTACACGGGTATCTAGAAAGTGGGGATCTACAAGAAGGTCACAGAGTGTTTGACAAGATTCCAGAGAAAGATGTGGTCTCATGGAATCTTATTATCTCCAGCTATGCTAAAAGAGGTGACATGAGCAACGCACGCTCTTTGTTTCTTGCGATGCCTTTGAAAAGCCCTGCTTCTTGGAATATTTTGATTGGTGGTTATGTGAGTTGCGGTGAAATGAAGCTAGCGAGAACCTACTTCGATGCAATGCCGCAGAAGAGTAGCGTCTCTTGGATTACAATGATCTCAGGGTACACAAAATCCGGCGATGTTGAGTCTGCTGAGGAGCTTTTCAGACATATGTTCAAGAAAGACAAACTGGTTTACGATGCCATGATTGCTTGTTATGCTCAAAACGGTAAGCCAAAGGATGCTCTGAAGCTATTCTCTCAGATGCTTGAAAGCAACTCAGGTGTTCAGGTTGATGAGATCACTCTCTCAAGTGTTGTTTCAGCTAGTTCACAGTTGGGTGATACAAGTTTTGGTACATGGGTTGAGTCATATATGACCAAACATGGAATCCGGATCGATGATCTTTTAAGTACTTCTCTGATCGATCTTTACATGAAAGGTGGAGAGTTTGACAAGGCGTTCAAATTGTTCAATGATCTAAACAAAAAGGATACAGTTTCTTACTCAGCTATGATCATGGGGTGTGGGATAAACGGCATGGCCACAGAAGCAAACCGTTTGTTTAGAGAGATGATCGAAAAGAAGATCACTCCAAATGAAGTAACGTTCACAGGACTATTATCAGCGTGTAGCCATTCAGGTCATGTTCAAGATGGCTACAAATGCTTCAACTCCATGAAAGAATACAACGTGGAACCTTCAGCTGATCATTATGGGATAATGGTTGATATGTTGGGACGAGCAGGGAGGCTAGAGGAAGCGTATGAGCTGATCAAGAGTATGCCGATGCAGCCAAACGCTGGAGTTTGGGGAGCCTTGCTTTTAGCTAGTGGGTTACATAATAACGTTGAGTTTGGGGAGATAGCTTGCAGCCATTGCGTTGAGCTGGAGACTGATCCTTCTGGTTATCTTTCACATCTTGCTAATATCTATACTTCTGTTGGTAGATGGGACGATGCAAGAAACGTAAGAGCGACGATGGAAGAGAAGAAACTGCGTAAAACAATTGGCTGCAGCTGGGTTTAAGGTTCAAACCATTGATTGTCTCTGGTTTAGGTAAACCAGAACGTGTCGCTGGTCAAGAGATCAAGAAACAAGATAACACTTCAACTACTACGTCCAAGAAAGCTGGAAAACAATCCTAAGTTACAAAACCAACATAAAAACCTAAACCTTGAGAGAGTCTAAACCAAACTACAGAGGATCCACGACTTCATTTGAGGAAGTAATCAAGTTAAAGTGATGAGAGGGCTTGTGTTGTGGATCAGAAGCTAAAGGTGGTGTCCATGTACCCTTCTGGAGAGGAGACGGCTTAGGATGGATGGTTCGATGATCAGCTGCATACAAAGAAGTTGGTATTGGAGACGACATGAAGTTGTGGTCAGATTGCTTCCTCGGGTTCTGATCTTGCTGGTTAGTTCCAGCTATGAAACTTCCTATAACCACCTGAATAGGAATGGCTGCAACCAGCAAGCCAGCCACTCCACCGCCTAATACACGTCCATCAGGACTAGCTAATGACACGTTCACTCCACCGCCTAATACACGTCCGAGTCACTTGGCATGAATGATCCCGACAGTGATAATATCTCAAACCGACCCTTGAAAACAGAGAATCAACCATCAAGATCAAATAAAATGACATGAAAAGAGACAACTATAGATAATCTAGTTACGGTCAAGACGTTTGGTTACTGTTTCACTTTTGTGTGTGTTAATATGATAAAACCATTCTTAATCCGTATGTGGCATAATGTCTTTCTCTAAAACAAAAAACAAAAACAAAAGAATGTCTTTAGTAAATGACTCAACTTAACAAAATAAAAACATATTTATATGTTCAAAATTATTTACTCCGTATGTGGTGTGTTATTATATTTTTAAACGACATGAAATTTATATTTAAGGAAATGACTCAATGGAGTTAGGATTTTAATGCATCATCATAGTTGTCATAAACATACGTGGATGTTACGTCATGGAGACGCACGTCCATGGCCAATAGATCTTAAACCATACCTTTTTTTTTTGTAGATGGTTTATAGGTCAAATGTAAAGCTCATCTTCATCTTGAAGAAATATAATTAGTCTTTACAACATGGTAAGATCACATGCAACCGAGATTCATAAAACAAAACAAATTAATCAGATAGATTCACACATGTATGTCTCCTTGCATAAAACTAACCCCATAACTAAATTATTATTATTATTTACATAACACACTGACTTACTACTATTGACAAGCTAATGATCTAACAACCATAGGTTATATATTATATGTACATATAAAAAGAATAAATGTACGAGGACCTAACAATCTAACATCCCTCTACAATCTATTGGTCCATCATGAAGACCGACCACCAAATTTTTAACTAACTTCCCACCTTCGTTATGTACAACAACACTACCAAACTTGCCACCCACCCCAAAATAAATACAATACCGGTTCACTATCAGCTCCAGATACACCAATTCAACCGCCTGGGTTAATAACAAACACTATTGAATTGGTATATATGTACAGGTTAGTAACCCGGTTCAGTTTTCCTAAAAATATGATTTGATCAATCCCAATTGGTATAGATTTCTCATCACCAAGCTCCCAAGTGAAACCAACACTGTCCCTCCTCCATTGTATCCTTGGTGAATTTGTGGTTCTTGTTGATGTTCCTTCTCAACTTCTTCTCGGCAACTAATTGTGAACTGTTCTTTAACACTTAGATCATTGATTCCAATCTTCTCTCTAATCGATCTGATCATCTCGGAATCTATAAGGCTACCATTTGCATCTGTCACATAGAACACATTCCTTGCAATACCATCTTTAGTCGATATCTCGGCTCTAGCAATGTTTGATCCATTCTCCCTCAATATTCGTGTTACTTCCGCTAACAGTCCTGGTCTATCAGCCGTGCATAACTCCAATCTTACACCCTGCATAAAAGTTTTAAAAAATCAGCTACTAATATTCATTAAACCGGATGAGATTTGGTTAATTGCTTCATCATACCTTAACCGTTCTTCTTTCAATTGCGGCTTGTAAACATTGGATCAAACGTTGTCTCTCCGGTTCTGAGTTAACCGGATTTCCATCGTTATGTCTCACATAGAATTCCAAAAACGCAGTTTCACCATCCGTTCTAACCGCAGCATGGAACACAATGTAAGCCATATCCGTCAACGTGCAAACAACGTCGAACAAAAGCTTCATGCGATCTTTGCACTGCAAATTCACTACAGAGTAACCACGTTTTGTAAGATTTTGTACCGAAACGATTGGAGATGTCTTGGACTCAAACTTCTTCTCGTAGTCACGGTCCATGAACATCCTCTGATGCAACCTCCTCTCCATATGTGTATTACCACCATACGAAACGCATGTCCTCGTGTCGTTTTGGTAACCATCGTCTGCTTTTAGTAAATTACGTAGTTGCCCTTCTATACGTTGGACACGACCAAAATCTCCGTCTAGAGGAGTACCTGAGTTACGGTCTTTAACGTAGATCATTGACGCGATCCTCCCGTTATGCGTCCATGCCTTAGCCTCAACAACATCACATGAAAGATCAGCTAAAACCGCGAAAACTTCTGAGAGTAAACCGACTCTGTCTTTTCCGGTTAGCTCTAGAGCGTTTAAACCGGTGTAACCTTCACTTTTAGTGTAATGAGACGTCTCGATCGACTGTAAATATTTTGAGAAAGAATGTCTTTAATTTTTTTTTCCCCATAACATTTACAAATTAACGGTGTGGTCAATGGTAACTTATACTTACCTTTTCAATGTAACGGATTAGGTTCTCGTCGGTTAATTTGTTGCCGTTAAGATCGCTCACATGAAAAACTGAAAAAGAAAAACAAATCAAATAATTTATTATTAATTACTTCCTAAAATAGTATAATTAACGTAAGGTTAGGGATGATTACCATCCATATTCCATTTTCCATCAGAGGAAATATAAGCTTTCCTAATCCAAAGATTCATATCGGTGAGAAGCTGTACAGATTCGAGCAGTATCCCTGGGCTTCTTGCACTATCGATCTTTTTTTTTTTTTAAGGAAAAAAGAACTAATAATATTAATATAAATAATTTTTGGAGTTACTAGGAAGAAACAGAGGAAGGTTGCGTGAGAGTACAAACCTTGACGAGCGTTGAATTAGGGCAAACTCCATTGTCAATCACGACCCTGCAAGTGACCAAAAAGACAGTGACCCTTTAACCTCACTCTTTTGTATGAATCAAACAACCAATCACACAAAATAAAATACAAAAATAAAACTGCAAGTGCCATTGACTTGTGATTTTATTTTACTGCATATTACTAGATTCTGACATGACTTTGAAAGAGCGGACATATTCTTTTGTTTTAATTTTTTTTTGAAAATTTTAATTTTATATTTATGTTTTGATGTAATCATATTTGTGTTAATTATTTATCAATAATATAAATAACTTAGTACTATTAATATAAAGAAATAATACATGAATAATAAATAATTGAAACAAACATTTATTAATTGGTCATATTCATGCTCTAATATATTCTAATATGACAAATACTAAATGATACAAGAAAAATACTAATGGGTACTAAGAGTAGGATTAATCATTTTCTTTTAGGTTGAGTTCTTAATTTTTTTTAATAGATGTTTCTTAACTTTTAATTAAAAAAATTTAATAGGAGATATAAGAATCGCTTCTTAGCCGAAAAGTGTTAAAAAAAAAATTTAATTTAATCTGGGGTTAATCTTGGCCTAATGCAAAACCATGAAATGACAACAACTTTTCATACAAGTTGGATTGTTTTGTTTTTCCATTACCTTGTTTGTTTCAGAAAGCACATCATACGCTAATTAATTTGTTTAGTGAAATTGTTGATCTGGTTAAATTAACGACTAACGTAATAAAAGGAGTAGAGAATCTCTTTAAAAGAGAAAAGCTTTTGAATGATTTGATTTACAAGAAGAATATTATATCTCTGGCAATAAGATCCTTGATTTTTCCTCATAGAAGATAATATTTCTTTTTTTACATCAAGAAGAAAAAGTGATTTTATAAGAAACAAGGAAAAAGTAGTAAGAAATAAAAACCTGGGCATGTTCATCCGTACAACAAGCTTCTCATATTCGTTAGAGCAATCAGATAACTCCATCTTTCTTATCCTTGAGATTTCTTCTTGTTGCTTCTTCTTGTTTCAAGAGAATAAATCCTTCAAACTATATCTCAAGAAACACGCTTTTTAATCTTTATTCGTCTTCTTCAGATGCTAAGAGAAAGCTATCATAACAACAAAGCGCAACGAAAACAATTCATGTGTTCTTTCTACAGAGTCGCTCTTTCTCTCTAAAGCCACTCTGTCTCTTTTTCTCTCTCCTCTTATGGGTCAGAGTTTAATTCCAAGTCTGTCTTTAGAATAGAATTTAAGAAACTAATGGTAACATTAATAAAAATATCAAGGAGTGGTGTTTAACAATTAATTGTAATTTTTCTTTATTTACTTTTTTATAAATAGAGTAATAGGTAGTTAATAATAGGAGTGGACACGGATCGAATATCCCCGTAATTTTCAGTATTTGTGATTTGCTTCGTATCTTACGGTGATTTTCCGATTTGCTTTGCTTCGGAGATATACGAATATCCGACTTTCCGGATATCCAGATTTTTTTGGGTATTTGCGAATATTTACGGATATTTACGGATATCTCATCTACGTTGTTTAATACAAATAAATCTAGAAAAACTATACAAATTTGTTTCCAAAAAAATATTTTTACATAATATAAAATGAAAAATAAGAATTAATAAAACTATATGTTCTAGAATTTTTTTTAAATAATCAAATTTTCTTACAAATACAATTTTTTTTGAAAAATTATTGTTTTTATAAAGATTGTATAAGTAAATTTTAAATAAAATTAATAAAATGATATGTTAAAATAATAATTTGATAAAATTATACATATAAAAATCTATATTTATTTGTAGATATACATCTATTTGTATAATGTCGGATCGGATCGGATATCCGGCTCTAAATATTTTAGTATTTGTGGTTTGCTTCATTTTTAACAGATATTAACTTTTAGTATTTGTTTTGCTTCGACGACTTACGGATATCCGGATTTTACAGATCGAATAAAAACGAATAACGAATCAAATCAAATTTACCGGATAAAATGCTCAGCCCTAGTTAATAAGTGGCATTTTTGTCACTTAACTTATTAAGTGAGTCTATTTAAAAAGACCATCTCTCTTTTCTTTTTCTTTTTTTCTTGTTTGTTTATTTATAGAAAATTTCTATCAGGTATTCTCCTTGAGGATTTGATTAAGGAGAGGCTCTTAAAGAAAAACAAAAAAAAAACAAAACAGAAGCTGACCTGTATTTCTGTATTGGAATCCTTTGGGGCCTAGGGACTCCCATAGAGAAATAAAATCTGAACTCTAAACCATTAGAATTTACTCTAACTAGATGTCCTTTCTGTCTCCTGCCCTCCCATCTGGATTCTTTACCCACCTTTTTTTTTACTTTTTACTTTAATTCTTGTATATTTTACAAAATTAGTAAATGAGAAAAATACAATAGCTGGGCCTTAATTAAAAAGTTTTAAGACTAAGGGAGGGGAAAATTTTGAGCTAATTGGTCTCTCGGGGAAGCTACATGGCATGTGAGAGTTGTAGATTTTTACTTGCGTTTGTCAACGGTAAATGTAGGCATATGGCAACTAACGCCGATAGGACTCGGGAATCACGTAACACAACAAACAGCCGTTGATGATTCCGGTTCGCGCGGAAAGTCGGTTGTCTTGCCGCAAGATCTCACCACGTTCACATGCAGATAATTTTAGGTTAAAAAAAAAATTATTTTCTTCTTTTTTTTTACTGAAAAAGATTTTAGTTTCACATGTTGACAAAAGATTCAAACTTGTAAGATCTTTCTCAACTGCACCTGTGACTTGTTAGAAACCAAATATTGTAATTTAAAGGGGAAATAAAATGTATGACATATATATGTACATATATTACTGTTTACATTTTCTTTTTAGATTAAAAATATATAGAGAGAATCAAATGTTTTGATCTTTTAGCGTGTTATATAATTGTAAAAAAAAAATCGTTTGTAAACAATAAGATAAATACATGAATTTCGTAAATAAGAAGAGAAAACAAAAGAACATTAACGGGTATTTCTTATTTGATTTAAAAGTTAAAACGTGTTGAAAATAAAGAATTGCTGTAGAAAAATAGTGGAAGAAAGAAACATGTATTCAGAAACGGCTAGCTTTAAGACTAGTCGAAGGCGCGTCAAAGCACGAGTTGGGTCCCCGTGTCCCTTTCGACGTGCGGACCACTTTGGTCGGTGTGGCTGGTTTATTTATTTTCTAAAGAAGGTGCACAACATATTCATAAATTTTCACCGTCTCAAATCTAACCATAAATGATAAAACGTAACCACTGTTCTGTTACCATTAAACTCTTGTTATTATTTATATAAAAGATGTTGTAACGGATGATTTATTTAGGCAATAAACAAACATCTTTAAATTGGTTTGAGAGGTTGAAAGTATAATGAAGGTTCAAGACTTATTCAAGTGGGAAAACATGATTCGTGTCTGCTGATATCTCTTGATTTTGATGTGTTTTAGATTTATATTTTAAGCTTATTAGTGTAATTCTAGGTTGCATTTAGATGTTTATATTGCATTTGCATACATATTTGCATGTTTTCATGTGTGGAGAGGTGCAAGTGAAGTTTTGAAGCCAAATAAGTCATGAAACATTCAAAATGATGAAATGGACAGTGACCCGCCGCGCCCTAGCACCGCGGCATACGGAGGCCGCGGCGGACGCTCGACGGATCTGGGCAGTGAGTCGCCGCGGGCAACGCCGCGGGCTAAGGAGGTCGCGGCCAACTCTCAGGAAAATGGACAGGGATTTGCCGCGGGCGCCACCGCGGGCTGAGGAGGTCGCGGCCGAAAGAGGAGCACCGCGGGCAAGTGGCCGCGGGCAAACGTAGGTCGCGGCCGTCGATTTTACTGTTTGATTTTGGTTTATTCTGGTTTAATCTGGGTATTGTGATTGAACCAGCTCGAGTTTTAGCTTCCTATAAATACCCCTAAGACCTAATTTTAGGATCTTATCTCATTTTCTCTCCAAGAACTTGTTCTAAAATTGTTAAAGCTTGAATCTTTTGATCATTTTAATCAAGTACTTCATCTTATATTTGTGTTTCTCTTGCTCATTAGTATGATTAGCCTTAAATCTCACATAGATTTAAGGTTTCTCATGGAGTTTATTGAGTAGACACTTTGTGATCTATGGGTTAAGTAGATTAGGGTGATTAGGTGGATGTTTAGGATGTTTCTTGCTTGATTAACATTGTTCTATGCTTATTAAGTGTTCTTAATGCTAGTTTAGGGTGACCAAGTCTAATCTAGATCCTTAGACATTTTCTGCACCACAAGTGTTTGTTAAAATGTCTGAACCAACTTGATATTGCTCTAGCATGAATAACCAATGACCATTTGATGTTAGGACTGCTAGATGGTTAGTAGACTAGTGATTCATGCATGCTTGATGGTGTTAGGCCAATGACCATTTGATGCTTAATGCTTGATTAGCATAGGGATTATTACCATGACCTTGGATTAGTCTATTTTATGAGTTCTAGACCTATAGACTTGTTGATTGTTTTGTTTGAACATCCTAGACTGAACCTTGATCACCCGATATCGATTATCTTTGCCCATGGATCCATCTTTAACAATAGATTAAAAGATTAGTTCTTGCACTTATTTCTAGATTGGATTTGAGATCACCTTGTTTATATTTCTAGGAGTTTAGCTTGTTACAAATCATCAATCTTTTTATTTGCTTAGATTAGGAAGGTTTGTGTATTCTTAGTGTATAGATCATTAGTTCCTTGTGGATTCGATCCTAAAGTGCTGCATCGATATACCATTCGATTGTGGTAGCGTGCACATTAGGTTAATTGGCCTGTGGTAAAACGCAGTAATCAATTTGGCGCCGTTGCCGGGGAACTAAGTAGATTTATCATTAGGATTTCAACTTTCTTGAGGCTAAGCTTTATTTTCTTATGCTTTGTTTTGTTTTGTATAGCTACTAACCTTTTATTCTAGTTTTGGTTCTTTGCAGTAATGGCTACAAGCTACTTTGATTGGCCACAAGAAGAGGAAGACACATTTGAAGATCACATTGAAGATGATGAGCCATATGTGGAGCCACCTTTTGATGAAAGTGTACTCACACCAGAACAAAGTGTGAAGGTAGATGAGCTTTGTGAAGAGAGCCCAATGTTGACAAGGAGTGACTTGGCAGTGATGCTAAGGTTGAATCTCATGCAACATCGGGCAACACTAGAAGGAAGAGAGCTCACAGGAACTGAGATAAGGATTGCTCATCAGCTCAAAGAGGTATTTTATTGGGTTCCACTTACCCAACTACAAGGTATATGCGATTCAACTTTTGAACTTCATTATTTTGAGGATAGTTGCTTGCCTTGTGTTGAAGATATTGCCTCTGATTTGAATTCTCATGTGCTCATCAATGAATGTCTTGATCTGATAGCTGAGACTCAAAAACTAGATCACTTAAGAGTAGAAAAGCTTACTAGAGATCATTTTGAAGTTTGTTTTGACAAGAACTATCTTTGTGCTTCAATTGATCTCGAAATTGACTTTTTGATGCTTGATGAACTTAGACCTCTTCATGAACTAGCTGATCTAGGGGATGAACTTGATGTGGATAAGCTCTTGCTTGAGATTGAAAACCCCTATGTCGAAAACAAACATGAGAATAAGAACATTGTGTTTTATTTGATTGATGGGGATAGAGTTGACTACTTTGTTAAAACATCGTTTGAACCAGTAGTTGACTTTGTGTTTCCACCAAATTCATTTGTTTCTCATGTCCCTTTGAACCTCAAAGAGCATTTCATAATCCATGCTACATCTATAGTGAAGCTCTTTGATGAAAAATCTGTCTATTTTCTATGGACAGTAGTGTGCTTCTTTGTGCACTTGGTTTCTTGTTCTTGCAGGAGAAGGACCAAAGGTGCATTGGCTCAACCTTTCGATACTTATGATTAGCAAGCACACCAAGTCAAGCTAGAGACTTAAAACAAGCGCGCTTGGGAGGCATTCCCATGTTTATCCTTTGTATATATTTCTATTTATCTCTTATTTTGTTTTAGTGTGTTTGAATAAGTTTAGGGACAAGTTTGGGGGAGTTCTAAATCTTTCCAAGAGGTCATGCCAAAACTGCCAAAGTCTCAACAAGCATTCCCTCCTCATTCCCTTCTTTCATCAAGCCAACTTCAAGTAAGTGCATCTCCACCTTTGTAAATACTTAGTTCTTTCATATCATCTCTCTTTTTATCTCTCTTTCAAGTTTACTCTCACACAAGGGACTGTGTGAAGTAAGTTTGGGGGAGAGTCTACTATCTCACATTGTTTTTTGTTTTGTTTACTTGTCATGAGTCTCATGCATTGCATTGTACATACTTATTTGCATAGAAAAACCTAAAAATTTGAAAATTTTCGAAAATACCAAAACAAGCATTTAGATTCATATTTTGTTTCATTTTCATCCTTAAGATTGAGTCTAGAAGCATTTAGGTTGCATCCACATGCATAGGGAGCTATGTTTTAATTGTCTTGAAAAGAACACATGCCTAGAACTCAACATGATACCCTAGCTAAGCATATCAAGTAGCTTAAACATATTTTTAAAAGCTTGTATGCTTCGAGCCTTGAAGACTCTACTTGAAACTTGTTGTAAGCTTGATATTGACTTGTTCTTGAAACCAACTCCAAACTACTTGAGGCATAATGAACTTAATTTCTCTTGCATATGGGCACTTGCATGCTCAAACATGGATCTCATACACATTTGAGTTATCTTATTCCATTCATTATCTTCTTATTAACCCAAATGGCACCCCCATACCCATGAACCCTTACCATTCTTTGAAACCACCATTGATTTGCTTGTGTGAGGCCTCTTATTGATAGCTTGTCATGTGCAAAATCTTGAGAGTATTGGGAGCGACATAGGTTCGTGTCTGCTGATATCTCTTGATTTTGATGTGTTTTAGATTTATATTTTAAGCTTATTAGTGTAATTCTAGGTTGCATTTAGATGTTTATATTGCTATTGCATACATATTTGCATGTTTTCAGGTGTGGAGAGGTGCAAGTGAAGTTTTGAAGCCAAATAAGTCATGAAACATTCAAAATGATGAAATGGACAGTGACCCGCCGCGCCCTAGCACCGCGGCATACGGAGGCCGCGGCGGACGCTCGACGGATCTGGGCAGTGAGTCGCCGCGGGCAACGCCGCGGGCTAAGGAGGTCGCGGCCAACTCTCAGGAAAATGGACAGGGATTTGCCGCGGGCGCCACCGCGGGCTGAGGAGGTCGCGGCCGAAAGAGGAGCACCGCGGGCAAGTGGCCGCGGGCAAACGTAGGTCGCGGCCGTCGATTTTACTGTTTGATTTTGGTTTATTCTGGTTTAATCTGGGTATTGTGATTGAACCAGCTCGAGTTTTAGCTTCCTATAAATACCCCTAAGACCTAATTTTAGGATCTTATCTCATTTTCTCTCCAAGAACTTGTTCTAAAATTGTTAAAGCTTGAATCTTTTGATCATTTTAATCAAGTACTTCATCTTATATTTGTGTTTCTCTTGCTCATTAGTATGATTAGCCTTAAATCTCACATAGATTTAAGGTTTCTCATGGAGTTTATTGAGTAGACACTTTGTGATCTATGGGTTAAGTAGATTAGGGTGATTAGGTGGATGTTTAGGATGTTTCTTGCTTGATTAACATTGTTCTATGCTTATTAAGTGTTCTTAATGCTAGTTTAGGGTGACCAAGTCTAATCTAGATCCTTAGACATTTTCTGCACCACAAGTGTTTGTTAAAATGTCTGAACCAACTTGATATTGCTCTAGCATGAATAACCAATGACCATTTGATGTTAGGACTGCTAGATGGTTAGTAGACTAGTGATTCATGCATGCTTGATGGTGTTAGGCCAATGACCATTTGATGCTTAATGCTTGATTAGCATAGGGATTATTACCATGACCTTGGATTAGTCTATTTTATGAGTTCTAGACCTATAGACTTGTTGATTGTTTTGTTTGAACATCCTAGACTGAACCTTGATCACCCGATATCGATTATCTTTGCCCATGGATCCATCTTTAACAATAGATTAAAAGATTAGTTCTTGCACTTATTTCTAGATTGGATTTGAGATCACCTTGTTTATATTTCTAGGAGTTTAGCTTGTTACAAATCATCAATCTTTTTATTTGCTTAGATTAGGAAGGTTTGTGTATTCTTAGTGTATAGATCATTAGTTCCTTGTGGATTCGATCCTAAAGTGCTGCATCGATATACCATTCGATTGTGGTAGCGTGCACATTAGGTTAATTGGCCTGTGGTAAAACGCAGTAATCATCTGCTTGCACCAAGAACATACATGGGTGACTGTACTATTGTTGGATCAATTTGTTTGGAGAATTATTCTGTTCCTTTAGATTAAAAAAAATCCCGCAAGCGTCGCAGTAAGTGGTGAAACCACAAAACTGGGGACGCACTTGATCAGGTATGTGAGATCTTTATATTTTAAAGTGGCAGAAGATCTGAATAGTCGATCTCAGTTAAGTTGGATGTTTTAAAAAAATGTTTAAAGAATGATACAACAGAACAGTAGAAGGGATTAAGATTTGGTCAAAGACAGAACATGTGGTCACTGCATGCAACAGTTCTCACTTCTCAATTGTCAGAACTGCAGGAATTAACCATAAAATAACTATATGGAATATGGTTATGTTTTGTTCATATTTATATAATTCCATTCACATTTGATACTACTAAGTGATTAGTTTATTTAAAATGTAGGCTGGAACTGAGAAAAGTATGAATAAAGAATATTTATTGTCAAAGACATTTCAAAGAGAAGAGTGTGGCTTGGCTTGTAAGTTCAGACATTTGAACCAGCTAATTTTCTTTTAATCTACTTTTCTAAACAGCTGACTCACACATTTAGAAGATTGTGACATCTTCTAATTACTTGTATCAGTATATGTATAACTATAAAATATTTAGTTTTTATATATCGTTCTTCAGACAAGATGATTTTTTTTTTTTATGATTTTGAACTTAATTCGGTGATTACAGCGACAATTAACTGCCTGATCACGAACTTATACCAAAATTAGGCGTATAAGTCTTTGTTTTTTTATTCCAATTATTAAACACCAGATTTTAGATAGGTACAACAACTAAATCTCTTAGATTTCACAGGATCTCTAAAGTTTTCACTTTTATAAAAAATAAAAAATAAAAAATTCTTACAGATTTAATATTCCACTATCTTAAAGGATGCTCCGGGTAATCAATTAAAGGTATGTTTGATTTATGTTTATAGATAACCAACATACTGGCACATGTGGTTTTTGTTATTATTTAAATACCTATAACATTTTGCTTTTTTCACTTTTACGCTTCCCCCATATATTAGTCATGATGATAACATAATATATAAGAATATAACATACGAATTGTTCTTAAACTTATAGATACTTGTATATATAACGTATTCCAAACCCAAGATATATCAAAAAGAAAGAGTCTAAATTTAAAACCAACTTTTGACATTTCGAAAAATAATAGTATTATCTAGTTTTGTTAACTAAAACTCAGCTTTATCAAATACTCCCTCTACTTCTTAAAAATAGATTTTTTGGAGTTTTCACACATATTAAGAAAACGCATTAAATCAATATATTAAATGTATTGATTTCTGTAATTTTCAGTTTTCAATACTTTTTGACCAATAATAACTCAATAAAGTCAATTAATTTTCTTGAAGTTTGCAATATTCTTATAGAAAACATAAAAAATCTATCTTTATGAAACAAATCATTTTTCTAAAACATGTATCATAGTGAAACGGAGGGAGTAATCAATAAACGTTGACAAAATCTCTTAAAACAATAGGTAATGCTAATTCATGACAAATTCACCATATAAAGTAGATAGAGACTTGAAACAGGAGCCTGATAATAAGTTCCACATATTTTTTTCCAGAGAGTTTCACTAACCATCTCAACAAATTCATCAAACACCATGGGAGAAGAGATTTGTAACCGAGATAAAAAGAAAACCCAAACCTCAGTGTTAAAGAGGCAATAGAAGAAACGATGATGCCTTGTCTCCTCATTTCCATGAAGTTTCATTAATCTGCTCGATATATAATTTTGAAATAGAGTTTAGAGTAAAAAATGATTCAACCCACTTCATTTTAGAAGAATAAATGGAATTTAGGTTGGAGATGCTACACATCACACACTCCTCAGAGACTTGTAAACCCCCGTCCATGCAATCTGTCCCTAGTGACCAATACTTGCAGCCATCACTAATTTTAATATTAAAGTAACCATTTTCAACTCTTTTCTAATTACTCTTTATTTTAATTCTCGAAATCAACAGACCTAGGTTTGGCTAGGAGATTAGGGCTTTAGAGATGGATAGAAATTTCGTAAAAATCTTGAATTATTAAAATTTTCTCTTTCCAAATTGGATAGAAAAGCTTTATATGGGGGACAAAAATAGAAGAGAAAATAAATCATATAGTCCACTTTATTAACGGGTTAAAGGAGGCTTGGTAAGGTTTCTCACTTACCTGTGACCAGAAAATATTAAATGGGCCTCTGAAATTGATAGAGATCAGAAGCTTCGAGTATGATTAACCGGGGTCTTTTAAGGTAGAGTTTTTAGCTTTTAACTAAAAAAACCTAAGAACCGTCTCCTAAATAAGAACCATAAGAGACGTCTCTTAGCGGGGAAAATGTAAAAAAAAAAAAAAAAAAACAAACAAATTTAACGTTAAGAACTCCACCTTAAGAGACCTGCGTTAATCATGGCCTTATTGAACGAGAAGTGAGAAACCAAGTAGGCGAGTACACAAAAAGAGTAGATCAGTCTTCACAAGATATATATAATATCTAATGTGTGGTTTCAGCCAAATGAAAGGGGAGTTCTCATGAAAGGGCACTTGGATTCTTTATATGTCAATCAAGAAATTAAACCTGGTTTAGCTTCACTTAATCCTACATAACCTTTTATGTATATCTTAGAATAAGATTCCTCTGGGAAAGCAATCTTGATCTGCCAAGCTGCTTTAGATTGTTTATTACACAATATTAATGTTTACATGCACTATCAATCACAAGGCCCGTCTAGCTCAGTTGGTAGAGCGCAAGGCTCTTAACCTTGTGGTCGTGGGTTCGAGCCCCACGGTGGGCGTTTTCTTTTTTATCATTAGTGACAACTTATTTTCTTCCTTAAATTCATACAATTACTGGAAAACAAGATAGATTTGTCAACAAGACTCCTTGAACTAAGATCTCTACCAAGAAGATACATGTATGAGTGTCTCTCCTTGAACTTATTATAACATCTTTAAGACATCAAGATACTCCTCTCTCACGTTTATTTTGAGACCACATCTTGCGTTGAATCTTGTGGGCTCTCTTCTTCTTCTTCCTCTGTGTTAGATGCAAGAATCTGTGCTTTACCCGCCTCTTTCTCCCAATCAATCCTTGCAATAAAGATAAGCAATGTCAAGAAACATACAAAAGCTCCAACCAAAAAACCTATCAAGAACCCTTCAACGCCTTGTTTAGCCTTAAACGCCAAACTCGTCCCCAAGGGCAAAGCCAATAGGTAGAACCCACCAAGATTCGCATACATTCCAAGAGACGGCTTCGCCGTTCCACGTACAATCTCTCCACATACGAATAAAGGGAAGCTTATAACTTCAACCGCCGCCATTATAAACATCAACTTCTTCACACTGTTTATGATCATGACGTCATGGTGTGCGTACAAAGACCCCCAAACACCTCTGCATGCTATCATCACTATAGCTCCAATGCACCCCGAGACAACACCCACAACTAGTGTGATGTAAGCTGCTCTATAAGCTCCTTTGGGATTATTTGCGCCTAGCTCGTTAGACACTCGTGTAGCCACGCACGTGCCTAAAGAGAGCATCACTGCGTAAAGCAAGTATTCTAAGTTGAAAACTATGATCAAACTCGATACAGATTCCACCGGGTTTGGTAACCTCCCGGCTAATAGTATCAAGACCTCGTAGCACCACCACTCAAGGCACACGGTGAGACAACACGGTCCACTAAGCTTGAGTAGCTTAAGCCAGTCTTGAGCGTCTTGGTCCAACCACCCACCTTCTTTCCATTTGTTCTCTTTCAATCCCTCAATGACTATCACATAACCGGTTAGAAGAACCACGACTATAAGATCGGTTATACAAACCGCCATTGCAACTCCTTGGATTCCCTTTGCTCTAGAGAGGAATATGTTGATGGGGATGTGGAGAGAAGTGGCTGCAGCTGTGGTGTACATGATGGGGAGTGTTACACCTTGTGAGCTTAGGTAAGCCTTAAGGGGACAAAGCAAAGAGAGTACTGGCAGATCAGGAAGGAGGTAGATAAGATATGTCCTGGCTATGAAGGAGATTTCTTCTTTTTGACCAAAGGCAATAAGGATCTTGTGAACATTAAGCCACAAGAGAGAGATAGGGACTGAGATCAAGAGAAGCAAGAGCACTGCCATTAAAAGGGTTTTATGGAGAAGCTTAAAGTTCTTAGCTCCAAAAGCTTGGCCACAAATGGGTTCCATTGCTGCTGAAATTCCATATAAAACAGCAAAGCCAGTAACGTTTGCAAAGGAAAAACCTAATGAGCCTCCGGCTAGGTTGACCTTACCTTGACGGCCAAGAAAGACAGATGTAGTGGTTAGCTTACCGAACCACAACAAGTTCATAACCACCAAAGGTAAACCAATTCTCATTTGAAGCTTGAGCTCATGAACTATGCTCTGCATCAAGGTTTTTGATCTACACCCTTCAGAGACTTTCAATCCATAAGTCTTTGAAGAACATCCTTCACAGACTTCTGGATCAAATGACTCTAACTTTGATGTTTCTGACATTGTTTTGCGTAGACAAAGAGGATTAGGGAAGTTAATAAGTGAAACAAAAACAAAGGTAAAGAACTTAAAAGAGGTTTCAGCTCATTTAGAGTTGCATAGAGAATTGCTTGCTTGTTTTTTTGATGAATATCAGCAGATTTGTAGGTGAGAAATGGTTATATGGTTGCGTGGATGATTAAGCATGATTTGCGTGAGAGGAAGCAACTAAATGAAGAGATTTCATGGAGAAAAGTTCCTGTAACGGCCACAAGCAGACGTGGAACAACTTGGTTGGTTTCCTATACTTCTCAGTGCATTGATGATGTTGAATCCATATTAGTCCCATTTGCACTTTTTGTGTTTTGCTTTTCTCTGCTTTTAATTTTAATATGCATTTATAGTATTGTACATTTTTATATAATCTCCTTTTAGATTTTTCAAACCTAATCCCAAAATTCTATGGTGATCAACGAATATATATACTGCACGGATTGATTTGAGATTAATACCGTTTGAAAGTGATAGTTGATCAGATTCGTTTCATCTCCTACACATTATTTTGAGAAGTAATTTTTTGAAATTCGCTTAAATATCATCGCTATATTCATTTTCCTAGAAAAATAACATGTCTTAATAAAAATAATAACATAGTTTGAAGCTAATTATAACATTGATATATACATTTATTGTTGATATATATTTGTGAAAAGATTTTTTAAAATATAGTAATAACTTATATATCATCATATCACTAAAGTAAACATGTTCAAATATAAAATTAAATATTATAATAATAAAAATAGAAATATAATAATATATTATAAATTGAAAATCTTATTTAATTCTGTTTTTATAATTATACAAAATTTTTACTAAATCAATTTTAAATTTTTTTATGAAATTCTTTTTTTTTATAAATTTACAATTCTAGTACCGTTAATTTCCTTTTAATCTCTAAACTTTTAGAAATAATATTGGTTTTACTTTATGATAATTATAAATTTTCATATCTAACAATTTTTTTAATTTTATATAATCTAATTTAATATATTTTAACCAAAATAAATAAATCCAAGATAATAATTTTTTTGTCAAAACATAATATTTTTAAAATATACTTTTATTCTTAAATATATATTTAAATAAACAAAATTTATTTATTTTATCTTAATTTTACGTTTAACCAAATCAAAAATAAATTAAAATATTTATAAGATAAAAGAATTTAAAATATTAACAAAAAATATTTTTTGTTAATGCACATGATGCATGAAAATACCTAGCTAATATCACAGATACAAAGATTTTCATACAACCTATAAGTTTAATAAATAAATGAGCAAAAAATAATGTATATATATATATATATATATATATATATATATATATTCGTAAGACAATATACAAAAATATTGGAAAGAGGAGATGTGCCTTTGGGTTTTTATTTTCCTTTACATAAAAGCAAGAAATAATTGCACAAGGCATAGTGTCCAATGAAAACACCATTAATTTAATTAATATACCAATCCCCTTTTATGGATAGTGTTCAACTTTTATTTTGGTGCTTTTCAAAAAGAGGTTCGTTTGGTCAGATATTTGGTGAGGTGATAAGAATTTTCGTTGTTTATACTTTAAGCTAGAATACAACGGATTGAATTTGGTTAGTTCAAAAACCGAAAATAACTATCTAACAGTCACTAGTTTGTCAAGATTCAAATATTTAATCATGCCATTTAAGTTATTTCGGATAATTTAAGAAATTTATATGTAATTTTGAGTATTTTTCAAACATATATTTCCAAAATATAAATTAGTCAAATGAATAGTTCATATATAGCCACAGCCATGGACCATACATGTAACTTTAAACATACGAGTGATGTTTCCTTTTCTTAAAGCAAATCACTTTTATAGTTTCTTTGAGGGAAATTATCATATATTTATTATTTTATCAAGGCTAAATAGCAAGCTAATAATACGACGATTAGATTAAAGAGAACAAAGTACGTGAAAATGGAATCTTAAGAGTTGATCACTCAACGTATACTCTCACCGAATTAGAGATCGCAGTGGTGCAACTTCAACTGGAACATTTGCTCAAAATAATTAAGAAATAATGATTGTTTCTGATACGTTTATAGTTTTATTTGTTGATGCAAGTGACAAATCCATAAACGTGTCTAAAATCTATTGGGCTACGACGGCCCATTAATTTGTCTCGACCCATACTTTTCTTGAGTTTTCCAGGGATCAAGAAAATGATGTCATGGTTATCTATTTCGTTTTTCCAGAAAGATGTTTTTTTTTTAAAACAAATATGAGTAAAGATTAAAGAATGGGAAATGATTAAAAAAATACTATGTATCTTCGGATAAGTACTGTCTCTGGGAAAGCAAAACCTGATTAGAAAAATACATGTCTTCTTATATTTTAGGTTATCTTGCGGTTAAGTATTATAGTAATAATCTTAAGAAAAGATAATTAACTATTAGAATTGTTGTTTGACAGAAGTAAGACAAGTCCTGTCTGGAAACATTCTGGTGAGCCAATAGCAAAAGAGAGAGATTAGCGTTCAAAATATTTTAACAATTTTAATTGAATTTGACCCTTGACGAGCTCCTGAAAAGTTGGACGAGTAACTTACAATTATTGCACATATCAATATATTTTTTACTTTAATTTTATTTTATTATAGGGTTTTCAGATTTTTTTTACCTTATAATTCCAGAAGGTCATTGTTGTTTATAATGCAAAATTCCATTCACATAATGTTGAATTTTTAGTTTTAAATCACTGTTTCTTTCTTAATCCTACATCTAAACTGAACAAAAAACTCCAATTTTATGTATATATAGATTATGATATGTTAGATTAAAAACCGACGCCAAACCAAATACTACAAAAATTATAAAAGCACTTTTAGTGGAAGTTCTTAACATAAGTTCTCAAAATACATATATGTATATTAATATTAATATTTAATTATGTGATTTTTAATTTTACGGTAAACATAATTTAAAGTATTTTTGTTAAGAATTTTTGGGTTGAATTTTTCGTAAAGTTAAAAATTCGTAATATTAATGTATATGTATTTAAAAACTTTAGATTGAGAACCATCTACTAAAAATACTCTAAAAGCAGTTTTATCGGCAATATCTCAATATATATTTATCGATTAAAAAAAAAAATTGATAAAGAAAAAATGATAATGAATTTTTGTGAGTAAAGGTTTCTCAATATTCAAAAAGAAACTTTGAGAAAGTTTTTACACCCATGTTTTCTTTAGTTGCTTCTTCTCTTTAATTGTTTAAATTCAATTAAATTATAAAGGTATATATATATATATAATATTTATGTGGATACTGAATAAAGTATCTAACCAGTGGGGATGCTTTAAAAGCTATGTATCTTATATAGGGTTAAAAATGAACATAATCAAAAGACAAGAGAGAGATTGTAGAGAGTATCTGAAACTAGAACTTTCGAAAACCTTGTAAGAAATCACTGAGACACTTGTTTCATTGTAGATGGCATTTTATTTGTTTTAAACAAAATTAAATAAATAGCTAGACTGTATTAAAATATTAATATTGTTTTTGTTTGAGAACATCTAAGAGCATCTTCAACGGTGTTACCCGTTGAGTCCTTAGAAAAAAGGGTATTTCGGATTTGGTAAAGACATTTCAGATTTTTTTTTAAAAAAAAAAAAAAAAAAAGATGACCATTCGCAGGCTGCCACGTGTCCTGAGGACCCGCAAATAGTATAAAAATTCGCTAAGAAACAGTCCTTATTTAGGGATTTTAATGATCGAATCCTTAACTTTTTGTGGAGTCTACTAATTATTTAATTAATTTTTCCCTAAGGATTCCTCTCTAAGGATTTCCATTGGAGGTGCTCTAAGGTTTTATGCAATAAGGTTGATCTTAGATGGTACATTTGGTTTCACTTCCAATGACCGTTATTCCTAAATTTAATTTTAAAAATAAATTCCACAAATAAAAAAAGTTAACATCATATCAGCCCGTAAAGTAATATACCTCAAAACACACATACATATAATATAGTATACAAATATTATAAATATCATTAGTCCTCTTTCTTTAGGTATAAGTATTTGATCAGTTTTGTAGACTACTACTTTAACAGAACCTCACTATTAGCCCATGTTTAGAGCAGTATCAATTCTAAACAAATTAAGGGTACATATTGACATTTTTTCATATTTTAGTGGTGATCCCATGTTTCAAATCCAAAAGAGTGTGACTGTATATAGAAAATGTGTGTATATAAAATGAGACTCAGCAGAAATAAATTTACTGTTAACAATGAGATTCCTCATGCAAGGAACCCTTAAATCATGTGATGTTTCTTTTGAGCTTTATTTTGTCGTTAGCTTAATTTGTCTCCAACTAGGACGTCTTAATGGTCCTCAAAGCACCCACTTAATCATTAATTAACCCACAAGTCTCCCCCACCCCAAAAAAGGTGTTTTGACATTAGTCTTTATCTTCAACTCTCTTGATCTCAAATTCTCAAAATACACAATCAGCAAATAACCTAAGTATAAACCTAAGATTTTCTTCTGAAAAGGTTACTAATCTATTTACGAGGCTTAATTATAACTATATTACCTATAAATGATTTAACATAAACATTTATTACACCAAAAAAAGATTTGACATTTATGACGTTAAAGAGATCGAAAATTCACTTAGACGATGGTGGGTAGGGACCATTAATTAGGCTTATTAGAAAAGCTTAAGCACAATGTAATTTGCGCAATTAGGTGTCTTTCACGTGGGACTTGCATTTAAATTTAATTATTTAGCTTAATTGCCAACTTTAACTTAATCTGTTTATCAGTTAGTATTACTTGGAAGTAAGGAAAAAATGCTGATAACTTAATCTGATTTGCTTAATTAGTTGTCTTCCACAACGTACAACAAAACAAGGGATTTGTAACAGAAGAAATATAGATTAATGGGTACTTTGACAAACAAGAAAAAGTGGTAAATTAATAGAAAAGAAACAAAAAACCTAAATATTTTATGTTTTTTCTTACGACAGCTTATGCAAGTAAATATGTTGTAGCGTATTAAAACTAGCTAGTCAACTGGAGTATTGAGTAATGGTACTACTGGTAACAAAAAATAACACTAACCAAAGCATCTATGTACATACTAAGAGTATTATGTCAAAATCGTTAAACAAATGTTCATGCCACGGTTGTTACTTAGATAATAAATTATTAAAACCCCAAAATAATTTAATTAATCAATAAACTAATTGTCCGTATAATTAGGGATTGAAGCGAGCTGTCCTTTTCTCTTTTTTTGAGAGCTCGTGACGCGAACTTCGGTTTGATAAGTTCCATGCCTTTTGAAATTAAAATACAATTAGCCAACTGTCATCATTTCCCAATAATATTATTGATTTTGGTAATGGATGGGATCAATAATCGTTAACCAACCATCTAATTATTGGAAGCAAATCCTCTTTCGTTAACTTCTTTGAGAATATATAATATGGAAAAATAAGTACAGCTCTTTGTAAGTTAAATGTTTGATTAATTACTGTCGTCCAATTGTTTTTTGGTTTGATTTACGATTTTTTTTTGTTTATTATAAGAGTAGAAAATTATAAAGAAGAGCCTGACTATATATATTTTTATCATTCGGTACACGTTCACATTTGTTTAACACAGTCTGCAGTATAGTACCTAGGTTTTATGTCTTCCATTTTAAATGAATCATTTGAAAGTCAACGATGAGTAAATGTATGGAACACTTTTAGTTTGGTAGTACTAAGTTCTGGTGAACATGTTTATAAATACAACATGATACACCTTGGTTACTACATTAGTAGCACACTCTCCGCTTTACCGGTTCATCACGTTATAAAGGAACCTGAGCTCAAACCCAATATGTAAAGTAACCGAGATACTTGAAACTCCAAGTTGTCAACACCACACCAGTACGACAAACCCACCTGCAGGATTTGGTTTTGAGAATCTTTCTTGTTATTACTAGCTAGTTGAATATAAATCTGATAAATTTATCAATGTAGAAAAGAAAATAATGGAGTGGGAGGAGAAGGGCACGTGGAGCATGAGAGAGCCGACAAAGAGCATCTCTTTAAGTCTTTGGAGTTTGTGTTTATCTCTCTGCCAACAGTTCATGCGATGCCTCTCCTCTCTTTATCTTCTTCTTCGTTTCCTTTACTCTCTCTCTCTCTCTCTCTCGTGGTTTTGGGAGTGTCAGCGATATCTTCGCGCCTTCTTGTTATTTCACTCACTCCAATGCTTAATCTCTATCTATATATACATGTGTGCGTGTATTCAAAACAAATTAGTTTAAGAAAAAGATAAAGTTTTCACATATTTCTATAAACAAATACCTTCAGATCTAGATGGTATTGACAAATGGATCGTTTGACTACTAACAAAGTAAAGGCTACATTTTTATATATAGATCAGTTTATATTCAACGCACAACGTTATTTTATAACCGTGATGGTCGACAAGTTGTAAAAAAAAATTGTTGATGCGGCTATTTTCTTCAGGACATTTAACAGTAATAACATAATATTCATCAACACAAGGATATTTCATTATCTGTTAACAATACAAATCAATCATATGTTAACATATTATTTTCTAAGGATATTGGTGATTGAAAGTTCGTGCACTTATCATTTGAATGAGCTAGTTGTAAGTTTGTTTGTTTGTTGGTATATAGCATATACTAATCAGACAACAATATTAATGATTCTATAACCAACACATGCAATAATGCCGAAGGTTTACTCAATGAATCATTTGTGTTAATATGGCGAATCCAAAATGATTTAATCATCAATTTTGAACCATTGGACTCTTTTTGCTTCTAACATATAGTTGGCAGCCATTGATTGTTATTTCAATGAGTTAGTTCAAACATTAACAAATATATGAATTTTTGTTCCATTTACAAATAGCATGGCGCATTATATATATATATATATATATATAAAATGTAATGTGTCATGCTAGTTGTGAATTGTACAAGAGTTCCTATATTTGTTAATGTTTTGAACTAACTGATTAAAATAACAATCAATAGCTGCCAACTTAATTTGCCGATCTAATAAAATTTCTTAATAATTCGAGGGATCACAAGCTTTTAAATCCCAAAAAATGCATCATTTTTTTTCTATCAAATTTTGATTGGTTGGATAATAAGTATGTGAAGAAAAATTTAAGGTTTAGTACAAAAGAGAGATGAAGTGGGGACCAAAAACACTGCACATACATAGAAGGAAGGAAGTCACATTCAAAATTCATAAGCACAGTAATTAAAAAAAAATCTCATATATTTATTTAACCCTAGCTTCCCAATCACAAACCAAAGCTAGAGACTCACACACATCTCAATTAGTTTAAACAAAAACCCTTTTTCACTTTCCAAATTTCACTTCATCCAACTCACAAGAGAGAGAGAGAGAGAGAGAGAGAGAGAGAGAGAGAGAGAGAGAGAGAGAGAGAGAGAGAGAGAGAGAGAGAGAGGCTAAGCTATAGCAAAAGTAGGTAGAGAGAAGAGAGAGAAGCCCTACAAAAACTAGAAGGAAGAAGAGACGAAGATGAAGAAGATCCAGCTTGGATTTCGTTGTGCATCATTACCACTCTCTTCCTTATAGTTTCAACAGCAAAACAAGACAAGAAAAAAAAAGGTCAACTTCAAGATCTGAGCTCTTAGATCCATCAAGTAGTCTCTTCATTCTCTTGATCATAGAACATGGATCCAGTGCAACCTCATGGATCACAAAGCTCCCTCCCTCCTACTTTCCACTCAAGAGACTTTCAGTTACATCTCCAACAACAACAACAGCAGCAACAAGAGTTCTTCCTCCATCATCACCAGCAACAAAGAAACC
This sequence comes from Moricandia moricandioides, assembly GCA_905132885.1. Classification (NCBI taxonomy): domain Eukaryota; kingdom Viridiplantae; phylum Streptophyta; class Magnoliopsida; order Brassicales; family Brassicaceae; genus Moricandia; species Moricandia moricandioides. Next base: position 82,482 of record CAJHQQ010000250.1, read on the forward strand.
AAACCGACCAAGATGATCACCAAGGAGGAGGAGGACTGAACAGACAAATCAAGATGGATCGTGAAGAGACAAGCGACAACATGGACAACATGGCTAACAACAGTGGTAGCGAAGGTAAGGACATGAACTTGGGAGAAGGCGGAAGCGGCGGTGGCTCAGGAGGAGATCAGATGACGAGAAGACCAAGAGGAAGACCAGCTGGTTCCAAGAACAAACCAAAACCACCGATTATCATCACGAGGGACAGCGCAAACGCGCTTCGAACCCACGTGATGGAGATCGGTGACGGCTGCGATTTAGTCGAGAGCGTGGCGACTTTCGCACGAAGACGCCAACGCGGCGTTTGCGTTTTGAGCGGTACTGGAAACGTCATGAACGTCACCATACGTCAGCCTGGATCCCCATCTCCTGGCTCCGTCGTTAGCCTTCACGGAAGGTTCGAGATTCTTTCCCTCTCTGGCTCTTTTCTCCCTCCTCCGGCTCCTCCTAATGCCACCGGGCTGAGTGTTTACCTAGCTGGAGGACAAGGACAGGTTGTTGGAGGAAGCGTGGTCGGTCCTTTGCTATGTGCTGGTCCTGTAGTGGTTATGGCTGCCTCTTTCAGCAATGCCGCGTACGAGAGACTCCCGTTAGAGGAAGATGAGATGCAAACACCGGTTCACGGAGGTGGTGGATCAATGGAGCAACCGCCGATGATGGGAGGACCACTGCCACATCAGCAACAGGCTCTGTCGGCTCATCAAGGGTTACCACCTAATCTTCTTGGTTCGACTCATCCAGGATTACCACAACATGATAATCAGTCTTATTGGTCAACGGGACGACCACCATATTGATCATATACCTCATCGATCGTAGCTAGTTATATGTATATTTATAGCTAGCTAACGAAGAGTGATCACGAGCTTATGAACCAATAAGACTATGAATTTAGTCGAGGACGATGTGGTGGATAAGGATTCGATCCAGCTTCACTACATTTGGTTCAACATTCATAAGATGAATCAGGTTTTTTTTTCTCTTATTTTCTTTTTGGTACGTTTTAGTTCGTAGATCTTTCTACGTTGATTTGAGTAATATTTTAGTTGTTTCTTGGTTTATTTTCATGATTTTTCATTGCTAGTTTGAATTGTTTTGTGTTGTTGGTTCCAGTTCTGGCTTATTCTTATCAACATTTTATGGTGTTTTTCGACATTTCTTATTGTTCTTTTGATTTTTGTTTTGTTTAATGGGTAACAATTCTTATAATTCGTAACATATTCTCAATTTGAAACTATTCAGACACAAGAACTAGTTTAACAGGCTTTGGAATATTAGTTTCCGCAGTCTTAGAGTTAAGTAGATGGTTTATGCTGATTTGATAGCACTGTGCCCTACGTCAAAGGACATATGATAGTATACCCATATATATATATTGTACTATGTTACATATGTTTCTATTGAAAATTAAGTAACTAAAAAAAGTTCAAGGAAGTTTCTTAAACTAGAAAGGCACTTATGTTGGTAACTATTATTGGTATGATGAAATGATTTAAGTTTATCTACGAGTAAAAAAGTTTTATAATGAGAGGTTTTCATCTCATCCTTAATCATTACGGATAATTTCAATCATAAAACATGTGTGAATAAGATAATGATCACCTTAATCAGTCATTGCATGATGATGGATGTGTATACACATGTCGTTTATATGTTTAGTTAATGATAAGTTAAAATCACAAATATATGTAATAAAATGATGTACATAATATATTAGCAATTAGCCAATATAATATGTATAAAACATCCATAATATACGTAAATTAGTTCTAAATTAAACAACTCTTTTATATATATTTATGTAACTGCCTGCATTGAGCATATGCATATAAAAAAAGCTGCAATACCGGCGGCTTAAACGGAAGCTAACAATTTACGAGAAAAGTAAAGAGGTATGGGAGCTTTATGTGCATGTTCTTTTTTTTTTTTTTTTTGATAACCCAGTATCCGACCACAAAGCGTGATCGACTAGTCCACCGGGCCTAAGTCCATGCCATGACAAGATTTTTAAGCGTCCACTTAAGGGCCCTTGGTTACGCTAAGTGGTCTGGAGCGCCACACCAACTCCGCAGGTAAATTATGTGGTGGCCGGAGTTCGAAGTCGGGTGGCGGGCACCTCAGCCGAGGTTCCTTTACCACTAGGCTACGAAGCCCGGTTATGTGCATGTTCTTTCTACACACAAACTTATATACGCTTATATAAGTAATATATATATATATATATATATGAGTGAAAAAAATTTGAGTGTGTGATATATGTCAATACTTACGTATATATTTGTGTATATGTGGATAAGGAGACAACACATTTGTTCAAATGTTGCCTCACACGTGCGCTTGCTCGTGAATATGATGTTCCTTTCGGGACTACCAGCTACTTACACTCATGTTGTCTAAATGCACATAAAGTTAATGATGCATAATATAGTTTTTTTAACTATGTATTATATAGTCATGTATATGAGTTATAAGTCTAAAGTCATAACCAAAAATGAGTCAGATGTTATGTATTTAGGTTTTTCAAAACCATTTTCATAATGAATTGATTGGTTTAAGTCATTTGTATATTAATGTTTAGCCCGTTCAAATTTCTGATGTGGATCATAAAAATGACTTTTATTAAATCATTATATGAAACTCTAATATCATATTATTTTTTTGGATCTATAATTTAAAATCAATTGATAATGAAGGTAATGATCTGAATTTTTAACATTAATGTTGTCCTCAAACTTCGGAAGTAAATGAAAGTACGTATTGCTTTCTCAAATTGACGTGCATGCTCACAGTATCAATATGGTTACATTTTTATGGTATAAACTTAAGCATATATTTAACAATAAACATATTAGTTACACAACCAACTTCATATCTTCTAAAACTCATTGTCGATGTATTTTTATTTGGTATAGGAAAATATATTTCAGTTTTTACCAAAAAAATATATATTTCAGTTTTATAGTCAAACATTAGATAATCTCTAACGGAGATCATTGACACATAGAACAGAAAAACTACACTTGATCGATTCACTTTATTTTTTTCTTAAACCTAGTTTCACTCAAACTTAAAGTTTAACACCACTAATGGAAGATACAATAAGGCTACAAGGAGTCAAAGAAACCAAAGCATAGACCAATATATTGGATAAGCAAAAGCAAATGGTAAAGTTTAAACAAACAAATTGATGGATGAACTTTGGTTAGATCAGATTGGATTATATAGATCGGGTTTTGATATCATATTAAGCTAGATGGATTACCAACATAAAATAAATTGGTGATAAGTGGATGTGTTCATCTATCTTATATATTATTTATAATCTTTTCCAAATATGGATGTTGGACACTTAGTCTTTAATACGTATTTTCGAGATAAAGGCTTTGATACCGTGTTAAGTTAGATGAGATTCCAACCTAAAATCAATTGATGATAAGTGGATTGATCCATCTAACTTATATATTATTTATGATTTCTTCCAACTACCAATGTGATATACTTAGTCTCTAGTATTCCCCATTGAGATGAAAGTTTTGATACCATGTTAAATTTCATGTGCTTTCAACTTAAAACATTGATGATAAGTGAACCGTTCACTGGCCTATGTATCTTATCTATTATTAAAGATTCCTTCTAAATACCAAGATAAGATACTTAGTTTCTAATACACTCATTCGAGATGATGACTTTTTGAGCGTCTGGCGAAATTGAAGGATCTCAAAAATTTGATGGGAAAGCAATCTTAAAACTTGAATCTGGCGGATTTGAGAGAGGGCATGGAAGAGAAGGTAAGCCTGCTACGAACAACGCCATGGATGGATAGGATGAGAGGAAAGTTGAGGAAGCTTCTCGCTGATACGCGTGAGGCAAAATCAACGGCGGCAAAATGGTGGTGAAACCTTAATCACCTTTGCTATCGTCCTTTCTTAGAGAGCTTTTTTTTTTGCATTTTTGATTGATTCACTTTATTATGGAACCAAATTCATCCTTGGAAACAAAATTCATTTTAACCATCCAACAAACCCAATTGATTCTGATAATTTTGGTGAGAACATTCAAAGTAGCTAAGAGATAAAGGAAGGAGAAGGAGCTAAAGACACTACTGGAGAAAGAGTCTTTGGCACACTTCTATGTCTCAAACGTTGTAGTTATGCAAACTGTTTTTTTTCTTCTGCATCTCCTTCCCCATTTCTTCTGCTTTAACAACCTCTTTAGTCTTAACATATTCACAAAAAAATGATTAAAAAGGAAAAAAAAAACAAATCTTTCGCAACATCTAAGTTTTAGAGTTTTTGAAGTTTATCAACCTTAACCACATGATTGGCTTTGCAATCTCTCCAGGCTTAGAGCATCTCCGGCCCATTGCTATTTTTACTTCTATAATAACATTTAAAAGTTAAATTCCTCTAACCTACCTCTATTTCTTCTTCTATAATAGAGATTTTTATTTTTTTCCTCTATTTATAGAGGAAGAAATAACATTTTTTTACTTTTACTCTATATTTAAAAATTACTACTTAAAAAAATACATTGGAGCATATTTCATTTCTATAGGGAAAATACATTAGAAATGATCTTAGCTTTTTTTACAGTCAAAGCCGCAAATATGTCTCAAGGTATTGATGTTTTCTCTCAAATTTGCAATTGAACCTAAGTATCTCATCCTTATTATTATTGCAAAGATATGTGGAGCATAGCTCAGCCACCACTCAACAACGTTTTCTTTTCTTTTTTGTTAAGATGCTTTCACTGCAGTGAAAAGAGTACCAGGCGGTGATAGTCTTGAAAGATTTCTCAAATGCAATTTTTCGGAGTCGCTCAAAAAATGTAAAACCAAGTAACAAATAAATAAAATAACATAATATAAAATATAATTATAATTATAATTTTTGAGTAATTTCGAAGAATGTTAGAAAAATGTTTTCAATGTTATTAGACATTAGGAAAATTGGTGTGGCTTCCTGATAAACTTCACCAAAAGACTTACTTATAGCATCGGTCACCTTTATTACTAGGAGTTTATATGATTTGACAATTTTATTTACTTGATCTCAGTATTGAAGTTTTTTTTAAAATATTTTTAAAAGGCAGAAAGGTATTAATATTTTTGAAGATTAGAATGAATATAAAAGAAAAATGAAATTGTGCTCCCAATGATATTGAATCTAAGGTGAAATAGAAGCGTTGATATACATAAAAATACAAGTGTTGAAATACATAGATGAAATAACTTCATCAGTGTTTAAGATGATTTGTTGTTTTTCATACGGTTGAGTATCCACACAAAAGATCAAAATCATAACACTAACCGTACCAAATTGAAATCAGTTTTGGATGTCGACTTGTTGATTCGAAAGAGTTTGGAGGAACTTAAGGTTACAATTTAAAGACATGAACTTTCTGATCACCCAAACCTAAGACCCAAAATAATGAGTTCAGTACATTGATCTCATTCACCAGTAATATAATCAGGATAGTACAATATATAAGTATATATACACACTCAAGAAACATGTTTAGTGCAATCACTAGAGATATAAAGCAACATCTTTCCGCTAATACCACATCCAAAGATCCAGTTGCTTCCCTACCCATCACGAGTCTCCGAGAAGGCTACACTCAGATTCCTGCAATAGTCTAACAGAACGTAATGAAGCAAATGTCTCCCTTACCTGCCTGTAGAAGTTATTGAAAACATCTGATTCCTTTGACCTTATTTTGAACACAAAGATGTGTGCTAAGCCCTCATGGCTCTTTAGAGGTTTCCATTTTGGATGTAGACTTGTTGATTCGAAAGGCAGCGATGCACAAAGTAATATTACCAATCACAGTTAGCGCTCCCTGAAGGGCGACCAGCACCTAACAATGCAGCAAGCCCCACCATTACAACATTAGGTGGAGTAAAGAAGCAAAAACATTATCACAGTGAAGCAAAGCGCTTAGCCTAATTCATTCATCAGTGTTTCACCAAACGAGAGTAAAAGAAGTTTATTCACCTCAAGAGATTCAGCATTGTAAAAGAAATGCCATGTGCATGCGCAAAGAGCTCCACCAAGCAAAGGCACCTGTGAACAAGAAACAAAACCACAAAAGCTATCAAAATACAAGAATCTAGAAAGTCACCTAGCTTTAGAGAGGTCTAACCATTCCCCATGAGAGACCTTTCCATGACTCGTAACCCTTTCTTTCTCCATATTTCCATACCAACGCCATGGCTGTTATCCTACAAAACAGCAAACACACAAACAAAGTCTCCATCTTTTAATGTAAAGTCTCTAACTTTGAAACCGATCTTAACAGACAATGAAGAACTCGAGAAACCCACAAGAGCAAATACTATCTCGTATCAAAAGTTCAAAACTTTTTCTAAGATGAGAGTTGAATCAATCACAGCAAGGAAGAAGGAGAGAAACCATTCGACAACGCTGGAAACATGAACAGCCCAAGTGGGTAAAGACAATGCGTTAGCCGGTTCGATTAGCTGAAGAGAATCAACTGCAGCCATAGCAGTACTATCTGCTCCTGCCGTTATCAATGTTGCAGCCACCAAACCGGTTCCGATAAGACCCGACAGAGAAATCGGGTCATGGGTTAAGCTACGGATACGGAGTTTACTTAGGAGAGGAGAAGAAGAACGAGTATGGGAGGGAATTCGCGGGAGATCGGGTTTGGCGCAGGAGAAGATAAGAGTGGATGTGGAAGTAATCGCCATGGCTGAGTTTTTTTTCTCTCCCCAGTTTGAAGTTTTGGTTTAATTTAAACCGGGTTTGTCATTGAACCGTCTTTTTATTGTTTTCACAAGTAAAAAAATGAAGAAGAAGAGAGACTTGCAAATTGTTGTCACTGAATGTGGAATCTTTTCTAATAAAAATATCATTTTGAGACTCTCTCAAAGAGTTCCAACTTCTCTCTAAGCTTTGAATCATCTGAAACCGCTTTCGGTGGCCGGTGTCTTTATGCCGCCGGTCATCAACAGTCGTTTTGTTTTTTGTTTTGTGTAAAATAGTTCGATCTCATGATCAATTTTTTTTTTCGCTCAGCGAATTTTTCTTTGCAATGGCAACTTTTGTGGTGATGAAATAAAGATTCATTCTTTAAGAGTTAATACTTGCTTAAGATTAATTCAAGTTTGATCGTTTTAATGTTTCTTCACCAGAGCTTATTTAAATCATGTCTAGCTTTGAGTCAGTTCTCATATTCTTCTCGAATATGCATGTATTTCTCTCTTACATGAATCGACATTTTCTCTCCTGTGTAAGGAACTGCTAGATGTTTTGAAGAATGGTATCATGAACAAAGAAGAAGTGATGTTGGAGAGGAGATGAAGACGCTATATAAATGTGTATAAATGTCTCTAAACCTTAAAAATTATTTTAGTAACAAAATTATTTTAAATCTATGTTAGGATATTTCTCTTAATAATTTGGTATAAGCACATGGCTATCGCCTAAAGATACATCAACACTGATGAGGAAAAAAAAAAAAATCAATATATATGTATATGCTAAGAAAATGTAAATACAAAATTGTTAAAAGATAATTAAAAAAATCGGGTGTTTTGGGAAACATGTGTAAGTAAAAGAAAGCAATTAATATACTCGTCGTGAAGAGTAATCGGTACAAGCAAAGAAGAAGAAACCTTTGCTCAGTTACCAATTGTCTCTCTCTCGATTGCATTCATCTTCTCCCCTGACTCCAAGCTCGAAACTTCCGATCACTGAATCGATCGAGGAATCCACTCGATTAGCTCCTTCATTGTGCTCCGATGACGTGTCCGGAAGACGAAAAGGCGCTTCTTTTGCCGCGGATGAGAGTCGAAGATGAAGAGAAAGGGCCTTATCTGAAACTGAGTGAGGGTCAAGAAGAATCATCAGGGCAGGAGAATGAAGAAGAAGAAGTAAAGGAGACAGCTTCGTCGCCGTTTTGGTTCTGGGTCAAGCTTGCTCTTTTATTCACTTTTCTCTCTGCCTTGGCCTTCGTTGCTTACAGATGGATCGGTCCTTTAATCATGGACAAGGTTTCATCTTTATTAAAAGCAATGCATGTTCTCCTTAGCTATTTTAACTCTGTCTGAACAAGATTCTTAAGTTAGCTATGATGGGTTTTCTGAGAGACTTAGAGTTGATTCTAACTCCAGTTACTATACTGTTTGTTACTGTGGTTAGAAACATTGTGTATTGACTTGATGCTCATCCTCTGGAAGTTTATAGATTTTGAGGGTTTCCTGTGGTTTAACAATCTCAACCATGTGCTACTAATAATCCAATAGTTCTTGCATTAGAGGTCTTTCTCTTTTTTTGCTAACAAGGGGAACTGTTGCTTGTTTTTTTTGCAGGAGCTTATCCCGATTATAAAATGGGAGATAAGGACTTTTACACATCCTGTGTGCGGTCTTCTTGTCTTTGCATCCGTGGCTCTATTCCCTACCATACTCCTTCCCTCTACTCCCTCCATGTGGATTGCTGGGATGACCTTTGGTTATGGCTATGGCTTTCTTCTTATTATTTCATCTGCATCTCTTGGTGTCTCACTTCCTTACTTCATTGGACATCTCTTCCGCCACAGACTTCAAGTAAACTCGATCATAATATATATGTTTCTCTACTTTTAGTTTCCTCAGATGGTGAATTTTGATCAATGAAGCTGCTATTTGTGAATGTTACTGTGCATGCTACTGAGATCTGTTTGTGTTTTTTTTATTCTCGTGATTGTGCAGGGATGGTTAGAAAGATATCCTCATCAAGCAGTGGTATTAAGAGCTGCTGGTGAAGGGAATTGGTTTCACCAGTTTCGAGCAGTGACTTTAATCAGGATTTCTCCATTCCCTTACATTCTTTACAACTACTGTTCTGTAGCGACTCGTGTTAAGTACGGTCCTTACATCACCGGATCTCTCTTAGGCATGGTCCCTGAGATCTTTGTTGCTATCTATACGTAAGTCAGGTTCCTATCTCTGAATAGCTTCTAGAAGGAAGCTTTAAGTTCCCTTCTCACTGTTGGATCCTGTAACTGTCCACTGACCAGTGAGATATCTCGTTTTCTGTGTTGCAGAGGGAATCTTGTAAAGACATTAGCAGAAGCATCTTCTGCAGATAAACACGGGCTCTCGGTTACACAGATTATTCTCAACATTCTGGGCTTTTTAGGAACTGTAGCTACAACGATTCTCATCACAAAGTATGCGAAAAGACAGCTGGAGACCATGAAGAAAGAGGAAGAAGCATTGTTGCAATAAAACCCCACATGACAAACTCTGAGCTGCTTTTTTAAATCTGAAACATCTCTTGTTCTCGCTCCTCAGTTCAGGTCTGCTCCAAGATGTGAAAGAGCACTGTTTTTTTTAGTCTCCTTGGTTATTCTCATCTCTTTAATTAACACAGCCTTCCAAAAAAAGAAGAAGAAACATATGGTTAACTAGGATGAACACAGGAAGAATCTAACACCATTCTTGATTCTTGGGTGTAAGTATTGTGTACTTGTGTGGCTTTGATGTGGTGACATGAATGAAAAAGAAAAACAAATTGTTGTTATTTGCAGTGGTATTGGGAAACGATGAAAATAAGTGAATCTTCGTTTGATTTACTTTTCTTCTTTGTTTTATACTTATGTATTTACTTTCTCTTATAAATTATAATTCGTCAACGCAAATCAGTTAGCATGTCAGATCAAAGTTCACTAATATTTTGAATGAAACCTAAAGAAGAAGATCATGTGAAGAGGAAAACTTATCTATCATTACTGAAAGAACTGTCATAGGGATCATATGACCCCAATTAAATTGAACATACACACTCAAATAACTCAATTGTATGAAAGAAGAAAGAAAGAAGAATAAAAATAGCAGATATCATAACATATCTGAATGTCTGATTGTATGGAGTTATACTCTTTTCCATTTTTAGTTAAAAGTTTTCATTTACTTACAACATCTGAAGATGTTCGGCCAACAACACCTCCCCTAAATAAATGTATTTTGTACTCCTAAAAATAGGTTCGGTCCAACACCCAACAATAAATTAGAATACTGTTAGTGAATTTAAATTAAAAGTGTGTATATATAGAGATATTAATATTTCAATTTTAAAATATTTTTAGAAAATATTTATATTTATTTATCTACTCACAATCGACCGCAACTACAAAAGCTAGCGAAATCAACTTTTGATTTTAAGAGATTTAGAGTGGTTTAAAACAATTTAAATTTTTTTTTTATGATTGTTACAAAATGTAAACAAATATACCACCCACAAAAGCTACGCAAAGCTTTGCGGATGGTAGCGGAAAAACTAATTAGACTTTTAATTGCATAAAAACAAGAAAACAGAAAATGTAAATAAGAAATACTCTCAAGTTCTTAATACACAACATGTGGTTTATACAACTACATTTATCTACCACAAATTTGATATTTTTTCAAATTTACCCTTAAATGTTAATTATTTTTATAAATATTTTAAGTTTGTGATGAAAAAAACTAAAATAAAATTTATAAATATTTAAAAATAATTTATAAAACATTTATAAAAAAATTATAAATTCAATCTCATGTCATAAATATTAAATTTTTAAATGATAGTTACTGAATTATAAACTCAAATGTTAATGTATTTTTGATTGAACTGTATTTTTTAAAGTATTAGCCATTATGTATTCTAGCCATTATTCTATATCTTCCTCGGTTAATCAACATGTGTATTTTCACGTCAAGCTATCATTTCAGAGCTTAGAACGCAAAACAAACTTGTAAACTTTTTAACATACCACAATGACATAATCCATTAAGATATGTCTTCACAGCTTTAATAAGGCACACATCAAAGACAAGATAAATACACAAACACAAGATAAAGAGAACCTTGAAACATACTTTTCACATACATAGACTGAAACTTAATCCTTTTTCTCAGGTACCAATTCCTGTTTCTCGTTCCTAAACAACTTATGCTCAATATGCTGAGCAAACGTCCTTGGAGGAAACTTAGCCGGAGACTCATCACTCACCATCTCCAACAACGGCTTAAGCACAATCTTATCCTTTGGTGGCTCACAGAACACAGCCCAAGAAATCCTTACCTTCTCCTTATTCACCAAACCACGGTGAAGTATACTCTTAAACTTCCCATTACTAAGAATCTCCAACGTATCTCCGATATGCATCACAATCGAATCAGGAACACATTTTGCAATGACCCATTTACCCTCGTAGAACAGCTGCAAACCTGGAACCATGTTGTGTAGGATGAAGGTCAAAGCGCTTACATCGGTGTGAGCTTCCACGCCAAGTGCTAGCTCAGGCTGAGGGCATTTCGGGTAGTAATTTATCTTCATTTGGAGCAGAAGCTCTTCTAAACCACCCACTTCCTTCTCTAGACGGTCAGGCTCTAAGCCTAGACCGATAGAGAGAGCCTTGAAGACTTTTGTTGCTAGCAAACGAAGACACTTAGCGTACTCACTCGTCGCTTCACTGCAAACAATCAAATAAAACTTTAAAACTATATCACATAGCCAAAACAAGATGTGTCATGTGTAGGCATGTGATTTTAAAACGAACCGAACCCGCCAAACCGAAATTTCGGTTAGTTCAGTTCGATTCGGCAGTTTATAAAAATAATTTCAGTTATCGGTTTGGTTTGGTTCGATAATCAGTTAGTTAGATTTTTCAATGTTAACCAAAGTTCAAACTGAACAAACCAAATTAACCAAAGCTTACATGTAATCAGATGGTGTCTTAGGCCAAAGTGATAGATCTCTCTTGTCTTGAGGATAAACAAGGTGAAAGAAGTAATCTTCCCACTCAAGTTGCCCACTCGCGTTGTTAGCTAACTTGCTTCCATACCCTTGAATCTTTCCGTTGGCTTGATCGTTTGCATACTTCTCCTTCTCCTCCACGGGCAAACCGAAGAACTCTTCTCCGGATCTCTTCACACGCTCCATTAGATCAACAGGTATACCATGGTTGATCAAATGCATCACTCCCCAGTCCATAGCAGCCTTCTTGAGCTCCTCTATGCATTTCTCACGGATCGTTTCGTCCTCTGACTCGATGTCTTGGAGATCTATGGTGGGGACTTGTGGACCTTCTTCTTTCTTCTCTTCTTGGAAAACGTCGTTGATGCTCTCGAGCTCTTCTTTTGGACGGATGTATTCTTTTGGGATTGATTTGATTCCGCTTTTAGCTAAACTCTCGACTCTTTCAACTGCAACCATCTTCTTGTTCTTCTTTTATAGCTGAGAAACAGAGTAAAAAACAGAGTAAGTAAAGAAGATTAAAACAGGGGAAAAAACAGAGTTTTGTAATGCAAAAAGGATGTTCTGTTTATCTACTTACTCTTGTCTTCTCGGTTTGTAAATGTAATGTGCAAAGGCTTTCTTATAAGGCAAATATTTCCATTAAAAATTATAATTATAACAGATAAAATTTGAAAAAACAAGTAGAGCTACCGGTAGTTAGTGAATGTGTGAAGAAGAAGAGGTAAGTAGGTGGTCAACGGAAGATGATGGTTTGGTTGACTGATGAGTTTCACCAATCCCTAATATCCAACGGTCAAACATTCTTAATTCTGAAAGGAAGTTACGGGTCCTACTCCACGTTTAGGCCGGGGCAAATTAAACCGGAACCGAATAACCAAATCGAAATCGAACCGAAATACTTGAACTTTGAGCTGAACCAAAATCCTAAAATATCTGAATGGTTTCTATATTTCTATATTCGAAATAACCGAACCGAAACCGAACCGAGAACTAAACGAATATCCGAATATATAAAACATTAATCATATACACATATAACATATCTCAATATGTATTTATAATTTAAAAATCTATTATTTTAAAAATAGTTGAAGAAAACTAAATTATTATAAAGTATTCAAACTATCTAAAAATATCCAAAAGTATTCATATATTTTTATAATATGAAATATCCAAGATTTTTATCTAAATTATTTAATATTTTATCCTAAATGTTCGATATTTAATCTAAACTACCCAAACTAAAACTAACCGAACTAGAACCGAAACCAAATGAAAATCAAGTTTTTTAAGTATTTTCCAATTTTTAATTTTACTATCCAAACTTAACCGAATTCAACATTATCTGAATCCGAAATTCCCAGCCTATCTAGGTTTGGGTATTGAAATTATAAAGCCCATCCAAAGAGGCCCAATATAACATAAACCTAATAATTATCGCATTTGGTTTGGGTGGCGTTTCTTCTGCGTTCGTGAGCACGTGCCTAAATCGTGTTTCCACGTGTCCACCTCTAATGCTTCTACTAGTATAAGTGTGTCCATTGATATCCACATTTTATTTTATTTTTGAAAAACTATTTTGACTGGTTTCAGTTTCAACAAAACTAATTAATTTTTATTTCTGAAAAAATAAACTGTATCACATTGTTTTTAACCAAAAACTCTTATGTCATAGTATCTTACTCTGTTTATACCTCTAAAAGTGAACAATTATCTATAGTTTTTTAATCTAGTATTACAATATTTGTGTGGAAATTTGTTTACAAAAAATCATAAAACTATGTTTATGTTTTCTGATTAAAACGGTGAATCTTCAATGCTGAAGTGGATATATAAAAAATATTAGAGATCTGCGTAGGAATTCGTATCCGCACTTGTCTTATCTCCTCCCTTCTTCCCTCCAAATCAATTTCCTAATTTAAAATAAAATAATTAAAAAAATCTGTGTCCGAGAAAAAAAAACAAAACTCAAAAAAATCTTCACACAGTAACTCATCTTCAACCACACAAAGGTTCCTGGAAAACAGAGGAAAAGGAACCTCCTTTCTTCTCCCTGAGAAAATGGGCAGCAAGATGTTGTTCAGTTTAACAAGCCCTCGTCTCTCCTCCGCCGTTTCTCGCAAACCCACCACTTGCTTCTCTTCGTCGTCGAGGACCCAATGGGCTCAGCTCAGCCCTGGAAGATCCATTCCCTTGAGAAAAAGATTCTTCTTGTTGCCTGCAAAAGCCACCACAGAGCAGTCAGGTCTTCACTATGTGAACCGATTGATTATTTATGATTGCCTTTACCAAAACTTGTGGCTCCTTTTAGCTACTCAGGGTAGATTCTTTGAGATGAGTTACAGTGTGTTTTGGTGTTCCTTTAAGGTCAAGTGGGAGGAGAAGACGTGGATAGCAATATCATGCCTTATTGTAGCATCAACAAGGCTGAGAAGAAATCAATTGGTGAAATGGAACAAGAGTTTCTCCAAGCCCTGCAAGTAACGTTACTTCAACACCTCCCATCCTTTTTTTCATATACTAACAACATCTTTCAAGAACCTGACCAATTGTTGTTTTGTTCAGTCCTTCTATTACGATGGCAAAGCGATCATGTCCAATGAGGAGTTTGATAACCTTAAAGAAGAGCTCATGTGGGAAGGAAGCAGTGTTGTCATGCTAAGTAATCAACTATCATCACTATCTTTGTTTTGGTTTGCTTAGGGGTAAAGGCTTTTTCATCTTTGGTTGTTTATATGAAACATAGGTTCTGATGAACAAAGGTTCTTGGAAGCTTCAATGGCTTATGTTTCTGGAAATCCTATCCTCAATGATGCAGAGTTTGATCAGCTCAAACTCAAACTAAAGGTTCCATTCCACTCAAAAAATACACATATCCTAATATAATTCTTCTTAGCTTAAGTTTTATTATCTTTCCGCTTCTATAGATGGATGGTAGCGAGATTGTGTGCGAGGGTCCAAGATGCAGTCTCCGTAGTAAAAAGGTAAAGACAACATTTACACAAAGGTTATACCATATACAAATACTCATTTACAGTAGTCTTGTTCATTTTTCTTTAATGTAGGTTTATAGTGATCTCGCTGTAGATTACTTCAAAATGCTCTTGCTAAATGTTCCAGCAACCGTTGTTGCTCTCGGACTGTGAGTCTTTGTAGCCAATTCTTTTCTATTTGAACATTCAAATCATTTAAACCCCCCATATCTTGTCTTTGCTAACATGTTTTCTTCCAGGTTTTTCTTCTTGGACGACATTACAGGTTTTGAGATCACATACCTCTTGGAGCTTACAGAGCCATTTAGTTTCATATTCACTTGGTTCGCTGCCGTGCCTTTGATCGTATACCTCGCTTCAACTATCACCAAACTGATCGTCAAAGACTTTTTGATCTTGAAGGTAAAAGAAAAGAAAACTATCACTCATATTGCAAAAGAATAGCAACAACAAGAGTCTTTGATGAGTGTTCTTGTTTGGTAGGGTCCTTGTCCAAATTGTGGAACGGAGAATGTTTCCTTCTTTGGAACAATTCTTTCAATCTCCAGCGGTGGCAAAACCAACTCTGTCAAATGCACCAAGTAAGATTTTTAGCTTTAGACCTATGTTTCAAGAGTTTATAATATATACAATAGTATCTGAATCTTTGATCAATCTTGTGGTTTTAGCTGTGGAACCGCGATGGAGTATGACTCAGGTTCTCGGTTGATCACATTGCCAGAAGGAAGCTAAGCTTGAACCCTGTGAGGTGCACATCTTCATATACAAATTAATCCTGTTTAATTTACTCTCTTTATGTTCACATGAAAGTTTGAGAGATTTAAGTTTTGTTTTTTTATATTCTAGATGAAGATGGAGAAAAGAAGAAAGGGTTTTGTCAGAAGCAAAAAAAAAAAAATGGATTTGATGCTGTATATTTAAGATCTTCCATGTTAGCTCTCTATCTCCTTCACATGTTTTCTGATTTGTAAGTACTGTACTGTGTAAGCAATAAGTGGAAAATATTTAATGAATACTTCTTCACCAACCTTTCATATGATAGTTACTCATCAGACTTAACTTCACAAAGTGAAATTAAATTTAACATATTCAGGATTTCATTTTTTTTCTTACATTTAAATCGTACAAGAAATGTTATTGTTAAGATTTTGATTTCAAATCCAACTCTAAAAAGATGATTCGATATTTTTTTTGTAAGTCACACATGATGTATTATGTGGTTCACCTTCAATATGTGAGGTACATTTTACTTTCAACCCTGTCCTAGCCTCCTAGGGAAGAAGGTTTACAACCTTTCCTTCAATATGCTCAATAACTCAAAACAACTTTATGAGTAGTGTATAGTGTTTGGTTGTAAAAGATTATAATGGTGTGTGTAACACAAAGAACGTGATTGATTAGAAATAGAGCTAAAGTCAAGAACACATATAATGAGAGGACATACACAAAAGAGTACAATGCCACGAATATTAGCACGCTAATGTCTCTCTTTTTTTTGCTTCTATATAATAAATTAATATATATATATACATATATATTAACTTGATTTTGAATGGTAATTAACACAAGATTAATTAATCTTTTTTTTGGTCAGACACAAGAGTTGTAATCATGATCATCATGTTCCATGCTTGTATCATCATTAACTCAATTTTCTCCACCACTAGACATACCAGTTGCTTTTCTGTTGATATGAAAAAAGCATTTTAAATTTTAAACCTCTACGTTAGAACGGTCGTATATGTTTATAAATGTTTGTTTCTCTTACTCTTCACTTCCTGCAAACCCTAGTCTCTCTTGATCCTCTCATGTATTAATTTTCTTTTTGCACATCAAAGATCCCTGATAACATCATCATTCTCGTCACGCACTTCTCTTATCATTCCACCAATCTGATTCTCAATCAATCCAATCTACTTATCTTCTTGATCGCATGATCAAATAATACACCATTGTAAACTTCTAAATCTCAACACAACACAAACTTCTAAACCGTCACACACTTCTCTTACCACATTGAGTTGACCTAGTGATAAAGGGGTTACAGTTGTAACTACCGCCACATGAGTTCAACTCATATTGGAAGAGACTATTTACAATGCTCGGAAGAAACCACATTTGTTTAGCAAAAAAAAAAACACAAGCACCAACAGAAAATCCACCTCCCTTCTAGTTTATCCGGTATAGAATTCTATATGGTCTAAGTTAAGGTAGCTTAAAATGCATGTTTCTCTCCGGTCCTCGGTCTAGGAGCTTACAGAGCTAACCCTGACGTTGTGGCCATGAACCCTTACGAGGTTAACGTTGTTGGTACCGATCAAAACCCAACGTTGATCGCTTTCTTGAGCAGCAAGGAAAGTGGTAACCCTAAGACGACAAAAGAAGAACTCATCAGTCTTGTGTGCGTGTTTCGCAAGTAACGGTTAGACAACGTTTAGTGATCAAGTTTCACCTTATGTTTGTAAAGGAGCAAGACAAGGGCATTATGCTCTCGTGGTGACGACAGAAGCTCGAGGAAAAGATGACAGTAGTAGTGGTGGTGGTGAGATGGTGACACCATCGACGGAGATGAATGACGGCAGCTGAGGAGAAAAGTTGAGCCGGTGGGAAGTGGCTGCGTGTAGTTGGTGAAGGGGAAGAAGAAAGCAGAGAGAGAAGAGCTTCCGAAGAAGAAGCTCTTCAGGTTTCAATGGTGGGTCATGTTAGGGCTCCCACTGCTTCTGGAAGTAGAACTCTTCCCATGATTTGATAGGTATAAAAACACTAATTCAAATCATTATCCATAATTATAATTTGTTTTCTGATTGCTCCCCCAAATTTTGATGTGTTAACTGAGTTTCCTAAATATAATATTAATATATTTTAGATAATTAGTTTGAATGGATCCAAAGTGAAATTTCATTAAGTGATTTCATTTATCAAAAAGAAAAGAATATTTTCCTTTTTAGAATTACCTTTGCAAAAGTGAAAACTTTAACAGAATGAAGCAATTTCTCTTTTCAATTGTACTATATCATTTTTTTACGTTGGTATATATGTATGTCCCAACTTTCACATTGTAAGATTCATTTTTTTTTTTCCATGTCCATATTGATTTATCCTTTTTATATATCTTCTGATGTCGTGAATAAAAGATAGTAAGTAACGTTTATAAAGCCATTCTCAAAAAAATAAGTAAAGTTTATAGAATTTACATCCTCCACCTCCACCTCCACCTCCACACATGAACAAGGGGACATGTGAAAGCTGTTTTCACCAAACATCGTAATTGCATGGATTTCTCTTTTATTTTTATTTTTGATCTGTTTGATTCTCTTTGTTTTTTTTAATATACAAATCTTTTTTTGCTTCATACAACTGTCTAGTTTTCTTAATTTAATGTGTGGTAGATCAACTTCTGAACGTGATAGGTAATGAAAACAAATCAGGCACTTCTTCAGTGCAACTTGCAAGTAATTTTCATAAACCTTTTAGGAAACAAAGAAGAAGTAGTAACATTCACATTTCAGCAAGATTTGTTTCTTTTTCTTGTTTTTTTCCCATCTTTTGAATGTTTTAGTTGAATCCGAAAATTTTAAATTTAAGTCGTACAATTTTAGTAGTGTACTGTTTTTAAAATTTTCTAATAATGTAGTTTTTCGCTTACAAAATATTCTTATTGAATTATTTTTTTTGGTTTGTATCTCAATATATATATATATATTTTATATTGAATAAGAAAGTCAAAATAAATCGAAATTCAGATCTTGAATAGGCGTAGATCTATGAGATTTATGTAAGTGTTTTTAAACAAATAAAAAAGGAGTCCGGATCTGCCATCTAACTCAACTATGATTTTAAGACCACTAGGTTTTGGTAGAAAATGGGTGAAAAATGGGAGTTAATAGTAATAAATATTTAGGCAGATCTAATTGGGCCTAGGTTTAAGCCCATTAAACCCTCTAAAATCTAACGATTAAGATTCAATCATGACGTAACTAACATAAACATCACCTGATCAACCTCTTAATTTCGCATCAATTCACATGTCGTTTTCTGTTTCCTTGAGATTGCCCGGGAAAAGGAAAATAAAAATTAAAAAAAAAGGAAAAATGTAAAAAAAAAAGTTAAAAATAAAAACAAATAATAAAAAAAGGACAGAAGATAGTTAAGTTCCAACACTACTTAGCCCTTTGGTCTGAAACAAGAAGAGAAGAAAGAAAACAAATAAAAAAAAATAAAAAGTCAAAACTTTCAATGGAAAATCCTACCGCAAGCAACGTGACACCTCCGGCGAATTCATCATCTTCTTCCTCTCAGATAATCTCATCGCCGTCGTCGAAGAAAGTGTCACTCGAGTCACGAATCAACCGTCTGATCAATGCCAACCAATCACCATCACCGTCAAGGTCTATATACTCTGATAGATTCATACCTAGTAGATCCGGATCCAATTTCGCTCTCTTCGATCTCGCTCCTTCCCCGAGCAAAGAAGATGGTGCTGGCTCTTACGCGACTCTCTTGCGCGCGGCGATGTTCGGTCCCGAGACGCCGGAGAAACGGGATATCACTGGCTTCTCTACGTCGAGGAACATCTTTCGGTTTAAGACGGAGACGAATCGGTGTCTGAATTCTTTTTCTCCTTTTGTGTCTGATGATGGTCCTGGTGTTAGTCATGCTCCGATCAAGGCCTTGAGGAAGGTCTCGCGATCGCCTTATAAGGTAATGTCTGTAGATTTGGGGTTTTGGATGGTTTAGATTCTTCATCTCGTTGACTTTTGTTGTTAGATTCCATTGATGCATGAAGCATTGTGTGATCTTAGTGATGTGTTGTTCTGTGATGATCTCAAAATTGGTTTGATCTTTAGATCAAACCATCTTGTTTATTATATCTCTAAGTGTGGTTGTTGAGCTTGTTCTTGTTATATGGATTTGAATGTTGGTACAGATGATAACAGAGGATTTACTTTGGTGTTTGACAGGTACTAGATGCACCGGCTTTGCAAGATGATTTTTATTTGAATCTAGTGGACTGGTCTGCACAGAATGTTCTTGCGGTGGGATTAGGGAACTGTGTGTATTTGTGGAATGCTTGTAGCAGCAAGGTAACTAAGTTATGTGATCTGGGAGCTGATGATAGTGTTTGCTCTGTGGGTTGGGCGTTTCGTGGAACTCATCTTGCTGTTGGAACTAGTACCGGGAAAGTACAGGTTACAATCTCATTTACCTTTTTGTTCTTCTCCATGCTCTTAGGCCTATGTGTGTGTACCTGTTTTTCCATGTGATTATTCAGATAGGATATTCACATTGATTGTATTATTGACAGATATGGGATGCTTCGCGTTGCAAGAGAACAAGAACAATGGAAGGTCATCGACTAAGAGTTGGAGCACTGGCATGGGGCTCATCTGTTCTGTCATCTGGTAGCAGAGACAAGAGTATTCTTCAGAGAGACATACGTTGTCAAGAAGATCATGTTAGTAAACTTACAGGTCACAAATCTGAAGTATGCGGACTCAAGTGGTCTTATGACAACAGAGAGTTAGCTTCTGGTGGAAACGACAATCGGGTACGTACTTTTACTATCTTCTTAATTATTAGATTCTTAAAATGGTTTTATAAGATGTTTTTTTTTGGCAGCTTTTTGTATGGAACCAACATTCAACACAACCGGTTCTGAAATATAGTGAACACACAGCAGCGGTTAAAGCAATTGCTTGGTCACCTCATGTTCACGGGCTTCTTGCTTCTGGTGGTGGCACTGCTGATAGATGCATACGTTTTTGGAATACAACGACGAATACTCATTTAAGTTCCATTGATACTTGCAGTCAGGTAAAAAGTAAATCTTAGCTTTTGACATGAAACATAACCGAATATGTAATAACCATCTTTGTTTATGCATATTGACCAGGTGTGCAATCTAGCATGGTCTAAGAACGTAAACGAGCTGGTTAGCACGCACGGATACTCCCAAAACCAAATCATAGTCTGGAAATACCCAACCATGTCTAAAGTAACACATCTCTCTCTGGCCTTTTTGCCTCTATATACTACTCTGCATCATTTAAGTATATGTGGTTGACTTAAACCTGTCTCTCTTCTTTTGTTTGTGTTCAGATTGCAACTCTTACAGGTCACACATACCGTGTTCTGTACCTTGCGGTCTCACCAGATGGACAGACGATTGTAACCGGAGCAGGAGATGAAACCTTAAGGTTCTGGAATGTCTTCCCATCCCCAAAATCTCAGGTAAAAATCAATCAACTTTGTGTACTTAATGATCTCTAAAAAATGTTATTTTCGGATGATAACTCAACTTGTATACGCAGAACACGGATAGTGAAATTGGGTCAACATTCTTTGGTAGAACAACCATTCGGTGAAAACATCTTTCACAAGACACAAACACAGACAAAGACAGAGAGATACATGCTTCTTTCATTACTTCAACAACAACAGCCTCTTAAGTTGGTCTTCTCAACCAACATTTTTTTCACACGGAGTCAGGAAATATTATTTTATCACACGGATGCAAAGAAGATCTAAACCCTTTTGATACAAAAATACCATCTGGGTTCGTCAAGATGCACAACCAAATTTTCTTAAAGTGTATATCTTTTTTCATTCATACAACAAGTTTTGTTGTAATTTTTACTTACGAACACATTACCACTTTATAATATGAGGAAGGTCCATTAATAATAGTAATAAAAATGCAATAATTCGTTGCGCCCATTCTCTATACATTACTTCTTCTTGTCTTGTAATACAGTTGTAAATTACAGGTAGACATGGGGCCAGGAGTCATCTTTGTTTTGTTTAACGATCAAAGAAGAAGATTGTGAGGAAAGATAGACCAAAGAAATCCAAAAGAATGATTTGGAATCATTAGAAAAGCAAAGGAGTGGCCACTACGTATCCTAAACCAGACAATACTTTTGCCGTCACTCACTCCCAATCCCTTTACCTTCACGTTTCTTCACGTGTGTTACATCGGTGACTTGTGTCCTAATACTAATCAACCTTTACGTTGGTGATAGATACATTCTTATGAACAGTAAGTATACCGCTTCGTTATTTTCATATACCACATTATGTACACCAAACCAGACCAAACCAATATTAGATCCTCTAAAAAGGTTTTAACAAGTTGTATATTTTGGTTAAAATCACTAGAGTTTCTCCGGATTAGGAGTAGACATTCCCTCTCCCTGAGTCTCAGAGTAGCCATCAACACCTTCATTACTAAGACTATGAGACCATGGGATCGAGCTCACCAGTGGGAAACAGCAACTGCATTCATCCGCGCACTGCGTCTCAGGAAGAGTTTGAATCCTGTGACCATCAGGAGAAGTAGCTTCCCAAAGGGGTCCCCAACATTCTACTCTGTTGAACTCACTGACATTGGAATGGAAGTAAACCCAAACAAGAGCTTCTTGTAACTCAGGATGGTGGTTCAACAAGTTCACATCTCCATGAACAAAAGCCTTCAACACCTAATATACATATTATCAAAAAGTGATCAACATTTTTAAACAAAACCAGTAAAAAGTTACTTTTTGGATAGTTACCACTGGTAGTTCTTTGCAGAAGATGTAGTATCTAAACTTTGCGAATAGATCTAAAAGGAAATGGCCACCACTTATGTGACAGTGTACGTGTAGCGACATCTTTCCTTTCACTTTCTTCCACTCTGCTACCACTTCATCTCTGTATATCCTATTTGCCCATCCTTGCAACTACATACAACACATACACACATCAGCGTTGACTAAACCCTCTCAACGTTCTTCAACGGTAGTTCTTATGTTTCAGGACTGCTCTATCAAAAGATGTATAGACACATCACAGTGATTTACACATACGCAAAGATGCAGATACATAAAAAGGCTAAAACCATACAGCCTAATGCCTCTACTTCGTGTTTATATGTCTGTTAATAAGTTAGGAACTATATTTTTTTACCTGAGAATTGTTAATGGAATGAGAAATAGCTAAAGTTAATTTAGCTGTAATGTCACTGTGAGTTAGAGTGTAAGTTCTTGGAAGCGTTGATGGATGTTTCTTCTCATCAACTCCTAAAAACAATACTTTCAACTTTGATGATTCGAAAATCGCCGGTCCAAACAATCTTGCCATCTGCACCAAATCCCAATACCCTTCAACATAATCATTACTTTGACCCAGGAATCAATTCTAGATACTCATACTCCTTCAATACAAACACAGGTAAGAAACTGTGAAACTAGTGAATCAGTTACATCACACTGAAATATTCTTTATACAATGATTAGGAAAGAAAAGAAGTCCTTACAGGAACAATAGATTGGTTCTTCCTCTTGGATCTTCTATAGGCGAGAAAGAGTGAACTGTTACTGTGATTCCTGTTGTCTGAATAAGCTGGTTTCAGCTTTGTCGGTAACAACAAACTCGTCGACAAACTACTCATCTCTGTTGAACCAAATCAAGCTTCAATTTTTCCAAGACTTACGACAGAAAGAAGTTATCTCTAAAAATACAGAGAGACCCTTTTTGAGAGGCTTGAAGCCACAAATCTCACGCCGTGTTCGAACACTGAAACCAAAGTCGAAAGCTTTGTAGGCTTTAACCAAAACCCAAGAAGCTGAGCTTTCGTTTGCTTGAAGATTTAGCCTTTAATCTTTACTTTGAAATATTCTTTCTTTCCTCTTCCAGGAATTTAGGGTTCAGATGCGTATAGGTTTGGTTCTTGTCTTTTAAAAGGGTGTTGCTTCACGTTTCACACTTCCCTTCACTTTGCATTTATCTGAGCACCAGAGACTGCCACGTGTTCTCGTAGCTGCCCATGTGTCTCATGCTGGACAAGTGGCTTTAACAGTCTTTTGGATAACTACTTAGCCATCTCGTTCCGACAAGAAGACACAGATTCGGCTAACCGAACCTTGATCATGTACGTTTTTCGAGCTGTCCGGTTTAATCTAATTTTAACTGATTTAAATTAGATTGTACAAAATATACATCATCTACAGAGCAAAGCTTATGAAAAGCATAATTAAACCGAAACTTCACAATCAAACGCGTATAAATAAAACAATCTTTCAACGTGGCTCAAGCTCAGTGATTGAAACATTGACCTGCGAAACCCGAGAAGCTTCACCTGAATCACTATGAACAACATATGCAGGTGTTGATGGAACCGGAAGAGTCACAGAGTTACTCTTGAGCCAATGAACTACTAAGTTCATGTTTGGTCTTCTCGTCACACTCTCTTGAACGCATAACAGCCCTATGTTGATGCATTTCATCATCTCGTTTCTTGAAACATTCTCTGTGATCACTGAATCTACAATGTCCAGTGCTCGATCCCCGCGCCAATTTGTCCACGCCTAAACCCGTAAAATAAGCAACTCATAAAGCAAAAAAAGTAGTTGCTTGTGGGTAAAGCTTGTTGACCTAAGTTGTTACTTACATGGAAAGCTACACCACTTGGCTGAAAGCTATTGTTCTTCCGACCACATATGATCTCAAGAACCATTACACCATAACTGTAAACATCGGTCTTAACTGAGAACCGTCCTTGAGCTATGTACTCTGGCGCCATATAACCACTGCAGCACAAAATGTTTAAGTAAACAAACAAAAAAGCGAGAGTTGTAATGGAGAGAACTTACTAAGTTCCCATGACTCTGCTTGTTATTATCCCTTGTGTCTGATCATCTGACTCGAACAACCTCGCCATCCCGAAATCTGAAATCTTGGGGTTCATCTGATAATCTAAGAGAATGTTACTAGGTTTCAAGTCACGGTGAATGATCTTGAGACGAGAATCTTCATGTAGATAGAGAATCCCTCTAGCTATGTTTTCTATAATGTTGTACCGTGTGCTCCAACTAGCCTTCAAAGATAGAGAATGGTCTTGTTTCGCAACCTCGAATATGAAATGATCAAGGCTTGAGTTGGGAACAAACTCGTAGATCAAAAGTCTCTCTTCGCCTTTCAAGCAAAAACCTAGTAGCTTAACTAGATTCCTATGTTGAAGCTTAGATAACAACAGAACCTCGTTCTTGAACTCTTCTTCTCCTTGCCCTGAACGTAAGGCTAATCTCTTCACAGCTATTTCTTGCCCGTTTTGAAGCTTTCCCTTCACATTGTTGATTCATAACATAAGTCAATATAAGTTAATTATCAGAGGTCATTAGCTCAACTGTAAAGACTCTGACTATTGTGTTAGTAGTAGAAGATCAAAACCCGGTTTATTCACCTTGTACACTGGACCGAATCCACCTTCCCCAAGCTTATTCTCTTCAGAGAAGTCTCTTGTTGCAGCTTGAATTACACGGAACTCGAATTGCAATGAAGACAGAGCATCAACTTCTGCAGCTGCATACAAAGCGAAGAAACTTTAGAATCTTGACTTTGCTGAAATAAACAACTGAAGAAACTCACTATCAAGTTCTCGATAAGTCTCTCTCAAACCATCCTTATTCTTTTTCTTCCTCCTCCTCAAGTAAAGAACGTAGCCAACCACAGCTAGAATCAATAAAGAAGCAACCACAAGAACCGGGCCGACAATTTTCACCGTTGTAGAGTGGTCTACATGTGAAACAGAACAAAAACAGAGCATTTTAATAATGTTCTTGAATTGTTTTTTTTTTTTTTGTTTCTTTTACCTTTTTTAGCAGGTGGTGAAGTGTTACGAAACGCTCCGTAAAAAGGATAAAACTCCCACCGGAAAATACAATTAGGACGAGTAACAAGACCTCCTTGTTTCCCACGGCAACAGTTCTGATAATCTCCAACGCTGTTTCTTAAACAGGTGTTGCAATCAGCCTTAGATATATCAGAAGTACACTGCATAATCGTGTAGATCATCGTCCTATCTCCAGAACTCGTGCTTGTCAAGGGTCTGATCTCAGCTTCGTAGTACTTTGATGAAGCTGATTCCACCATACGAAGCATCAAGTCTTGCCAAATCCCATCAAAGTCATTTAAATTCCATCGGATATCCGTAGCGTTGGGAAGAATCTGACGCGGGTCCAAATCTGGTGAGCCAATGAAAGAACGGTTTGCATAGCGTACGAAACAGAGAGTTTTGTCACCACCTGACCAGTGTAAAGCTTCGGTGTTGTTAGGACAGTTCTTGATAAGTCCTTCGGAAGTTGTCTTGACGCAGTTTGAGCAGTCCTCTGTTTCGGTACCAGGAATACACATCGCTAGAGCGTAGATTCTGTCTCGTTCTTGGCCTAGAGAAGCATTATAGAAGAAGTTGTTTTGTGCGGTAACGTTAGAAGGAAGAGAAGAGAGGAGAAGGAGACGGTTCTTGTTGAAAGTGCTGTTTGTGTTAAAAGATCCTTCGTCCAAACACTGTTGATCTTGAGCAGAGACAAGAACAAAACAGAAGACGGTCGAGAAGAGGAGGAAGAAGAAGCCCTTGTTCTTACTCATGTTTTCAGAGATATTAGAGGTGTGTGTGTCTGATTATTTTCATCAAAAAGGTTTTTATATTACCTGAGTGATGAGATCATGTTAGACTTTTGTTAAGAACCTAGGACACATGGATGTTAGTTATGGATACAGTTGGAGAGTAAAACATATAATATTGGTCTGATGATTATTGACTTTGAAAACTAAAAGTTATTTGGGGATTAGGATTTTGGATTTCCAATTTTGCCCCTATTTCTATATAACATTTTGCTTTTGCTACAATCTTTAAGTAAATTATGAAGCAGAGGAGTTTCTTTTCAATCCTCTCTTTCGTTCTCATAAGCTTTGGCATTACTTCGGTTTCAGCACAAAACGTATGTATGGACAATGTGCGTTTTAGTCCCAACGGTACTTACGACTCAAACCGCCGTCTCATCCTCTCCTCACTACCTTCCAACGTCATGTCTCAAGAAGGCCTCTTCTTCAACGGTTCCATTGGACAAGAACCCAACAGTGTCTACGCAACAGGGATGTGCATCCTAGGATCAACTCCACAGGACTGTTCCGATTGTATCAAGATCGCGTCTGATGGTTTGATAAAGAGTTGTCCTAACCAAACAAGCGCGTTTACATGGCTAGGTGATCCAACGCTTTGCTTTGTCCGCTACGCAAACACCTCTTTCTTAGGATCTGGTGATCTAGCTCCGCGTAGTATGGTCACCAACGGTGGAGATGTAGCCTTGAATAAAACAGAGTTCAAGAAAACATGGGAAGACTTGGTTGCTCGTATGATTAATGTTGCCTCCACAGCAAAAAGCACACCGTTGTCTAGTAATAACCATTATACAGCTAATACTGAAGCCTTGATAGCTTCTCAGGATATGTATGCTTTGATGCAATTCACGCCGGATGTTTCCGCTCGTGATTGTGAAAATTGTCTGCGACAGAGCGCAAATGACTTCCACTCATGTTGTGCTCAGAAGCAAGGAACTCGTATTTTGTGGCCAGTCTGCTTTTTCCGGTGGGAGTTGTATCCATACTCTACAGCTTCTTTTTCTAATTTTACGGTGTCCTCTCCTCCTCCTCCTCCTCCTTTGACTGTGTCACAGCCTGTAGATAATCAGGACAACACTATTGATAATGGTAAGTGTTCTAACTGAGAAATGATGAATGCAATAAGCATTGCATATATGATATTGTTTTTCTCTGTGTTATATGAGAAGGTAGCAAAGGAATCTCATCTAGAGTTGTGGTGGGGATCACCGTTCCAACTGTCGCTACCGTCTTTATACTTCTTGCTCTAGGAATTTTTCTATGTGGGAGGAGAAAGTCAATGCAAAGAACTCAAGTTGAATGTTAGTATTTTAGCTTTTGTTGTTTCTTGTCGTTATAAGCATATCTTGTCCCTTAAGCATAACTAATACACCCTTGCTATGCAGCTGATAGAGATATTTCAACTCCACATTCATCGCAATACGACTTTAAGACAATTGAAGTTGCAACAAACAAGTTTTCAAGGAGTAATAAGCTCGGTGAAGGTGGATTCGGCGAGGTTTTCAAGGTGAGGAAGTCTCAATTTTTCTAAGTTACTATGGGTTATGAAAATAACCGGCTATGTTTGTTTTGTTCAATGGTATTGTAGGGTACACTTTCAAATGGAACAGAAGTGGCTGTGAAGCGACTATCGGAAAAGTCAGGACAAGGGATAAGAGAGTTCAAGAATGAAGCTGTTCTTGTGTCAAAACTTCATTCAACACAGGAACTTGGTTAGACTTCTTGGATTCTGTTTGGAAGGAGAGGAAAAGATTTTGATATATGAGTTTGTTCCCAATAAAAGCCTTGACTATTTCCTTTTCGGTATGGCTCCCTTCAATCGTTTGTTTCTCTTATTAAAAGGACTATTCTTCAACTTTTAAACTGATTAGTCATATACTATGAGCAGATCCTGAAAGGCAAAGTCAGCTAGATTGGACTAAGCGGTACAAAATCATCGAAGGGATTGCTCGAGGAATTCTTTATCTTCATCAAGATTCACAGTTCACAATCATACACCGTGACCTCAAAGTCAGAAACATTCTCTTAGATGCCAATATGAACCCAAAAATTTCAGATTTTGGATTGTCGACGATCTTTGAAATGAACCAAACTCGAGGCGATACCAGTAAGATTGCTGGAACATAGTAAGTTATGCTCGTAATGTACAACAAAACCATAAGTTTCTTAAGCATTTTCTATTGAATATTGACCATGATTTGTATGTTTGTTAGCGCTTACATATCTCCTGAGTATGCAATGCAAGGTCAATTCTCTATGAAATCTGACATTTACAGCTTTGGAGTCTTAGTTCTTGAGATTATAAGCGGCAAGAAAAACAGCGGCTCTACCAAATGGATGAAACAAGTACTGCTGGAAACTTGGTCAACAATGTGAGCATAACTTTCAACAATTCAACATCTTTAAACATACGAGGATAACTGATTCTTGATTGTTCATTTTTGTTAGGCTTGGAATCTTTGGAGAAATGTGTCACCACTAGAGCTGGTGGATCCAGCCATTGGAAGAAATTTTCAGAGTAATGAAGTCACTAGATGCATCCATATTGCACTCTTATGTGTACAAGATAATCCAGATGACCGTCCAATGTTATCAACTATCATCTTGATGCTCGCTAGTAACACAATCACTCTACCACTGCCTCGCTATCCGAGTTATTTCCCCAACAGAAGAAACAAACTGGGACCAACTATCCGAAGGATTTGAATCAAGTCAATTTACATGACAAAGATCTGTTGGTTATTCTGGTAGTGACGTGACGATTACTGATTAGATCCTCGCTGAAGAGGGAAAATATTCTTTTTGATGCAAATTTGAATGATGATTCTACTAGATGTTCTTATTTTGTGTGATTTAATTTGTGGCTCTGTTTGTCATCTTCTTATCTAGCATTCTGGTCTAATGGCATTCTTAGGATTTTGGTTTTCAGATTACATTTTTTTAGTTCACTAATACTAGGTTTTGAGCTATCTGTTTTGTTTAAAGAATCTACCTTAAAATTATACAACCTTAAGATTTTCTTATTAGAGTACTTATACACTTATAGATTAACCTTGACATAGATATACATTCTCAATACCATACTCTCTATATTCTCCTGGGATAAAATCAAAAGATGAACACTTGACATAAATATCATATCATCTTGTAGTGGAACGCGTAACTTGGGCAAGAAAACTCTTCCAGTCACTTTGGTCCACTTGAATTAAATAGTTTAGGCTATTTTTCAAAGACACTGGTTTATTTGTCAAACAAAGCAAAGACACTGACTGTAAAATAGTTATCACTTGTGAAATTTCAACATTATTATTAATTAATTATTGACTTTTGACTTCTATTGCCGTTTCCGAAGGTTTAAGGATTATTGTAAGAAACGTGTATACTTTAAGACAAAGATTTTGCTTTCGCCACCATCACAAACTGAATTATTATGAAGCAGAAGGTTTTGTCTGTAATCCTCTGCTTTGTCCATATAAGTGTTTGCGATGCTTTGGTTTCAGCTAAAACATGTGTGGATGATAATGGGTATTTTATGCCTAACGGTACCTACGACGCAAATCGCCATCTCATCCTCTCTTCACTTCCTTCCAACGTCACGGCTCAAGAGGGTCTCTTCTTCAACAGTTCCATTGGGCAAGAACCCAACCGTGTCTACGCAGTAGGGATGTGCATCCCAGGATCAATACTAGAGGACTGCTTTGCTTGTATCAAGTCCGCGTGTGATGATTTGTTACAGAATTGTCCTAACCAAACAAACGCGTTTTCATGGCCTGGTGAGCCCAATCTGTGCTATGTGCGCTACTCCAACACTTCTTTCTCAGGATCTGCAGTTCTGGACCCGCGGCCTTTGCTATATAGCTCAAATGATATCAACTCAAATCTAACAGAGTTCACAAGAATATGGGAAGGCTTAGTCGTTCGTATGATTGATGCAGCCTCCACAGCAAAAAGCACACCATCTTCTAGTAATAACTATTACAAAGCTGATATTGCAGTCGTGACAGTTCTTAATAAAATATACGCTTTAATGCAATGCACGCCAGATCTTTCCTCTGGTGATTGTGATAACTGTCTCCGACAGAGCGCAAGGGACTACGAGTCCTGCTGTATTCAGAAGCAAGGAGGTGTTGTTATGCGGCCAAGCTGCTTCTTCAGGTGGCAGTTGGCTACATACTCTAAGGCTTTTGGTAATGTTACGGTGACTCCTCCTCTTCCTCCTGTGGCTTCTCCTCCTATGGCCATGCTTCAACCTAGAGATGAAAATGGTAAATGTTTTCTAATTGAGGATAATTTATGATTGTAAGAAGATATGAAATATATGGCATTGTGTTTCTCTGTTTTATGAGAAGATAGCAAAGGAATCTCATCTGGAGTTGCCGCGGCTGTTACAGTTCCAACTCTCGTTACCGTCTTTGTACTTCTTGTTCTTTGTCGGTGGAGAAAGTCAATGGAAAGAACTGAAGTTGAATGTTAGTTTCTTGTGTTTTAGCTCATGTTGCATCCTCTCGTTATAAGCATTTGTTGTCTGTCATTCATAACTAATACACCCTTTGCATTGCAGCTGATAGTGATATTTTAACTACACATTCATCGCAATACGACTTTAAGACAATTGAAGCTGCAACAAACAAGTTTTCGAGGAGTAATAAACTTGGTGAAGGTGGATTTGGCGAGGTTTATATGGTAAGGAGGTCTATGTGTTCCACTTTTTTTCTAAAGTTCCTATAGGTTATGATAATAACAGGTTATTCATTCAATGGTATTGTAGGGTACACTATCAAATGGAACTGAAGTGGCTGTGAAGCGACTGTCGAAAAAGTCAGGACAAGGGATAAGAGAGTTCAAGAACGAGGCTGTGCTTGTCTCAAAACTTCAACACAGAAATCTGGTCAGGCTTCTTGGGTATTGTTTGGAAGGAGATGAAAAGATTTTGATCTATGAGTTTGTTTCCAACAAAAGCCTCAACTATTTCATATTTGGTATGGTTCGCGTTCAATAGTTTTTCTTATTCCAAGGATATTTTATACTTTTTAACTGACTGATCATTACATGGAGATGCTCAGGCACCGAAAAGCAAAGTCAGCTAGATTGGATTCAGCGATTCAAGATCATCGAAGGGATTGCTAGAGGAATTCTTTATCTTCATCAGGATTCACGGCTCACAATCATACACCGTGATCTCAAAGCAAGCAACATACGTTTAGATGCCAATATGAACCCAAAAATTTCAGATTTTGGATTGTCGACAATCTTTGAAATGGAGCAAACTCAAGGTAGTACCAAGAGAATTGCTGGAACCTAGTAAGAGTTTTGTTTAAAATAGCTGAAAACACACAAAATTTTAAGCCTTTTTCTACGTCATATTAACCCTGAGACGTATGTTTACAGTGGTTACATGTCTCCTGAGTATGCAATGTATGGTCGATACTCTATGAAATCTGACATTTACAGCTTTGGAGTCTTAATTCTTGAGATTATAAGCGGCAAGAAAAATGGCTGCGTTTACCAGATGGAAGAACTAGCACTGATGGCAACTTGGTAACATATGTGAGCATAAACACATGACCAATTTTTAAAATAAAATAAAAACATATTTCAACACATGACCGATATTCTTTGATTGTTCATTTTTAATAGGCTTGGAGGCTTTGGAAAAATGGGTCAGCACTAGAGCTGGTGGATCCAGCCATTGGAAGGAATTATCAGAGTAATGAAGTCAGTAGATGCATCCATATTGCACTCCTATGTGTACAAGACAATCCAATAAAGCGTCCATTGTTATCAACTATCATCTTGATGCTCACTAGTAACACTATCACACTACCAGTGCCTCGCCTACCATGTTTCATCCCGCGGGGCAGGCACAAACTGGATCTAGAATCAAGTCAATCTACAGGAAAATGTGTTGGTTATTCTGTGAATGGTGTGTCAATTACTGATTTAGAGCCTCGTTAAAGATGGAAGGATTCTCTATTTTGCAAATTTTTGCAATATGGTTGAAGCTGCAACAAACAAGATTCCAAGGTGAAGGTGCATTCCGGCGCGCGCGGTTAACTGGATGAGCTAAGTTTCTATTACAAGAAGAAAGAATATAACATAAATCAAACGGAAAAAATTGTAGAATCGAAAAGAATACAAATAAGAATTGGGTTAGAGATAGATTGATTTAAAGGTAAGGTATGTAAGCAAGCTCGTAACAAAAACTTTTCAGTAGTTTTGTTTATTATCAGATACTATGATAGATTTCAAATATATAATTATCTTTAGTTTTAAGCTTAACATACACACACATATACATACATATATATATATATATATATATATATATATATATATATATATATATGTGTGTATATATAATAATATCTTCATGTATTTTAAGAACTGACTGGTTGAGGTTTTGGTCACATTAGAAACTAGAGCTGATAAAATACCATAGTCTCCAGGGATAAAATCAATAAAGATTAACCCTTAGTCCTTACCATCAACATCATATTATCTTGTAGTGGCTGGGACGCGCAAGGAGACTTTTGCCTTTTGGAGTCACTTTGGTCCACTTGACCTAAGGCTAGCCGTAACATTTAGAGGCTTTCCAGCACTAATAAGCTGTCTTACCGTTCCATTCACATATAAAGATGATAACAAGTACTCACATGAAAGATTGGCGCAAATCATGACAAGTATACTTCAAACAAAATTTGAAAGTGGGGAGTCAATTCCACACAATGCAACTAACAATCATCATCTGTCTTTTTTTCATTGGCTTCTCGTAAATTAGGACCACCTATGTTGTCAGTATTCTGGGTCAACTTTAGAAAATTCAGCATTGTTATTGTTGACTTTTGCTTTTTGACTTTACGTGCCGTTTGAAAGTTTGAGGATCACTAATTTCAGAGAAACTTCCATTTTAAAGCTTGTAAGAAACGAACATATGCGTTTGCTTTTTGCTACAATCTTAAAGTGAATCATGAAGAAGATGACTTTGTTTTCAATACTCTGTTTTGTCGTCATAAGCTTTGGAGTTGCTTCGGTTTCAGCACAAAAATGTATGGATGATGATGGGAATTTCACGCCCAACGGTACTTACGACGCAAACCGCCGTCTCATCCTCTCTTCACTTCCTTCCAACGTCACGACTCAAGAGGGCCTCTTCTTCAACGGTTCCATCGGACAAGAACCCGACCGTGTCTATGCAATAGGGATGTGCATCCCTGGATCAACTTCAGAGGATTGTTCTGATTGTATCAAGAAAGCGTCTAATGGTTTGATAGAGAGTTGTCCTAACCAAACAAACGCGTTTATGTGGCCTGGTGATCCCACGCTTTGCTATGTTCGTTACTCCAACACTTCTTTCTTAGGATCCGTGGATATGGACCCGCGTCTACTGGTATCCAATACAGGAGTTATCAACTCAAATCTAACCAACTTCACGACAATATGGGAAGAGTTAGTTGTTAATATGATTGATGCAGCCTCCACAGCAAAAAGCACACCATCCTCTAGTGATAACCATTACAAAGCTGCTGTTGCATCCTTGACAGCTTTGGACAACATATACGCTTTGACGCAATGCACGCCAGATCTTTCCTCTGGTGATTGTGATAACTGCCTGCGACAGAGCGCAAAGGACTACCAGTCATGTTGTGGTCAGAATCAAGGAGGCGTTGTTATGCGGCCAAGCTGCTTTTTCAGGTGGGAATTATATAGATACTCCAATGCCTTCGATAATATCAATGTGGCTTCTCCTCCTCCTCCTCCTCTACCTCTTCCTCCTGTGGCTTCTCCTCCTCCTGCACATGATCAGGGCAGCACGACCGATAATGGTAAGTGTTTTCAAATTGAAGAAAGTTATGATTATGTGAATATCCGAAACATATGACACTATTTCTTATGTGATTATGAGAAGATAGCAAAGCAATCTCATCAGGAGTTCTCGCGGCTATTACAGTTCCAACTGTCATTACCGTCTTTATACTGCTTCTTCTAGGAGCTGTTCTTTGTCGGAGGAGAAAGTCAATGCAAAGAACTGAAGTTGGATGTTAGTTTCTTATGTGTTTACCTCTTGTTGTTTCCTTTAGTTATAAGCATTTAATTATCTCAAAATCATAACTAATACACCCTTGCTTTGCAGCTGAAAGTGATATTTCAACTACACATTCACCGCAATACGCCTTTAAGACAATTGAAGCTGCAACAAACAAGTTTTCGAGAAGTAATAAGCTTGGTGAAGGTGGATTTGGCGAGGTTTACAAGGTAAGGGGGTCTATTTTTTTTCATTTTTCTATGTTACTATAGATTATGAGAATAACTGACTATGTTTTTTTCATTCAATGGTATGTAGGGTACACTTTTAAATGGCACTGCAGTGGCTGTTAAGCGACTATCCAAAAAGTCAGGACAAGGGATAAGAGAGTTCAAGAACGAAGCTGTACTTGTATCAAAACTTCAACATAGGAATTTGGTTAGGCTTCTTGGATTTTGTCTGGAAAGAGAGGAAAAGATTTTGATCTATGAGTTTGTCCCCAACAAAAGTCTTAACTATTTCCTATTTGGTATGGTTCCCTTCAATAGTTTTTCTTATTGGAAGAATTCTTCCTCATTTTAAACTGATTGATCGTACATGGAGATTAGCAGACTCTGAAAAACAAGGCGAATTAGATTGGACGCAGCGATACAAAATCATTGGAGGGATTGCTAGAGGGATTCTTTATCTTCATCAAGATTCACAGCTCACAATCATACACCGTGATCTCAAAGCCAGCAACATTCTTTTAGATGCCAATATGAACCCAAAAATTTCAGATTTTGGATTGTCGACAATCTTTGGACTGGAGCAAACTCAAGGCAATACCAACAGAATTGCTGGAACTCAGTAAGTTCTGCTCACAATACCTGACAACACAAAGTTTGTTGAACCTTTTTCTATGGCATATTAACCCGAGTTTTATGATTTCAGTGGTTACATGTCTCCTGAGTATGCACTGCAAGGTCAATATTCCATGAAATCTGATATTTATAGCTTTGGAGTCTTAGTTCTTGAGATTATAAGCGGCAAGAAAAACAGCAGAGTTTACCAGATGGAAGAAACTAGTACTGCTGGCAACTTGGTCACTTATGTGAGCATAGAGAAAAACACTAAACTTTTTTTGTTAACTAATATCTTTCAACGTATGACCGAGTTTCTTTGATTGTTCATTATGTTAGGCTTGGAGGCTTTGGAGAAATCGATCACCACTAGAGCTGGTGGATCCGGCTATAGGAAGGAACTATCAGCGTAACGAAATCACTAGATGCATCCATATCGCGCTCTTATGTGTACAAGACAATCCAGAAGACCGACCAATGTTATCAACTATCATCTTGATGCTCACTAGTAACACAATCACTCTACCAGTGCCTCGCCTACCAAGTTTCATCCCACGGAGCAGGCAAGAACTGGACCAAGTATCTGAAGAACTAGAATCAAGTCAATCTGTTGGTCATTCTGTGAATGACGTGTCAATAACTGATTTAGAGCCTCGTTAAAGATGGAAGTATTTGCTCTATATGTACAAATTTGCGTGGGATGGAACAATAACTCATTCTCGCCATTGGAGGATCTTTGATTTCAAATACGGAAAACATATCAACATATGAGACAGGACAAAAACAGAGTAGTAATGTTTTTGAATTGTTTTTTTTTCTTTAATGAAGACATCCTTGTTTCGCACGGCAACAATTTTGATTATTCCCAACGTTATTTCTCAAACAAGTGCTGCAATTAGTGGATCAAGTGTTGCAAGATTCCTAGGTGATGTTGGATGTTAAAGTTTCAGTGAATCTTTCTAATAGCTTTGTAGTATCACTTCACTTAAACCGATTAGCATGCATTTTACTCAAGCCGGTTAACTTACTAAACCGAGATTACATGAACCGAAAACCAACAATATTAACCGATGATTTCTACCCTCAATCGTTCCTCAGCGCAGTCTCATTTTCTGCGAATACAGGAGAGGTATATCATTCTGGTTCCAATGGTGATTTTAGTAAATTGATTTTCCTATTAATTTTTGATAAAATTAGGTTATCATCTGTCTGTTTAGATTACAATGTTTTGGGAATCTTTAATTCATTGAAATTAGGTTATTATCTATCTGTTTAATTAGAACTCCATTGCTGCTCACACTAACACTTACTGTGCTGCTCTGTTTGCATCCATTGTACTGGTGATTTTTTTCAGAAATCTGGCAATTTTATCAGAAGAATTGCGTGGAATCTGATGTTAGGACGATTCTAAATGAACAAAGTTCAGTTCTTTGTAATAATTCTTTTGCATTTGATTTGTCTTCTCTTTGATGTTTCACTTTTGAACAGGTGAAATCTTGAAACGTCTTGTGATGATAAAGTCTTTGGCTTCTCCTTGTAGTGTATGTAACTGTATCTTTCTTGTTTTCTTTACCCCAGATTATTCAATCAACGTGGTCTAATTTATTTTATATATATATTTTTTTTAATTTAATCCAGAAGCATGTCGTTGTCCATATGCCTCTTGTGATGACAACCTTATGTATTTATTCCTTTGTTTAGGGATTTGGATCTCAGAAACTCAAGTTTGACAGATCTTGTAAGAAAGTGAAGCAGAGAGCATCAGTAAGAATGGAACTCACAATCACTCAACCTGATGATTGGCATCTTCATCTCCGTGATGGCGATCTTCTTCAGGCTGTTGTTCCCCACAGGTCTTATACCTTCCTGTATTTTTTTTTTAATATATTCTTTGATGCTTGTGTTTTTTCTGATGAGAAATGGGTTGTGTGTATGTGTGTAGTGCGAGTAATTTTAGGAGAGCGATTGTGATGCCGAATCTGAAGCCGCCTGTTACCTCCACTGCAGCTGCCATTACGTACCGTGAATCCATCATGAAAGCTTTGCCACATGGGAGTAACTTTGATCCACTAATGACACTTTATTTGACTGACAAAACCCATCCTGATGAGATCAAGCTTGCCCGTAAGTACCTTCTTTGCCATTGTTTCTTCATCATGTTTCAAGTAGTCAGATACATTTTCATCTTTCAAATTGAGGTTGTACTTGTGAATGTTCAGTTTATGTATAATATAATCTCGTTTTTTTAGGGGAAAGTGGTGTGGTTTATGCGGTGAAGCTGTACCCTGCTGGAGCCACAACCAACTCTCAAGATGGTGTCACAGACCTCTTTGGAAAATGCTTACCAGTACTAGAAGAGATGGTCAGACAAAACATGCCTCTACTGGTAAATAAATCACACAGCAGATTAGACTTTGTATTTTAGTCTTTCTTGTCTGAGGAATGTTTTGGTTAGGTTCATGGAGAGGTCACAGATCCGAATATCGATGTCTTTGACCGCGAGAAAATCTTCATTGAGACAGTTCTGCAGCCTCTAATCCAACGCCTTCCACAGCTTAAAGTAGTGATGGAACACATCACCACCATGGATGCTGTGAACTTTGTTGAATCTTGCACAGAAGGTTTTGTGGGTGCAACAGTGACACCACAACATCTCCTTCTCAACAGGAACGCTCTTTTCCAAGGTGGATTACAACCGCACAACTACTGCCTTCCCGTTCTCAAAAGAGAGATTCACCGTAGGTTCTTCATCGCTACCCTCAGGAACATTGAGGTTTCATTTCTTATAGCTGCTTTCTGAAGATCATTGTGTTTACCTCAACTCTACAGGAGAAGCCATTGTTAGAGCTGTAACTAGTGGAAGCAAGAAATTCTTCCTCGGCACAGATAGTGCTCCACATGAAAGGAAAAGAAAAGAATCATCCTGCGGATGTGCTGGTATTTACAGCGCTCCTGTTGCCTTGTCCTTATATGCCAAGGTCTTTGATGAGGTAAGCTTTGTGACTTACAACACTCTACTTTCTCGGTTCCTTATGTTCATATCTGTTCGTTAATGTATAGGCTGGTGCGCTTGACAAGTTGGAAGCTTTCACAAGCTTCAATGGACCTGATTTCTATGGCCTCCCAAGAAACTCATCAAAGATCACTCTCAAGAAAGCTCCTTGGAAAGTTCCAGAGGCTTTCTCCTTCTCTTTTGGGGACATTATTCCAATGTTTGCTGGAGAAACCCTTCAATGGCAACCAGATATGGTGGTTTGAAATTGTCCAAAAAAAACATTCTCCCAAACCGGAGTTCTTGTTGTATTTTATGGATTGGGTTCTCTTATGACTGAGTTATATGTTCTGCACTTTTTTTGAGGAATAAAAGCAAAAATGTTTATTATGTGTGTTTGAATCTGTTTTTTTTCTTTTTCTCCCTCCATTGAATCTAATTGACAGTACAATCCTCAATCAGAGTGTGCATGATGCCTACTCTCTCCGACGAAGATGTCCCATTCTCATAAACGCTAGGCAGAATTTGTGTTTGGTTATCTCTAGATGGACTCATTGGCCGAGGTATGTCTTCCTCCATATTCATCGATCCAGCTAGATTATGGTTGTGCTGAGATGGATCCGGATAAGAGTCTTCTTCTTCTTCAGTTTCATCCTCGGTTGTCATGTCCGTAGCTGTTTGCATTTGTCTAGGAGAATGATCTTGTAAACTGGAAGTCTCCTCTTCCTCGTAAGACTTTGTATCTGAGGTTTCTGTGCTCATGGAACCTGAAGACGTTCTCTGCAATATACATCATGTTGTATTTTAGATTTCTTACAGAACACTTGAGTAACCTAAAGATTAGAGATACCTGAAGCTGCTTTGTGAGAGAAGAATCTTCTTGAACTGGCTTTACAGCTTGAGGTTCGTCTGTGCTTCTAATTTGTGAAGCTTGTTTTCTAGCTCCATGGTGCTTCTTAATGTCCATCTCTTTACTGGGAGTGTACTTTGGTAGAGAAGATGGATCACAAGCCAATGGTTCAGTGTTGAAGTACTGTTTCACGGTGCAAGAAGTTAACCATAAAGAACAACATTATGGTCAACATGTAATGATTCGAATCCAAGTACCTCGCTGTTGAGAGCAGTAGCTGCAGTGCCTCGAAGATCTGGATCTATTGAGAGCAAAGTCTCTAGAAGAGAAATAACAGGAACTGGAAACTCTTTGAATGTCTCTGCTATATTTGATCCATATGGAAACATTGGTCTTAATGGAGCCGAAAGCTGTAGCTTTAGCTTTGTCCAATAATCCTCTGAAGGTGATCCACACAACTCAAATATCTTTTGTAGTTGGTCTGTCTTAACATTATTAGGACACAGATAAAAAAAAAGGTCTGAGACTTTGCTTATCTGGTAAGAACAAGACTGGTTTGAATGTAATGGCTTACCTCATTTTTTCCAGGAAAAATAGGCTTTCCAGCGTATATTTCACCTATTACACAGCCTGTGCTCCACATGTCGATGCCAACACTGTAATGAGAAGCTCCAAGCAAAAGCTCAGGAGGTCTATACCATAGGGTTACAACATTGGTAGTCAAAGGAACTTTGTTATGAGGATCAAAGAATGTTGATAAACCAAAATCTGCAATCTTGAGGACTCCATGTTGGTTTATGAGAAGATTAGAGCTTTTGATATCTCTATGAAGTACATGGTTAGTGTGACAATGATCAAGCCCTCTTAAGAGCTGCTTCATGTAGCATTTAACCTGACAGAGATTGATAAGAAGAGAGATGTGTGATTGATTGATAGCTACAAAGCATTTTGGATAGAAGTGATAGAACAGTACCTGAGGTTCTGAGAATTCAACACCGAGTAATGAAGAGAGTCCTAAGAGGTCATGTTCCATGTACTCAAAGATCATGTAGAGGATAGAGGAGTCGTGTTCTACAAGCATTAGCCCTTCTAGTTTAATGACATTTGGATGATCTAGCTTGCGTAGGATAATGATCTCTCTGGCTATACACTTGATGCTTTCTGAGTCGCTGAGATCAAACCGGATTCTCTTCAGAGCTACGGTCTTGTCGCGGAGAAGATCTCTAGCTTTGAACACTTTGCTGAATGTTCCTCTTCCAATCTGTTGCAGATACATATCAAGGAGTATGTTTATAACATGAGAATCAAAAGAGGAGGAGAAGAGAAGAGAGAGAGACTTGTTCTTGCTTGTCGAAGTGAGATTCAAGGCGAGGACTCCAACCAACAAGGGCTTCACCAGCGACGGAGATAAGCCACGGTGGCCAACCGGAGTCAGCTAATTCCGATGACCGAGGGTGAGGACTAGCAACAAGAACGCTCTCTTCTCTTTTCAGCTCCTTGGGACCTAAATTTTCACTCACCTTTTCTAAGACCTTTTGAGCTTGATCATCACCACCACCACCACCACCATCAGCTATTACTGTTCTTGATGGAGGAGCTTGGAAGAGAGGACGGTGTTCCGGCGACCCTTTACTTGACGGTTTCTTTCTACGAGAAGAAATGATGCAACCCATATTGAGAAAAGCTTGAAAGCCACGACACTGAATGTGTAACAAAATGAGATAACATTGTGAATATTTAGAGAAGAGAAGAGACAGAATATTAGAAACGACAACTATACAAGAAAAAGCTGGTAAAGAGGGAAATGTATAAAGTCTGTACAGAACCAAATTCGCCGGAAAGGGACAAGACTTGAGTCTTCACTTTTTCTTTTATGGAAAAAAACACACATATTGACGTGGACCCCAATCCAGAAGGCTTAGTGGTGGCTAATCATTTTTATTCTCTTTTGATTACCTTAACTTCAAAATCAAGCTAATTGTTAACAACTTTGGTTTGTTCATTGAATGTTGGAACTTTGAGAATCGAATTTACTTGTCGTCCATACAAAAAATAGAAAAATTGAACTTGACAATTGATTGTCCAGTATAGATGGATACTTAGTGCATTTTCACAAACCTAGTCGTAGAAAAACATTCCAATATGCTCATTATTTAATGCTTCTATCTCTGGATAAAGAAGTGAGAGTAGGCATCAGCGTTTGGTTCATGTTTGGATTTTCGGTTCTAAAGATGTAAGAATCATTTATTTATTTATGAAATTTGATTCGGTTATTTTGGTTTTTCGAGTTATTCTAATAATTTAAATATTTCAGATAAAAAGTATTTGTGTATTTTTTAATTTTTTGGTTTATAAATAGTATTGTAAAAATATTTAATAATTCAAAAAGTAAATATATTTAATACTCTAGGTATATAAACTACATTTTAAATATTCATATATGATTTAGTATCATTTTTTAGTTTCAGAGATATAAGAACATCACAATTATTTGTGAATTTTAGTTCAATTACAGATCTAGTTTTTGGTTTTGTTTCAGTTTGATTTCCGGTTCTTGATTTATATGCCTAAACCTAAGTAAGAGGCTTCCTCTTACACCTTTGGTTGTTAATATCTAGTGATTCCCGTTGGCCTCTACAACACTTTCATTTCGAAATTTTCCATTTCAAGCTTTAAAATGAACTACACCACACAAGGGTAAACATGGTGCTGAGCAAGCAGGCATCTCCTATAAAGGTTCGAATGTGTGTGAACCGATTTAGATTAGAACTCGTACTGACATAATGGATGATTGGTTAGTATGTATCTGTAGAAAATTTATTGTATAATTTAGTCTGCATGATTTTTTATATAGTTATAAATAATGTATATATAAAAGTTAATGGAGAAAATAATAAAATAAAATAAAAATATTCCTATAATAATATTATTTTGCTTTGGAAAACATGGTTCCTATCATCAATTTTTATTTTATTGGTTTTAATCTTAATAACTAAATAAAATTTTATTGGTTTTTATAGTTGTAGATAATTGGTTCGAACTGAGTTATACTTAAACTAACAAGTTTGAATACACAAGTAGAAACGTATTTTACAGGTAATTTTTTATAAGTTTAACTCCTTGACTCATAACAAGTTAAATACAGTACTAGGTAATAGTAGTATGTATATATAACTTATTGACATCTCAGACTTTTGGAAGAAAATATATAAAAACAAAAAAAAAGATTAACACACATGCTTGATAATTAGTTTTGGGGAGAGATTTTCTTGGATTGTCTTGTCTCAGGAGGTCCAATGAACAAACCAGTCTCCACTTCCATATTGTCATTGTCATCCGTGTTCACTTCTGATGATGATAAGGTTGATGATGATGATGCTAGTACTATTGCTCCCATCCCATGTAACTTTTATTTACAGTTCACCAAAGCTCTTAATCACAAAACATTTGCATTTCA
Source organism: Moricandia moricandioides (assembly GCA_905132885.1). Lineage (NCBI taxonomy): Eukaryota > Viridiplantae > Streptophyta > Magnoliopsida > Brassicales > Brassicaceae > Moricandia > Moricandia moricandioides. The sequence continues at coordinate 124,868 of CAJHQQ010000250.1, forward strand.
TAATTATAGTAACATTTGAGAAAAATGGGTACCTTCTCCTTCAGTTCTTTATTTTCATTCATGAGATTCCTCTCCTAAGATTTTGACAAGCAACTAAGTATTTTCTTACTTGAAGTATTGAAAATCAAAATAAAACATTATTTACTTATATCATTATATAAATAGATTTGTTCACACGCATATACAAAGAAAAAGAGTAAATGTGAATTTGTTTTACCTCTTCCTTCAACTTCTCAATTTCTTCACGGAGTAATTGGTACTGAAAACAAATGAATATACAAGTATATGTAAGCAAAAATTCCCATAGTTAAAATAATTTGATGAATATATACACCTTTGCATGTACATTCCAATGAATCTTTAAGCCAATATATCCACACTACATGCAGTTCCGTTGTAGATACTCTTTATTACAATATTATCTTGAGGTTGATAATATCATTAGTGAAGCCATGTAAATCATGCACATAGACAGCAATGATATACTCATGCATATATGGAACGCCACAAACCGCAACTGAATAGCATATTTGATACATTTACTAAAATATGTATTGTTCTAAATAACGTTTCTATGGAAAAAAGATCGACGAAAACATGTTTCAAAGTTTCAAAAAAACATGTTTCATTTTTTTTTTTGAATGAAGATGTTTCATTAAGTAAACTGAATTTTGATTTAATTAATGTGTAGTTTAAAATGCAAAAAAAAAAAGTGAACATAAAACTTACCAAGGGAAATGATAAGTGATGTAAGCAAGAATGAATATTTTTTTTAAAAAAATGTAAATAAGAGTACCTTCTTGGCTCTTATCCTGGTCAAGCCTCGCTCCAACTGATTCTCTAGCTGTTGCAGCTCCTCAATAGAACATGCATCAATACCTTTTCCAAGCAATTTTCTGTAATTGATTTACATGTAGCATGATATGACAGTTCTAATTCATATCAGTAAGTAATTTGATCATATGACATTATGAGTTCAAAACCGTTTAGATATCTCTAGCTGCTCAATCTTTTTTGTCAAACCATGTGTTTCGTCTCTTGCTTGCTGTAAACCAAAATATTATCGAGAATGAATTTTAAGCATAACTAAAACCAAAGATTGAGAAAGAGTTTTTGATTACATGAGAATTATCATCTTTCTTGTGGTTAATTCCAGTTTCTTTGACTCGTTGCTGGTATCGTTCTATTGTTTTTGCTATACTGAAAATAATAAAGTGCAAATCAAAGAAACGAAAATGTGGAGTCAAAAACGTAAGCCTTTTCACTTCAGTTTCCAAGAAGCAAAGTTACTAAATTATACATTATTATATCAGAATTCTAAAAATAAATTATATATTATGCGAATTTTGTATATAGTTGATCACATTTCTACTGGCATTCAAAATATTAAACAATTTTTACCATTATTATCGATTATATAGAGCACATAATGAGGTAGATAGTAAATGTGTGATTAAAATTAAGTGGTAATGATTTGACATATTAAAATCATTTAAAATGTTATTGTTCACACTCAGATACCCTTTTTAATTTCACTCAAAATATTGTCACCCAACTAATTATTCTACAATGTGAAGAAAAAAAAGATAACTAACATGCAAATATTAATGCTTAATTAATTGCATTGTTACCAAGAGTTGGGATATGATCTCATATTTCGAGGATCATATCTTATACATATAATTAAAGTATGTTTTTGAGAAAATATAATTAAAGTATTACCAGAATTTTTAACACAAACTATTCTCATATGATTAAATGAAAACAGAAGATTTGTTCCTCTTGTCTGAAAAAAAAATTTTGTTCACCTTTACTTCAAAATGCAAAAGATAGTAAAACCATAGCAACATTTTAGTTAAGCTTCATGATCCAACATCATACACTAATACACATACATACAGAGACAAGTAAATGTATATATAGATGCACATGGTCATGCTCAGACCGATATTGAAATTAGTAACCCTTACCCTTTAAAATATCATTAAAACTGTCTTAACAACTATGATTCTGTGGTTAAGGATGCTTAGTTAATTATGATGAACCCCTCTAGTCTTGGCTTTGCTCAAAAGGCACTTGCGTACACGTATATTGTTGAAGTGCCTAATCGTTTTACTCTATATACGTTTAATCAGCATAAACTATTTATCCAAAAACCAATAAAACTAAATTAAATACATAAAATAAAAAACCATAGAAAGAATGAATAAAATTCTGGTCTACACACATGCGCTGACTCCTTCACTGTCAATGCTTAAGTAAAGCGTTTGTGGGTGAAAAGTGAAGCAAAATGCCTCTTTGTTGCTATATTTTCACATATATATACATCCATATACAAAAAGACTCGCATATATACATAGTAAAAATGTTTTACATTATGAGTACAGTACTCACCATGCTTAGACATCTGTTCACTCATGAATGAGTAATCCTTTTTTTTCTTGGAGCAACTAATTAATGTGTATAGATATTATACCTATATAGAAAACCCCACACACTTGTAACGGGTCTAAATAAGGAAACTTATCGTTTCAAGTATGGCTATTTTGTCAGATTCATGAACATTCGAATAATAACACATATAGGCCTGATTTGAGTAAGTAGAGGACACTAAGCTCAAAGTCATGTGTATACTAAAAGTATAAAACTAACTTGATATGTAGATAGCTAGCAAGTAGCTAACTAGCTACAGTTGACTTTTCTTTGTAATAAATGGATAAACATCAAGTATCTGTAAATTAAAGTTGTTTTCACATCAAAAATATCTCACTAGATCAACTCATCTACAGTGGATAGCTCACACAAGTACACATATATACCGATATACATAAACATAATACATATATACACATCCTAGGTTGCAGTGCCATGTAACTACAATCCTACAAATGTACTCCATTTTCTTACTCCGATTTATTTTTGATTAAATATCACCATTGAAACACTCTATATATCACGACTTTGATAATCACATAACCAAATCTAATCCCCTAATCGAAAAGATCAGTAGGTGGATAAAACAAAGGAGAAGATAAGAAAGACGTACCAAGAGCTAGAGAACTCATAGAGTTTGGAAGTTGGAGAGAAGATGATCAAAGCGACTTCAGCATCACAAAGGACTGATAACTCGAAAGCTTTCTTCAACAGTCCATTTCTTCTCTTGGAGAAGGTCACTTGCCTGCTCGTTGCGTTCTCTATCCTCTTCATCTCAGTCCTTCCTCTCACCATCCTTATTTAATCCTATTCAAAATTAATCTTCTGTTTTTAATTAAATCACAAAAAGGGAGATCTATTTAACCCAATAAAACGAATAATTATTAAATTAATTAGATGAATTGTGTATGGTTCAGAAGAATATGAACATCATCTATATGTGGAACTAACAAAAGAAAAATCTTGAAATTAAATTTACTTATAGAAGGAAACATGAACCTATTTTTTGCTATAAATATTAAATTTAAAGGATCAACAACAAAAACTAAAGACTGATTTGGAGATTTACCCTCTTGATTTATATGTGTATGCGATTGGATTGATGTGTTTCTATATTTGTGTATATATCTTTCTATGTATGTGTGGATCGAGATAGATCGAGAGAAGAAAAGGAAAGATTATGGGAAAGAGGGTGTGATACAGCTTCCTGGGAACTTCCTCGAAACCCTAGATTTATGAGGGGAGAGAAAACAAATAAAATTGATTTTTTTTGGTGCAAAAAATGATTTTTTTAATTTAATTATGCTTGATAATTGATATAGGATACTCGTATTTATTATTATTAAATTTGCCATTTTATGTTATGCCTATAGTTTTCTATAACCTAGACCTGACTCACTAGTAGGCTAGTACATTGCACTTTTATTTTTAGAAACAGCACTACGTAATTCGTTTCTTCTTTTGGTAAAAACTTTTAAGTTCCGTTTGAATGCCAATACATAAAATAATAATATAGTGTGCCGATGTAGAAAAGCTTCCAATAAGATAACAAGTTTGATTTCATTGATTTAAAAATTTCTTTTGGATTTTAATTGTCAATTCCATAGTGATTAAAAGTTATTAAATTATACAACTTGATCGTTGTACGATAAACATAATTATTTATTTTATTTTATATCAAGTGTTATTGTATAATTTTTTTTGTTATAAAATAAATATTATTTTTGATTTTCAATACAAAATTTATTAATTTTATACTAATTTTTTTTGTTAATTGAAATATAGTTAGTTGTATAAATAATTATATTTTTATATAGAAAATATGTAAAAATAACTATTTTTTAATCTATATGTAAAAAAGATAAAATGATAATTAATACGAAATGTTATGATATAATTATATGATACTGTTGGTGTAGTTGCAGATTTACTATCTAGTCTCGAACTTGAAGGATGCGAAAGTGATACTATCACCGTGATAGATATACAAGGAGATCTTGACACGTGTCCATGTCAAAATGAGTTCCACCAGTTCATCTGTGGACAACCAGCATCTCTGTCGGTTGCCAGCTCCTCTCGGACAAGATGTGCTTAATCACGTCCGCATAATTTTTTTAAAAAAATTTACTTTCAGAACTGAATGGGTAAAAGTTTAAGACAAAGTTACTGAAACAATCGTAATTTATTAACAGTACTTTGCTTTACGCGCTTCTTAACCACTGTTCTTACTTTATTCGTTACGTTTTTATTGAATAAATTATTGTAACGACTCTGCGTGACCAAGTGGTTATCCACTAGTGGATGCTTTTTTTATATTTATTTAAATAACATTTGCATTTATTCATCTTTTCATATCTCGGTACAGGTGTCGCACGCTACGAGGACCACATCCTTTTCACTATCTGAGGTCTGTAATGTGTTTATTTTTATTTGCTTTTCCTTAACATTAAAAGCAAAAAAGGTATGAGTTAAACCAACTTTTCCTAATTATTATAATGATACAGTATCATTTGCCCATAAACGAAAAGAAATCTAGTTAAGTAGCAGTTAAATTAAATCGACCTGACTCCCAAAATCTACTAAGGCCACGCTTTCCTGTATTGTATGCAACATTTTCTTCTCTCTATATGATTTGAAATTTCCAACAGAAGTGTATTTTTAGAGTTTCATATGCTGCTGATTCTTAGACTATACCCTCTATGTTTTATTATAAATGTCATTTTAACTTTTTGCACACGGATTAAGAAAACAATTAATTTTACACATTTTCTATATAAAAACACAGTTACCTATATACCTAACCATATTTCAACCAATAGAAAAATAAATTGCAGTATAAAGTTAATAAATTTTGTATCGAAAGTCAAAAACGACACTTATTTTATAACAAAAAAAAATTTCTAAAGCGACACTTAATATGAAACGGAGGGAGTATTATGGTTATATGAGGCCAGATAGCATCAATGAAAATCTGTAATATGATCATTAATTAGATCATAGCTAAGTTTGTGCTACGTGATTATCTATGGTTGGCATTAAATTTTAGTGGATGGAGAAGTTAATAATATCATAGGGGTTTGCCTAATAAAATTGTATATATATATATATATATATATATGTTGTATTTCTCTGATAGAAATATTGCTGGGTCGCTGAAATTCCGTGGTCAACTTTTCGCCTAACGTATGCGTAAGCATTCGCAATCAAACTCTATAATGCATAACACCGCGACTTATTGACAAAATGATTTATAGGCTCATGATTTATCTAGTGTTGTGTATAATACTGGACTAAAGTTGTGTTATATCTATCACCCTTACTACGAACGACAATATTAAAAAAAATTATATTAACTATTGGTTTATTATATTAAATACGCCATTTTTTGTATTTTTTAACATAGCACATCATCTTCTCTCTTTAACCTAAGTATTAAACACTCATTTTATCTTTTGATCAAAAGAAAACATTCATTTTATTTTAACTTTTACAATAGTTTTATTTACTAAAATTCAACACAATATAGAACACCATTGTTAATTTATATTTATATTTTTATAATTTATGAACTATATTTAATAATATTTTTATTTTAATTAAAAGAATAACTAAAAAATAGTGTTTCTAACTTTTATTTAATTTTCTTTTGTTTATATTCTCCACTATTTAAAAAATACTTAAACTGATGGAAAAATACTTAAATTATTATTATTGAAACAAATAAATTACAAAAAGTTCAATACAATACAATACAAATTATACACAACACATAAAATATATAATTTAATTAGTATAATAGACAATAAACTCTTAAATCACACGTAAAAAATTCAAGTTTTTTATATTATGTAACCTTCCAAATTTTAAAAACAAGAACAAACTAAAACTAAACTAAAACAACAAAATTTAAAATACTTTTTAGAATATTTTTTCTTGTTTTATATTTTTCAAAACAGATGGATTGTTATTTGGTGTTCAAATTAAATGAAACAAGTCTAAAAGTTATAAATTTTGATATAATTTTTTTAATAAAAATAATTTATCAATACATAATTGATCTTAAATTATTTAGATGTCAAAGATAACTACTCCCTCCGTTTTTTTTTATTTGACGTTCTATGATTATGCACACAGATTAAAAAACATTTACTTTTTTATCATTTTCTAAACAAAAACATCATTAATTATTTACCTAACCACAATTCAACCAATAATAAAATAGGAGGTATAATATCATTGGTCATCTAACATTAATTAGTAATAAATTTTACATAGAAAATTGAAAACGTCAAATAATTTGGAACAAAAAATTTCTTCAAAAACGTCAATTATTAAAAAACGGAGGGAGTATAATTTTTACAGCCAATAAAAAATATTATGTATTTTAGTAGCTAAAACTAATTGACTCATCCACTTGATTAATGACACATGTTATGTTTTGTTTCTACTTTAATTGATTCAACACGTTGAAGTTTTTAACAAGTTAATCCACTTCAGCTATTTTTCTAATTCAACTTCTTATTGCAAGGTATTAAACAGATGAACTTTTAATTCAACCATCCATTATAGATAGTCTAATCACTTGTATAAATATCGAACAAGAATCTTAAAGGAGAATTGGAAATTGAATAACGAAAAAGCCAAATCCAAATAAAAATATTAAGTAAATCACAAATGTAGTAATGACTTAACAACTTCAGAAACTAAAGATTAATAATGCAAATTGGGTGGTTCCCAAAACTAGTCGCCTTGATCTGATTAGATCCTACCTCAAACCGCAACATGGTTTCCTCGCAGTCATAGTTCAGTGTACCTTCCTCTGTCTCCTCCCTACAATCCGTAAGTGACAACCGCGATCCAATCCGCAATTCACTCCTCTCTTTTATAGCCTCCATAATCTCTCTCCCAGCTGCACCTCTCAACTCTTCTTCAGTAGCAACCGCAAAAATCTTGAAAAGCTGAGTCATGCCTACTTCGAGTTTCCCGTAACTACAAATAAATCATACATAAGATTTGAAATCAGGATATTAAATTGGTTTCAAACAGTAATAACTACCAATTTATTTAAAAAATGAGCTTCCAATAAAACCTTTGGACAGAGGAAGTAACAAGAGTAACATTCTTGTAAAGGAAAGAGGCTTGGAGGTTCCCCTGGAGGCATATGTAATCACCAACAAGTTTACCAGGGACTCTTATCAATAAATCCCATCTAGCACTAAGTATAGGAAGATAATGTTTTTTTTGTGTGGTGCTATTATTGTTAAGCTCCGTTGTTAAACTCATATGAACTATTTTCATCTCGGGCATTTGCGTTGTAAGAAGTATTAAAATGCAACATATCATGAGGACAAAAGAGGAGACTAAGAAGCAAAGTTTGAGGTCCGTTTTTCTTTGTTCCATCTCTTCTAGTGCAAGGGGTCTTGTCTGAACTTCTAATGTTTCAAATTTTGATCTCATTGTAATGAATTTTGATTAATCAAGAGAAAATAGGAGAAAGAAGATCTGATAACAGAGAGTTTTGATTTAAATGAAGTCTTAGAAATCCTCTGATTATGTTTTCTACATATATACAATAACCAGGAGGATACAGTATGCCCAATTAACCACAAAATTTAGTTTTTCATTTAATTTAAGAAGATATATCTAGATTAAATTAAATGATATAACTAGTTGACAAAAAATATAGTAATAATGTGTATTTAAATCTAATTTAAGGCGTATTTAGCAGTATTTAATTTTAGAAAACTTAAAGAAAAGAAATAGATATTTAATACACTTGAAATTAATATATTATTTAATTTATAAATAACTTACAAAATACAAATCAACCAATAGAGTGAGACTAAAATCCATATTTTTATAAAAATGATTATGTTAGATTTAAATTTACTTTAATCTATTAATTAAGTGAAATAACTTCATTATTTCTTTAAGAAAAATGCAAATCCTCAACTGTTGTAAGTTGTAATTAGTAATGGCAATTGGGTTGTACCGACCCGCCTAAGCCCGCCCCGCCGCGGTACTAGATTGATGCGGGTCTTGGCGGTACAGGCCCGCGCGGGACGCGGTCTCGAGAAGTGCAACCCAATCCAGACCCGCGACTTGCACAGACCCTTGGCGGGTCGGCCCGCGGGACTTCGATCTCTATGAACCCTCCGCATATTACCTGCAAAAAAGAGAGGCCAATAGAGATAAGAACACAACAAAAGTCCTTCTACAAATCAGTTAAACACAAGATGCTCAACCCATGACAAAAAAGACCAACTATCTTGTTCTTCTTTCACTAAAAAGCATGAAATCGACAACAAAGAGTTAGACCCGAGTGCATGATTACTCAATAAGAGAACAAAACGTTTAAATCAACAGTAAGAGTTAGATCAAAGTGCATGCTTACTCAATAAGTTCTCGGTGAAGGTCCTTTGCTCCAAATCGAAGACAAAAAGAACACCAGAAACAAGATTGGAGCTTGAATCACCATCGCCAGGGCACAAGAACCAGCATCAAAGATTTGTAGGTGATCCAAACTTATTTTCCTCTGTCGGTGAATCTTCGATGGTGCTGATCGAAGAAAAAGAGGACAACAGAAGGAAGATTGGAGCTTGCTTTAGTCTTCTCGAGCAAGATCGCCTCTTAATTGCCATTGTTTAACATTCTCTCGTGTTTTTTTTTCAGGTGAAAACTGAAGAGGTGAAGAGGTGACGAGAAGAAATGGTGTTGCGGGTCCTCAAATGTCCCGCAGACTCTTTCAGACCCATCCCGCCCAAGGCCCAGTTCCGCACAATCCCTAGCCCGCTAAGCCCGCTAAATTTTGGGCCTTCAATATCAGTGACCAATCCCGCCCCACAGCAGGATTTACCGAGCCAGACCCGCGGGCAGTTACACGAATTGCCATTCCTAGTTGTAATCAACTAATCAAAGCCAGAGCTTATACGGCAACTAGCAGTAAGAGAATTTACAATGTTTATTTCTGTTTTTCTTTTAAATTATAGATGAGTTTTAGTAATTATATTTTATTTTGAAGTGCAAGAATAAAATAATGAGTAAAAAAGAGTAGTAAACAAGATTACTCTATTTTTATGTGAAGGAAGTCAATTTATTTGTAAGCGGTTTAGTAAGTATTTTATATTAATTTCGGTTTGGTTAGTTCCGGTTTTATTTAGTGGCCAAACCATTTTGAAATCAATTTTCGTTGCCTATATAAACCCACATGTTGTGCTTCACTCTTTCTTGCTTGCTTTTTGAATCAGTTTCTTCACAAATTCCAGGAAAAAAAAATAGAAAAGTTTCTTCTTAGATTTTGATTTTGGCGAGACGATTCATCAATCAAACAAAGACGACCTTCGCGAACCGTCAATGGCGATCGATTTCTCCCAACTTCCTCCTCCGACTTCGAATTTTCCCGCCAGAAACACGCCGACGAGTGAGGTGCCTGAGAACGAGGCTCGGAAGAATCTCACTTACAAAACGAAGGAGATCAAGTTTCGTAATCGGAATAAGCAGATCGTTCTCCAGAACGAGAATGGACCGTGTCCTCTGATCGCCATTTGTATGCTGCCTCTTCTTCGCTAGGGTTTATGAACTTGATCGAATAGTGAATAGAAGTGTAGATCCGCTGTATCATCAATCGTTTAGGTTCTCGGTGTGATTCGTGCCTTATCGTTTTCTTGTTTGAGAAAGATGATTGTTCGTTTACACCATTGAAGTAGATCTACTTCATCAGACTATTGAACACTCGTTTTTTTTTTAAATTGTATGTAACAGGTAACGTTCTGCTCTTGAGAAACGAAATGTATCTATATCCTGATCGTTTCCAAGTATCTCAAGAGAGACTCCTGAGTCTTGTGGCAGACTTACTATTTGATGTAAATGTTTCTTTACTTCATTATCTTATTCTGATGATGATGATGATTTAACATGAATCTGTTTTCTTTCTCAATCTCATGGCAGAGCGATGATGATGAGTGTACTGAGAACCAGCAACACAAGATTGCCGATGCCATTATTCTCCTCCCAAGCTTTGCAGATGGCATTAATGTCAATACCAAATTCAGGAGGTTAATATATTCCTCTGTTTATCTGTGTTAATGATAGATATTTCATACTTATTAACCGGAAATGTTTACTTGCTTGTAGGATTGATGACTTTGAGTGTACACCTGAGCTAGCTATATTTGATTTACTCAAGATCCCCTTATATCACGGATGGATTGTTGATCCCCAGGTTACTTACCTTTTGATTGTTTCTTCATCCAATGGCATAGAATGCTGACTGATTTTCCTCTGTTTACCTCCAGGATTTCGAAACCGCTATAGCAATTGGATGCAAATCTTATAATGATTTGATGACTGCGCTTGTTACCTTGGAGTCACGGACTGTAAAGGCTCAAATCGGTCAAAGCTCGAAGAAAACAAGATCTTTTGCTGAGTCTACTCCTACATCTTCAGAGCATAGTAAATTGAGAAGGGGAGATATTGAAGAGGAAAGAGTGTTGCTGCGAGCCTTGCGGTTATCTGAAAGGGAAAAGCTTGGTGTTGATGATACTCGCAGAGACTCAAGCAGTGGAGGAGAGTCTGTGTTTGGATACTCAGATGCATATGTAATGTCTGAGAGTGACTCATTGGTAGATTCTATGGACGCTGAATCTCCTTGTACTAGCACCCCTGGAAGTGGTAGTACCTGTCAGAAGTCCAAATATGATGATCAGGTTGCTTCTAAAGAATCAGGAGATGAGACAGTTTGTGTTGTTGGGAATAAGTTCAATGTGGGGGAAGAGGTGTGTTCGACAGCATCAGGTACAAATATCAGTGGAGCTCTTGACAGTGAGCAGTTGTTTTCAAAGGAATTGGGAGATGAGAAGGCTTGTGATGTGGTGACTGAGAGTAACATCAAAATGACTGATGTGCATGTGAATTTGGAGAACACTAATCTGGAGTCAACCAAAAAAGACAGCAGTTGTGAGATTCAGTTCAAATCTGAAGCTGTAACTTTTGCTAACCCAGGTAAACTCACTGAGCTCTGTTTATGAACTGGATCATAGTACAATATGAATATATGTTTGATCTGAAGTTTCTTACTCGATTCTGATCATTGTTTCCAGATCTTACGGGCATGTCCCAGGATGATGATAATGTAGCCCTGTATGAAGCTGAGCAATGTGTAACCTTAGGCTCTCCAGTTTATAAAGGCCAGTCACCTCTTGGACAAAGCTCTTCTGAAGGGAAGGATACAACTGGGCTCACGCCAAGAGAGGGTAAGTTCAAACATATGTGAGTTATATCTATTGCGCATAGAGACAACTCTGTTCGTGTTTCTTTATTAAGCAAACTTCACCACGGTTGAATTTTCAGGTGAAGTGATCAAGAACTTCTTGAATAAAAATGCCAGCCAATTGACGTTTCCCGGGTGCGTGGTTGATCTGTTTCCATAGGGAAGATTGTATGTTATTGGCTACATTGTTTTTATATTTTATAGTCACTGACTATCATTCATCCAGGCTCTTTTTCTTAGAACAAGGCCTTGAAGAAGGTGAACTTTGTGTCTTCTTCCGCAACAACCACTTCTACACCATGCTTAAGGTTATTACACTTATATGTAAAGCTGTAGCTTTTTCTTTCCTCAGTCTATTTGGTTCAGTTAGAGGCGATTTCAACAGTTTATACATAACAGATAACAGTCTAGAAGGTTAATTCTTATTGGGTCTCCTTTTTTCATATTGCAGTATGACGATGTACTCTATAATCTGGTTACTGATTAAGGCTATCTGAATGAGCGGGACATGGTTTGGGAGAAATTAGATGAGGTATTTGCGAATTGTCTAGTAGTTATCCTTTGTAAAGAGAAGATTGAGTTTTGGTGTATGTTAAAGTCTCACTCGTTACTATTTGCTATGGTGTATGGTTTCAAAAAAAAAATCAGGTTAATGGTGATTCAGTTTTCGTGAATGGTGACTTCAAGGTCTTCAAGTGTGAGAGTGGCAACTGGGATCAACAGAGCGCACTTAGTAACACTGCGGTATGAACACTCCTCTCCTGCTTCTGAAGTTTCTTTAACACCTTCTTGGCATTTACTAATTTTTCAGTCTTTGCTTTATCAGGATTATATCTACAGCATCAACAGTGCATCAAAAGAAGGCATGGAAGTTGAGTATGTATTCTGATCTCTGATCTTTTTAGACCATTGTCTAAACCTATCATCATTTTCAATAAATTCATTTTTGGGTTATACGTAGTCCCGATCTGAAAATGGCGATGGAGTTGCAGAAGCAAGAGTTGGGTGAAGACATTGATCAAGAGGTACTTTAAAGTGATTCAAATCCTAACAAAGTCCCCTCATCACATCAGAATTTAGATATATCCTTAAAAGTGTTGAGAAGGTATAAGAAAACACGCAAGTCGTCATACACACTCTTACTTTTTAGTACAAACCATATTTGTTTTCATGTCTTTCCACAAAACATAAGAAGACAGAAAGAAACCCATTCCCATTTTATTCTCTTTTGTCACCTAAACTTCTGCTTGTCCTTTGTTTTGTTTGTCATGAACATGACCAAGGAAGGACCTCTTGGTGCAGAGTATGTTCTTGTACCGAGAATTAAGTAACGAATAAAATACCAAAACTCACAGAAGAATTGGCACCAGCTTTACCTCAAAATATCCAATCACAAGATACCAATGAAACTACAATGCAACATTAACAAACAAGAATAGTGTTTATTCACATTTCTTTTGCGTAAAATTGTGCTATATTTACACAACAAATGACGCAGATGAAAAATCGTTAGAGTTCAAAAGCCAAAAATGAAACCCACGCACCAAATAGTTATGAATGATAAAGCATCTTTACAACCGTCTGTGTTCAAGGGAGAGTGATTGAGAAGAGATGAATGTTAGTCATGAGAATGTGTAAAAGTGTGTGATATCTCCAATACAAGAAGTGAAGGCAGCAATCCAACGATGGTCCAAGTATGGCATATGTACAATCATCATGTGTCTAAATTCTCCTCCTTCCGGTGTAAAGTTTTGCTTCTTTTTTTTCATTGTTTGGTTTACAAATACATTATAGATTTTAGCTATAAGCAATCAGATATTTTGATGCTTGCTTGGTTGTAATAGTGGAGTACGATACAGTATATACCTTGGCCCTTTGTAATTTTCTTTTTTAGGGCAAATATTTTCAGTGAGCGTAAATTTTATTCACTTGTAAATAGAATCAAAGTACGTGTATGTATTTTTGAGAGTATTTTTTTTTTTTGCAATTGAATCGCAAGGTGGATTCAGTTCCATTAACATTTTGAGAATCCCCTCCAAAACCTTGAGTTCAGCAGAATCTCATTCATAACCAAAGATTCTGAAATCATATAATTCGCTATGTTCTACTGCGACGAGACACAGATAAAGCTGATATCTAACTGTGAATTCATAAAACAAACGTTTTAGTGCTGTAACCTTGATAAACAATGTATTGTAATATACACATAAATTGATCTATAATATCTTCTGTATCTCTAGAGTCTCTTTTGTGTTGGACATCTGCATACTTGTAAATGTCCCTCTAAGTCTAAGAAAGAAGAGCTTGAACTCCTTTTTTCTTTGTGATTCCAGTTGGTACACCATAACAGACCGGCGCAGCCCCAATCAAGTATGGCAACGTACACACTTCTCTAGCCGCAGCCATGAACGAACCTATTTTCCGTCCATGCTTGTGGTTGCACTCAGTCTTCCCTGACCCATCAACATTCGACTGATCTGTCTTGTTACGCGAAGAAGGTTTCCTTGTCCTCTTGGTGTTGTTTCCTTTTAGATTCATGGCTGCAAGTTCGTTAGCTAATGACTCACATTGGCTGCAACCACTCTCTGAAGTAGAAGAAGAAGAAGACGAATCTGATCTCTCTCTCAACCAAGCTTCCAACAACGCTTTCCCAAACCGATCAATATCTCGGTCTGTTACGTCCCACAGATTCGCCACAATAGCTGGAGATCCAGCTAAGAGATATGAGAGTGGTATGCCTTGTGGGATGTAGCAGCCTTTTAGCCATAGTGAACCACTACTGCATCCCATTAGGAAAGTTGCTGAACAGTTCTCTAGCTTCTCTATTTCGCGACTAGACAGATATTGTGCTCCTGCAGTAGAAGATGTGATTAGAAAATCACTCTCTAAGTAAACGAATATTGCATCAAAGATTTACTGTTTAATTAGACGGCTAAAGACAATTTTTTTCAGGAGGATCATCATACCACTTCCATGACCGAAATATAGAAATAGATCATGGTTTTGTAACGCTTTTATCAACTCTTCGGCACTTGGTACTGATCCAGCTTTCCCCTGGAAGTATACGCAATCACGGAAGTTTGAAAATTATGCATCAAGGAAAAAATTAACTACAAGTATGCTAGTTCTATGTATATGTTACCTCAAAGTTTTGGTCTCTGAACCAACTCTCAAATTCGCCTTGTGTCTGGCTGAGATCACCACCGGGATTCAACAAGTAGAATGAATCTAGCGGATCAATAAGAGGGAACGAAGCAGCATGAGATCTTGCTGGCTCTCCTTGGAGAGAGCGCTTCTTTAGCACAGCAGATATGCTACCTACAGAAGGCATTCGGTACACCTCCTGTTTCCTTAATATTGGAATATTCTCCCAAGGAAGCATCTAATCAAAATTAGAACACAGTTGCAGGTAAGCAAATCTGTACACGCACAGAAAAAAGGCAGACTCTACTATGTTCATAGAAACCAATACACATAAAACTAAAACTGTCAATTTTGTATTCATCAACCCAAATGACTGATCTCATTCAAGAATTAACAGCATATTTCACTGGTAAGATATATGTGGAATCGCAACAGATAAACCAAACGTTGTAATACATATGCAGGAAAGTGATAAGGATGTAATTGACGAACCTGAACCTCAGGATCTAACACAAGAATGATAGGCTCTCTATTTAGATTTTCGTCCTGCTTCTCTAGTTTGGTTGCTGCTTCATGTATCAGCTGTAAGGCCAACCCATGCCTGCTTTCAGAAATATTAGGCGAGGCAGTAGGAGTTTTACAGCTATCTTCTTCATAAAGATAGCCCCCTCTACCAACATAGCAACCATTTCTTAAAGAAAGCTGAGCCACACATGCTTCTCCTTTAAAGTCTTCCATCCCACCTCCAAGAATAACCTTCAAAAGCATCTCATTTACTTCCATTTTGCACTTGGACTTGAGATCTTTTACCAGTTTTTTCTGTACAGAGTCAGGCAACTTGAAGTTTGACAAGTCTCCAAGAAGCAGACATCGCCAGGGACCCAGCCAGGAAGCTTCTAGAGTCCTAGAACAAAAGAGTGGATACCCAATGTTGTTAACAAAAAATGCAGACTCGTGCCTAGTTGTGGATTCATAAGATAGATTAAAAACAGCCATGTATATGTCTTAGTTTAAAATTTTAAGAAGAGATTTAAATGTAAAAGATTTTGGTGGCATGACAATATTCTGCAAATGTCAAGAGTTCGATCTTTTCCGAACTGTTAAATAGACAGATATGTACATATAGAAAGAAAGCCATCTAACCTTAGGAACTTTCTAAGATGATGATCAAGTTTCTTTCTCTGTTTCCACCACGAATGTCTATGCTCTCTCGTGTCTTCTACAAGAGATCCAGAAGATGCGTGGCTTTCCTCCAATATTGATTTAAATACTGGAGCTACATCATCTACCACGGAGGAACCCCATGGACAAAGCCAGCGACTCTCCAAATTCTTGACTTGAGTCGCTTCCGTAGAACTAAGATTTCCGCTGTCATCTGACATGTCTACTGATTCAACGAAATTATGAGTACAAATAGGAAACACAATGAATCAACCAGTAAGGAGTTCATATTGTACCTTCTATAATCGAATCAACAGGCAGGAGAGCGGAGACCGGTTGACTTTTCAAGTTGAGGCGTGATATGAGCACCCAGGCACACACAGGTGAACGGATTTGCATTAGCTCCTGTAACAGTTTACTGAAAGCGCCTCCAAGCAAACTAATGCAGACGATTGTTGAGCTTGGAAGATTGCTAAAGAATTCTTCAGCAAATTGTACAAGATCTTGAGTACGCTCAGGAGCAAGGCTACAGTGGCAAGTAATAAAAAAAAAAGAGTTAGCCACAGAAAAGTATATAGCATATCTGGTTGCTTACGTTAACTCATCTCATACCTGGGTAAGTCCAACGCCTCAGGAACCATGCAACTCGAGCAAGTAGCATCTGTACACTGAAAATAAAAGCTGTCAAATAAGAGAAGCAACTCGTAGTTCCAAATATGAATACATAAAATATCATCAATAACACGGAGACTACAGGAGTTAATCCACCAATTAACAAGCTAAAAATACCTCTTCAACCTCTTTATCTGAGAGGCACAGTGATTTGTGTCTTCGGCTCAAATTCGAAATGAATTGGTAACTAATATGGCTACCAAGCGAGGCTTGATGGAAATATGAGACCCAGTGACTTGCAGACAGTTCCTTTCCATCACATTCGAATGAGAATTCATCATTTGAGGAAGAAAGCATATATAAAGAAGCAAGCAATCTTGAAACCTGTGGGGAACAAAAAAGAGTATATTACACCAGACAATAATTACGACTGAAACAGAGCCACCAATAAGCTGAGCATTTACCTTCTGAAATACAATTGGAACCTCTCTGCTGAGTATAAATGCTAATTTTAACCATGACACCAGTTTTATGAAAGGAACATGAGACAGATCACAGCAAATAGACCTGTTAAAAGTAACAATCAGGAGGCTAAGGAGGATGGTAAACAATTCTAACGGGTATATTTGATCAATTTAGCATATGACTTTTATCATGGCATGAAAATTTCGCATCAGAAAGGGCAAACCTTAAGCATGGAAAAACTGACAAGAGTACAACCAATCGATGTCACACATACCTGCTCTCCATGTAATAGTAATTGCGCAAATTCAACCAGCACAAGTTGTAAAGTATTATTGCCCGATCAATAGCAAATACATCCCTTGTCGCTTCTTTCCCAATAAATTCCAGCAACTGACTGACAGAAGGTTGGTTATGGCTGGACCGGTTACTTTTAAATAAAACACACATACTATGCAGTAGTGCTTCATGAGCTAAATGAACTCTACCAGAGTCCGCCAAACATTTTCCTGAAATGGAAACCGAGATTATAAGCAGACACTTCTTCTAACGATTCTCAGTGACTGCGATGTTTTTGTCAGACAATAAACAAAAGAGCGGCAGGCACATCTGTCATGTTTAAACAGGGGAATGGCCAGAAAATAAAACACAAACATGGAAATGGACAATGAGATCAAACTAGTGTTGGCTCGAAACTCCTTCAGGTTTCCAAGACCCTTTATTTTTTTATTAACAATGGGTAAATTCAAAGGTTACTACAAATACTAAATTTCAGTTCTCCTCTACTCCATTAAGCTACCATTAAGCTATTAGATTGTTTTCAACAGGAAACGGTCAAAAGGCCAACTTCATATTGCATGAGTAGATTCATAAGGTATAAAAGCATACCCAGGTCAACAAGTATTGAGGAAGCAAGCCTCCTATGGCAGAGTTCCCATTTCAATCTTACTAAAGTGTTGAGAGAGCCAGATTCCGTTACTTTTTCAGAGAGGCACTGCATACATTTTCCTTTGAAGCAAATACAAAAGCCATGGACTGTGTGTTTTGTGTCTAACAACACCCTTTCACACCCAGAACCATCAGATGTATCACAGAAGGCAGCCTTCTCTGAACCAACTTTAGGCACATTAGAACGGTTTTGGCATTGATCTTTAAGTGACTGGCGCATTGAGCGAGTCAACCTTGAAGTTGGCTCAGATATCAAATCATGATCCTTTGACACACGAGTTTGGGAAGTTTTAGCTCTCCGACCCCTCCTGGAGCCTTTGCTTTCGGTTGGCTCCTTATTTATACTGAGTTTTGTTTTCCTTGGATTATATCCTACAACTTCCCGTCCATTTTGATCAATCGCTGTCCCCTCAGAAATTTCTTCTCCATGAGATCTAATGCAGCTTTTCCATGCTGGACAACAGATTTTCCCGAGGGCAGCAGTAAACAACCCTTCAGCATGCAAGAATCCATCTGTCTGGGAAACTCTATCAAGTTTTTTTCGAGATAGATCTCCAAATTGTTTATACAATGTAACTTCTAACTTCAGCTTGCACTTTGCACAAGAAAAATGGCACGGATTAGAATTTAATTTCTCTTTTGCAATTTGAAGTTCCTTTTCTGCCAGATCCAGACTCTGCTTTTTGTGGTAAAAAGTTCCTTGTGAAATTAAAGAAGAAAGACAAAATAAAACAAATCAAGTGGCTTATTGACAAAAGTAAAAAGTAAAGATGCAAGAAAAGACAATACTATTGAGAAAAAAAAAAGAGCAGTTTCATACCTAAAGCAGAAGAAAATGCAACCACAAAAGGTGATAGACTTTGCGAGCATGAAATGGCTTTCCCCCATGATAAAAGGGATTCTGCCTCCAGCCCATTCCCTATCAGCTCATTAACAATTCCAACCTGCACATCTGACACTAAATTGAGAGACAGAGAATTGACAAAACCCGACTAAACTAGAAGGTCTGAGCAGAAACAGAACCTGAAGGGTGCTTTCCAAATAACTTTGTAGTACATTCCAACAACTTAAGTAGCAGCGATTGATGTCCCAGGAAAAATTTCCACATGGCCAAAAATCAGTTGCTAACGATCTGTACACCTGGAAATTTGTTATGCTATAAGTCCGTCTCTCTGATATTTTCCCTGCGTCATTGTGTTTTTCCAACTGCTTCTCGGCTGTATACTTAAATTTCTCTTTAAATAAAAGAGTTCGTATTCTATATGCTTCTTTTGCATATGAAAGAGCCTGCATAAGAGAACAGCTTAACATCAAGAGACTGCAACAAAGAACCTGGCATTTATAGCAAAACTTTTTGTGGAGAAAAATGTAAAATATGTATAACAATTTCACCTCAGAAAGCTTTCCAAATGATATGAGCCTTTCACAGAGATCATAATAGAGATATGCAGCTACGAAAGATGAATGACCAGAGAGTGAGGCCTGAAATAACATTCATTAGCAAAATTTGATACCATCATGAATAATATTTGGTGACAAAAAATTCTACAGATAAGCTAAATTTCTTACACTTGAAATGAGTTCTAAAGCTGCATCTGTAATATCATCTATCGTGATGTCTGATTGAAAGGGACCTTTATCCTTACTGGAGGTACGCAAGAAATCGCTATGCAAATCATGGAAGTTCTGCTGGAAACCGATTAGCTTTGCTTTCGAATCTTTCAGGCAATCTATCCAGAAATCCATGCACGTAGATTTGTCACCACAATTTTCTGATAAACTCAGTATAAAGGCATCACTTATGGGGGAAGGGCATAAGGCGTGACTTAGCCTTCTACATTCCCAGAGCATTGCAAGGCAGACCTCTAATTTGACATGCGTCTGTTTAAATAATCGGAAAATCAGCTGGTATATATGATGATGGAACTCCGTGCATCCCTGGACACGGAAAAAAGTATCAAGGTCCAGATACAAATAAAGCAGGCACTATACAGTATGCCACTAAAAACCCATAATCCAGCTAAATTATGGGAAAAAGATACCTTCACTGACATCAAATCAATCATATTGTAAAGTAACGGAATTATGTCCTCTGTTAGTAGACTGTCCCCATTATCATTTAGGCTAGGAAGCCTCAGCCATAGATTTAGGGAAGCGCTAATATCTTGAAAGACTGTCTGCACAAAGGAGACGAGGGAAAATGTTTCGAGAAAGATAAATTGAAAACTGATCCACAAACAACCACCTGAAAGATCAACTATTAACGATTAGAGGCTATGTTTTACGCATTTGCACCTTCGAGTTTGGTTCAGCTTCATGGGTACAAAAAGCTCTCAGGCAATACGCAACAGGTAACTGCTGAGAAGATGGAGCATCCTCTTTATTTGGTCCATGATGTACCTCACTCTGCTTTCATACATATAAAAACTCCGTCAGGAAATATCTCAAGTAATTAACGAGCTGTTAATTCTGACAGAAACTTCGTTGAAGAAATATCACGTAGTGAGAGGTATACCAATACAAAGATTGCTTCTGACAAGAAACGAATGCACTCAGCTAGATGTTCAGTTCCAGATGACCTTGTCATTCTTGATTTCCATATTAAGATTCTTGCTCTCTCCATATGCATATCCTCTGTGACATAAACATCCTTCAAAAGGATATTTGCTATTTCGATTCGCATCTGTTGACCTGGAATCGAGCTCAAAGAGAACATTTCATCATAGGCCAGCAGCTCCTGCAAGCATTAATATAAAGAGAGAAAAGGCAATTTTAAAAGAACACCAGTATCATTCACAAATTTTACACATAGGTAAAGTACAAACTTTATCCAAACAATAACTGAAAGGTTATTAGGATCCCAACCTGCTGTAGGATTTTTCCCATAGCCCTATTTGATCTTTTTCTTGAAGATGATAGCAATGAGTACAAAGTTGTACAAGAATCAACCGCATCCAGATTCGTGTGACATCCCCGTTCTATCTATTGACAGCACACATTCCGACACTTGAAGTTCAAAATATTATGTATAAAACAAATTAAGTCATTAACAATTTACCTTAACCCACTGTTTTACAACTGCCGCAGGGCCTGGTAGCCTTCTCATTAGATGTTCAGCTGAAAGCCAATTTTCTAGAATATGCACGATAGTCTGTCTGATCTTACATTTGCTACATTGCTGGAGCACATCCAGGTAGAATGCAGACCTATTACATGTTTCGCCCACAAAATCCATAATGGCATCTTCTGACAGGTCATTTTCAGATGAACTAGATTGATTTTCAAACATCTGACAATCCAGTTCAACACATCTCCACGATGCCTTCGAGCACAGCTTGAGGGCCTCACAAGCCTGCAAGATAGAACACTTACTCTATATGTGCACCAAGAAAAGAAGATTATATTAAAAGCAAAAAAAAATGAATATATCAAACGCATAAGTCCAAACAAAAAAGCAGGAGCAGTTTTTATCAAGTCTTCATACTTATTTGCATATAAAATAAATAAAAAGTCGAAAAGCAGGTACTCTACCTTTTCTAGCTCCTTATTTCTGTATAAAACGACACCAACATTGTATAGCGACGCTAATAGATACTTGAGTTCTTGAGATCGGATCCATGGACTGTCAATTACGCCCTCAACTAGATGGACACTGATCTGGAAAGGTAGATGTTGGATCACTAAGTTAGATAATAATGACATGTTCAGTAACTTGAACAAGATACTTTCCATTGAATTATATGCACTGCAAATAAATACCAAACCTCCAATTTAAGCTGGGTTCTCAATGAGACAATGAAAGCAGCCATAGCCACGTTTAACAAAGCTTTATTATTGTCAGTTTCTCTACCTCCCTTGTCAGACGTGCATCTAAGAAGTGGGCAAAGGAGAGGTGAGAAATGCATTCAACCCACATACATAGATAAAAAGGAAAAATAATAACAGACAAATAATGCTTTACAGCTGCATGAAATCAACAACTTAAAAGACGTAACTTCTAAAATTCCCTCATATATGTAAGTGATTTTAACCATGTGACAAACAAAACAATCTTCCCGAAGAGCACGATCCTAGTTAAAAGCTACAGAATTTAGTGTAAGAGAGAAAATGATCACCTTACCTCTGAAGGAAGAGACAACCATCACAAAACTGAAGAAAGGCATCATGAATAGTAGACAAATGAGCAGAAGCATATGACACTTCCGTGTTCAGCACAATCTTTCTTTTCACTGAATTTATCAAGTTGGCAAGCGGTTGGCACAAGAATTTCAAGGCATCTACATAATGTACCGAATAAGTCTTCTTGTTTATGTCTGTACAGCTATCATTTGTCTTCTTCTTGTAGTTTTTACGTCCACCAACCAGTGATAGATCAGTAGGGTTGCCCACATCACCTGAGTAACTATCAACCATACCGAGTAAAGAAACTAAACTGTGCCATCTAGTCTCATCATCAAGCAAAGCTTGAATCTTCCAATCATCAGTTGCATCTTTAACCTTGCTTTCTCCGTACTTGGAGTCGTAAACCGTGATGGACAACCCGGACGAATAAAGCCTAAGAATCAGACTGAGTTGTGGCATTGCCTACCAAGCAATAAATTTATAAATTAACTCCCTGAATAAGTTGAAGCTGGTTTAAATGCAAAGGAGGGTAAAAATACCTCGGAGAAAACAGCTGCCATGTCATTTAACTTTTTTGAAACTTTAACACAGTACATATCTCCTGCTGATCGAAACTTGTGAGCACAGTAAGAGACTAGATCGACAAAATCCACTATATCCTCAGTAGTTTCAGCCTGAAAACAGGAGAAATTGTATATGACATTGCAAGTTTGCGGTACAGCTTTAACTGAGAAGCTACCAGAAACCTAAAAGTCACCCAATTCCAGCAACGGATACAGGAGCAGGTGACACCACAATATATGGAAGAGTTACAATACAATGCAAGGCCTTTTGTACAAACCTTGAGTTGGGAAGTTAAGCTGCGCAACAAAGACATTGAAATGTCAATGGTCACTGACATTCTTCTATCCTTAACTCCGAACAGAACAGAAAGCACCTCGCGAGCAAACTGGAAATGTGCATTGATTTAATTTAATCTATTAGATGACAGCAGCAGAAAGAAAAGAAGACATAAAAGGAAGAAATTCACCTTAAAAATTCTATCTTTCGACAATGCAAACTCATAATGTTCCGTCACAGTCGTCTCGCAGAAAGAACGCACAAACTCCACATCAAAACGCTCAGCTTCTCTAACTAGAGAAACAGCACACTTACCAAGATTCATCACGAGCAATCTATGCAGCTTCTCATACGTCTTAGCATCTAAGACCCTGCAACAGTAACAAAACTTCAATCTCTACTACTACTTGAAACGAAGAAGCACTGTTCTATAATACACCCACACTGACCTTAACCAGGCTCTAACCTCATCAAGCAAGACAAGTACTTTTCTATACATCTTATCATCTCCTTGCTGAATCATCGCCACAGCCTTGAAAATAGCCGTCACAGCCTCCACCAAAACCATCGCCAGCTCCGCCTCTCCGTCTTGCACCTCCGGCAACAACCGAGAGTCAACAACACCAGAGCCTCTCAGCTTCTCCAGAACCTTAAACGCTTGAGTATTAATACTCTCGTAAAACCGCCAAGCATCGAGACAGTAAATCATTCTTAGCCTCTGAAGCTGAACGGTGTGAGGCTTGCAAGCTAACTGAGCGGAGAACGATTCTAAGCAATCCAAGCAGAGCTCGTACGTTTGGAAGAGATCTCTCGCTGAATCGCGAGATTCCTCGTCGGAATTCACGGCGGCGGAAAGGCGTTTCGGTAGAAGCGAGATCGATTTGTTGAGGAAAGGTAGGAACTGCTTGCCGAGTGAGCGGAGGGAAGTTGATTGGAGAGTGGAGAAAGGTCGGAGGTAATCGGAGACGGAGGCGAAGACATCGCCGGCGTGGGAGGATTCGATGAGAGAGAGGAGACGGACGTCATCGGGTGACGTCATCTTTTTGTGGTTTCGAATTGTGTGAGAAGTTTCGGAACTCCCGCTAATCGAAGATGAATATTTTGTAGAGCCTCTCTTCGGAATTGAGTCTGGGCTTCTTTTACAAGATTGTTTCCGCCTTTTGGGCTCGGGTGTGATTTTAAAAGCCCATTCTATGTGATGCATAACGAAATTTCCGAGGATCTCAACCTTAAAACGTTTTGTCTATTCCAAGAACAACCTCAAATTCTCAAATAGTTTTTGAACAGTAAAAAAATATATTCAAAAATTTATATTTGAGATTTCATATTTTTTAGTCTTTACCATTATTTATCTTTCAAATAGCAATGTTATCATTTTAGTCTTTGATCTATCTAATAAGTCAATATTTATTTTATTTTTATATCTTATTTAAGCAAATTCAACATTCTAATCCACTAATTTTATCTTATATTCTTTCACAATTTGTAGTTATATATTAATAACAATTATCAATTGAAATAAAAATAAAATTAAAATAACAAAAATTTGCATAAAATAAAAACATTGTAAAAAAAAAAAAATATTAATAATACAAAAAAATATTTTTTATTTTATATCCAAACTAAATGAATAAGTCTCTGTTTTCATAATATAAAATGATTAATTTTAATATATATCAAAAAGGTTATTATAAAAAATTTGACTTCTAAATAATTATAACGAAAAATGTGAAAATTTTCAATAACCAATAATATTACAACACATGTATTAACTTTTTATTATTTTGATGCTCAACACCAATGAAATACATGTTATTATTTATAGCCAAATTGCTTCAGATAATGACATATGACACCTGTGGGCATATATTTTAATTTTCAACTGGTTCAAAGTTTTCACCAGAATTGAATTCACGTAAGTTATGGGACATGTTCTTCTCAGAGTCGCTGAGAGAAAATAAAATTGGATTGGTGTATCATGCAAAGCACAAGAAAAGGTATGAGGTTAAAAGAGCTGACTTGGTGCTTGTCATACTCACTTTTCAATCAGCCAAATATTTGATCTTGAGAGAACATAATGGCAGTAAGAATAAGCAGCCTGATCACTCAGTAAGTGAGTTACCAAACATCATTCATAATCATATCAGCAATTAAATGAAGACATCAAATCAAAGCTTTCAGATACTGAAGATGAAAACAAGTCAGTTAGGTTATAGGCTCCAAAATTCCAACTCAGTTGAAAATCATTGTTAAAATTCAATTTTGAACTTATAAAAAATTTCTTTGAATCTGTTTACGTAAACACTCTTTTTATTGATATATGGATATTACATTTCATCAAAAAACATAACTTAAAAATGCTTAACTCCTAAGAAAAGGGTATAGCTCATACCTTACATCACAGTCCGTACCCAAAACTCTCCCTCCTTGTTTAATTTCATCGTTCTCGAAAAGCTTTGTGATACTAAATGCCAAACAACTTTTACAATCTAGTGTTAGTTCTAAACATTGCACCATTGCATATAATTTATTTTTTCCTAGCTTCTTTTCTCCTGCCGCATAAAATATGACACTATACTTGGTGGTTTTTTTTACTTTAAGTGTTAGCTCAGAGAAAAGATCCTTCGCCCTCATGGCGAACAGTTTTGCATCCCCTCTCACGTTATTTGGGTTGTGCATGGAAAAAATATTCTCGTATTTAGTCCCGACTGGTTCTTTTTCTTTGATCGTCGTAATATAAAGAAGACATTGATCGTACCATATTATTCCTCCTTTGTTACTCGGACATCTCTTACGAAACTGCAATATACAACCATATATGTTTTCTATCATTTTAAATGATGATTTAATATTTAAGTGAAAGCTTTCTTCTCCTACTTATTTCTGTAGGATATGACTATTTTGATTATTTGGAGAACGTAAAAAATTAAGTATTTAAAGAAACCACACTTTTATAAATAATTTACAACCTTTAGTATTGTAGTTGCATTAATAAAAACATCTTTAATATAATTCGGTTTCTACACAATTTATGATAAATTGTGATATATGTGTATATATCTGAACCAAAAAAAACAATATATATATATAACTAGGGTTGAGAGATGAATTTGGATATCATAAATTTATTAGGATATCAAGATCTTTCAAAACCATGTTCTATTATCCATATCTGAATCCGTGATTTTGTGATATCTAGATAATGGATATCAATCTTAATATTAATCTAGCAGTGGATATTCATATTTAGACATGGATTTATAAAAATAAAATAAAATATTAATAATATTTAACTAAAATTTCATAGCATTATAAAAATAAAAATGCCAAAATAAAATATAATATTTTAATAGTAAAAATAACTAAAAAATTATCTATAAATTTTATGTTATCTTTATAAAAAACTATTAATAAAATATATTTTAAACATACATACAAAATTCGATATCAAAAATTTAAAATCAAGATACCCAAATATGGATCCGTAATATACTGATATAAAATTTTATTATACATATCAGATCTTCCGAATATCTGGATATTAAGAGTTGAGCCAGAATGGATCTCGCATTAGATCCTAAATATTTGATCATTGTGTCATCCCTATTTTAACAAATGTCAAACTTTGTCATTTCTATTTTGCCTCAAATGTAAGGTTTTACATCACTGCAAAAGAAATGCAATCTTTATATCTAAATGTATAAGGGATCATTTACCCCTGCAACTGCGGTGTCAATGCATGTATGACACTTAGACCCATAAGAGTCACCACGACACTGAGAAATGACGGTAACAAAATCGGCTGTCGTTTTCCCAACACTTGTGTGTGAGAAACCAGTTACAGCAAAAGGACTTTTACGAATGTTATGGAAGATCCAGTTAAGATTGTCCTCGTACTCACTTCCAGAGGTATATTTCCCTTGATCAATGAGGCATTTGTGGTTTAGATACTCATTAGTAAGGTTCAGTGAAGACACACTGTGCATGATGAGGAATTGCATGGCCGAAATAGGGAAATAAAATCGTTTAGATAGAAAATATGAAAATTTCATTGTTATAGATTTTTTATTCCTTTTAAATAAATGGTGATTTTTGATAAATGAATTGTCAAGATTGACATATTTATATAGGTACTCAGAAGAATTTTGATTGATTGGCTCATTGTGTAAAAAAAGTAAAGAGTTTGCATATTTTCGGCGGCAGAAATGGAGGGACAAAGAAAAAGTCTAAATTCAAAATGTTTTACTATGTTTGAACTCCTAAAAGTAAAATCAAACAGATACAAAACACCTTGTGCACCATTTTTGAATTAAACAGGCTTTTAATACTTCATTTGTTAGAATTTTCATACGTATAAATAAACATTAAATTTTAATTATAAATCTATAATTTTTAGACTAACTATAATTTCAAAAAGACCTTCGCTTTAATTTAAAAATCAACATAAATCCACTTAAAATTGCTAATATTATACGTGGATTTAGTGTTTATGCACATTTGGCATATGTCAAGAAGCGGACATTAACTCTGTGTAATTAAGTTCACATATTATTTTATATTAATTGCTTTTTGACATTATATTAACTGCTTAATTAAAATTGACAAATATTCAAACCTATGCAACTTAGCGAAACAAAATTGGTCCATTAAGCACACTAATAAATCATATTAAATCATTACTCTACTTCTATATATATACTATATATAGGGAGTTTTTGAATTGCTTACAATAATTTTTGTTTTATGTTTTGTTATATATTTAAAATTTTATATACAGAATTTTATTATTAGAATAAATATGAGTTAATGTAAATTGTATTTACAGATTAAAGAGTATTAGATGATTTATATACTTTTAAAAAAGTCCTTATAATTTTATATTTCGCAAATATTTTATATATATAATGTCAAATTTGATAAATTTAAGCTCATAACATACATATAATTAATAAATAAGTTATCATACTATTTTAAAATTCATTATTGATCTTTTATTATAAAATTACAAAAATAGTTATATTGAGTAATTTGATATTACATTTATAATTTATGATTCAATTTTTTTAAATCTCATTTATTATAATACAATTTTAATACTGTTTGTAATAATTTTAATATATGTTTTATTATTTATAGTTTTTTAATTTTTTTATTAATTTTGGTTAATCTTAAAGACTATAATACAAATAAAAAATTCTTTTATAGTCAGATTTAAAGTTTACCGTTGGAGAAGAATACCCTTAAATCTCAAATTTGAGGTTTACCAAACCTTAAAAATAAAATTGCCTTTGGAGATGCTATAAAAATCATCAACGGCTGCAACTGCAAGACTAAACAAAGCTATTGACTAAAACAAGATGAATAATTGAATATATATATATATATATATATATATATATATATATATCAATTAAAACAAAGAGAGTCTGCCGCTATGAAAAAAGATTACAACTATGGTTTGGAACAAAAACGTTCAATTAAATTCATTATTTGAGACAGGAACATCAATTTTTTTAGTTAAAAAAAAAGAGAAATTGGGCCGAATAGCCTTCAAACATTTTATAATTAACTCAGTAACCAATTACCCTAATACACCAATATATCGTACGTCTTTTATATAATAATACTAATTTACCCTTTTTCATAACCGGTAAAACATGCAAACAAAAAATAAATTAAAATAATAATAACTACCTAACACAAATACATCGTGGCTTTTGAGATTCACATAACTTGTAAAAAGTGAATAGTTTATCTTCCATTATTAATTCACCGTGTGGCCACCAAAACCATTTCTGGAGTAACTTTGCCTAAGAGATGACCGTCTGTTCGTTTGACTACTAACGTGAAGCTTCACTACATCTGAAATCTATGGAGTTGCCGACAACGTTAACGGTGCTACGACGAGGTTCGTCAACTCTTCCTTAATCTCCTTAACCCCTTTATTTTACTAGGCAGTTATATGTATTATTTTCACTAATGTCGTCAGATACACTTATGTTTTGTCGTGATGACCCAGAATTGATCGGAGAAGATGAACAGTTTTTGTTAAATGGTGTTCTATTCTATTATAGGAATATAGAATAGAAATGTAAAACAACATGTATTATGTTTATTCTATTCATGTTATGTAATGCGATATATGATGTTACTATACTATTTAATAATGTTTCGTTCCATTTGACGATTAATAAAGAGTGTTTTATTTTGTTTAGAGATATAGTTTGTAATTTTCTTAAGTTCTAACAATCGTTACATGTTTTTGAACATGTAAAAATCGTATTATGATCCATATTGTATAATTTAATATTACATAATAAAACTTAATGTTACATAATATTATGTGTTTTATTAAATTTTGATATTTGGGTTTAAGGTTTATGTTTGGGTTTAGGTTTTAGAGTTTAGTGATTAGGGTTTACTATTTAGAAGGTGAGGAGGTATGGTTGGGACAACATTAACTTCTACCATGTAATCTTAGACATTTTATAATTTCACTAATATGTTCTACACTAAGTATTTTGTTCTATTCTATTTGAGTTTACGGTTTATATTTAGCTTTATGGTTTATATTTGGGTTTAGGGTTTATTTATTAGTGTTTAGGTTTAGTGATAATGGTTTTGGGTTTAATATTCAAAAGTTGAGATTGAGTTTAATATTTAGAAGTTGTGCGTGGGTTTAGAGTCCTAAACTATTTCAGTGATATAGAATTTATTCTTTACTGAAAATCTTATTTTATCTATTCATTTTACTGTCATTCAGTTACATGATCATAGTTTATATTAGGGTTCAAGATTTAGTAATTAGGGTTTAAGGTTTAGTATTTTGGAGTTGGAGTTAGAGTAATGTTTAGTATTTACAGATTGTTAGTGTGCTTTAAGTCCTCATATACTACTTCATCAGTATAGAATAGAACACTCATTGCATATGTGCTCAATAAACATGTAACGTAGATGACTTTTTCTTCTTTCATATGAGATAATTTCGTTCACTCCTGGCCATATATTATTTGTGATACATTTTACCGGGTAACTACAAATAGGAAGGGTATAACCGGTTCACTTTAGGTGTAAATGTTAGATTTTTTATTATGTCAAAATCAGTCTCATCTACTTAATTTCACTTCCAAACTTGGTTAGATAGCAAATAAGCCCTAAAAAAAATCATTCTTTTGTTTTTTTTTTCAATTCTTTGTTACACTTGATGTAATAATAGATATATTTTGACGGCATAATTTAACATTCACTAAAAATGCCTCACAATTTAATATAACCGAACCAAACTAAACCAATTCAAAATGGTAAACTAAATGTCGAATTGAGAGCACCATCAACTAAGAGCATCCGCAATGGAGGTATTTAGTGGGATGCTTAAGCAGTGGGGCCCACTAGCACCCTCTAAAACAAATGCTTAAAACTTCCAGATAATCACTCTTTTTCTTTTGGTTCTTGCACTGTTCACGGGTCCCACTGATACGTGGTGGCCCGTGATTGGTCTTCCTTTAATTTTTTTTTTAAAAAAAAAAATCAAAAAAAAATAAACACCCCATTTGGAGTGCTAGGGTTGCCGATGGTCTAAGGTGTTTAATGGAGTGCTTAAGGGGTGGGCCACTAGCACCCCTAAAAACTAACTTTTAAAATTTCTAAATAAGCATTCATTTTCCTTTAGTTCTTACACTGTTTACGGATCTTATTGACACGTAGTTATCCGTGAGTGGTCTGCTTTTATTTTTTTTCTCTAAAATCAGGAAAAAAAATAAGCACCCCATTAATGATGCTATGAACCATTCGAATTTAGATCAAAAGTCTCTCTCACATTATTACGCCTGTCATTTGTTTTCTCTCAAGAGCTTTCTTTCTCCACTTCTCTTTCTCCACAAAATCCACATCCAAGAACCTCGACACAAACTCCCAAACCCTAAAAACATCATCAAAGTTCGTCATAAACCCTAACCTAACACTCACCACCGACTCTCTCAAACTCATGTTCTGTTTCTCTCTTCCTTCATCTCTTCTTTTCTTGTTACCAACTCTACTAATCTTCTGCAAATAAGCACATCGCAAACCGATCTTCTCCCTCTCCGCAAGCCTCTCCACCATCAAAGGATCAACTTTATCTCCTTGCCAGTCAAAAACGTTGAACGAAACCGACGCTCCTCGGTCCTGTCTCGTCTTCGGTCCGCAGATTTTGACAAGAAGCGTCTCTGTTTGATGAGAGCCTGGATGTTTCAGACTCATTAACGCTCGGACCAGCCATAAAGTCAAAGACTTTAACCTTCGACTGATCAGTATCAGCCCGAGAGAGTCCGCGTGATCTAAACCTCGAAACTCAATAGTTACCTTATCCTCTTCTACGATTTCAAGGGTAGTTTCGTCATTTTCTGTTCTCCAAGAAGGCTCTGCTTTTACAATCATGAGATTGGTCGGATTCGTGATGCGTTCTTGTGCTTCTGACAAAGCTTGGGAGCTAGTTTTCTTGACGAACAAGCAACTGAACCCAGTAGGATCATCTTGACCTAAAACCTCTGTAAAAGAACATATAAGAAAATCTGGTTGGAACAGAGAAAGACCTAAAGTCTCCATGTCTTTAGAACCTAAAGCAGAGGTATCAAGCAACACATGCCATTGGTTCTCTTGAGCTAAACTCATCCACGAGTAAGAATACGAAGCTCCTGTGACCAGAGACTGAAGTGGAAACACAAAGAGTCCTCTTTTATCTTCTTTACCTCTTCCTCTCTTACTCCTCAAGATTGTCCTCTTCAGTTTCTCAGAGACTATCTCTGTGCTGGGCCACGAGAACTCTGCTGATTTGGGCTTTACACCCTTCTTCTCCGAGATTCTGATCATGCCTTCCACTGCTTCGTCTTCGTAGTTGTAGACAGTGAGAAGATTCGGATTCGTTTCGAAACAGTAGAGTTCTGCTAGGATCTTGAAAGCAGAGGAGCGGTCTTGAGTTGGTATCATGTGATATTCAGATTCTTCAAGATTCATAAAACTCATGATTCTTTTCCTCATACTCGACTGAAACCGAGACTCTTCGCTCGCGAGTGATAACATTTCTTCACCGTTGCTCACTTGCTTGCAAGACAAGTTAAATAGAGACTGATTCAAACCGGAGAGTTGTCGGAATTGTGAGTAAGAGAACAAAGGTTGTAGTTGGTCGTTGTGGTTTAACAACACGTGGCGAGAGGGGAACGAGAGGTTTTGGTACTCTGTAGATCGGAGATGATCGGCTTGGTTCGTCTGCAAGTAATCAGGAAAAGCTGTGATGAGATCGTAGAAAGAAGTACGGAGAGGAGGGAGAGATTCTTGGCTAGTGAATTTGATGTCTCTGGTTATAAACGAAGCTCCTGGTGTGACTACTGAGAACTCGAGCTCTTCTTCTTGTTTCTGAGTCATGGACTGAGATGAGAATGGTGATGAACAGCAGACATTGAAGCAAGCTTCTTGTATGAATTGTGAACTCATCTCTTTTGAGTCTCTCTCTCCTTCTTCTGTTCCTTCTGCTCTTTTTGTCTGGAGAAAAGAGGTGTGCGCACGACTTGTTGTCAAGTCAATGAGATTAAAGGGTCTTTAAAATAATTAGAATGTCCTAATCTAAATCACATGGTCAACAAAAAGGAAAAGTTGCTGTTATTTTGAAGAAAGGGAACTCATACCTAACATTTGATTCTCATCAATCTCTGAACAAAACTTAAACCTCTATTTCTTTGATAATTTATAAAAAAATATCTTAAGATAGATTTAACAAAAATATTATCAAAATAGTTTTTAAAAAGAAAAATAACCAAAATAAATTTTATTAAATAGTGTAAATTTACATTTATACAATTAGGTTAACTGATCTAGATTTACAGATTAAAGTTATGATTTAAAATTAAAAAAATATTAAAAATAAATCTATTTTAGTTATTTTCTTTTTAGAAAACTATTTTTATGACAAATTTTTTAAAATAGTCTATTTGCAATATTTGTCTTTATACTAATAATCAGTTTTAAATAAAATTAGCAATTTTAATGTATAGAAAGACTAGGATAGGAGTGTTTCAGAAAAAAAAAAGACTAGGATAGGCTGCTAGGTACACATTATGGCCACGTTTTTGTGGTTGAACGGAGTTGACTTCTGTATAGCTTTATATTATTAGGTCATATAATAGTACTACAATAATTAGCAATTTAGAACTGATAATGAGAATTGTAAAAAAAATGATATGTTAGTGTAATTCCAAAAGAAAGTAAAAAGTACTAACAAGAACCGTAAATAAAAAAAACAATCAATCAAGAGATTACTGTTGTTTTCTGAATAAAGATGATAGCCAGATGTTTATTGACTGATAACCACTAAAATTATATCCGGGAATGAGATACGTGGTCCACTGAAAAGAATGTCCTAAACTCTTTCTCCTTGTCTTAGCTAGTTTTTGTTTTGTTGTTTCAAACTAGATGGTTCAGGCTCTCTTTGGACTGGATGAACCTAGGTTCAACTGGCTTTGTAACAATCAAGATAGCGTAACCATCCAGCAACACAATCGAGAAAATCAGCTCACCAAGTGAAAATACGCTTATATTATAGATCCACCGCTCTAGTGGCTTGTAATTA
Source organism: Moricandia moricandioides (assembly GCA_905132885.1). Classification (NCBI taxonomy): domain Eukaryota; kingdom Viridiplantae; phylum Streptophyta; class Magnoliopsida; order Brassicales; family Brassicaceae; genus Moricandia; species Moricandia moricandioides. Next base: position 158,458 of record CAJHQQ010000250.1, read on the forward strand.
GTATAGTGGGTGATTCTTGTTCGAGGACTACACGGAGATGCTACCAGAAATCTCTAGTCAGTCATCGGGACCGTTGCTCTTCTTCTGATAGGAGGGTAGATCTCGGCGTCGGGGTTGATGATTAATGAAATTATAATTTAAAAAAAAAAAATTGGTCATAAGTGATATAATTTTGACTAGGCCAATCTCTCGTGTTTACATTACGCTTTAATAATCAATAATCTCTTTATGATACTTATCACAACCTAAACGTACGCATGTGTGTGTGTCCGTTTATTTATATTTTACGTGTCCATGTATATATCATCCACTCCTGACTCCACTAGCATGGGATGTTGGGTGGTACAATAAGCTGTATTATTGTTTATTTTTAATAGATTTTGTATTACATAGTGGTTGATTAACTACCTGAAACATATCTTAACGATAGTTAAAAAAAACTATCATCTCTATCATGTATATCAAAATTTGTGTTCAAATAATAAATCAGCTTCATCAAATTCTCAGTTTACTAATTTATTCTGCTAATTACGTAGAGAAGCATATAATAACATGATTCCACTTTCTTTGTTTTTTAAACAAAGTTATTTGTGTCATCTCTGCAAAAATAAAAGTGAATTACAAAGTAACATATGGATAGCTAGAACTAAATGTTTATAGAAATACAACATTATATTTGAATAAAAAGTACAATAATTTTAAAGTTTTACTCAAATCTATATCATAATTGTTATGTATGCATGTATATATATGTGTGTATTGAAACTCTGAATTATAAATCATGCATAATGTTGAGGTTATATAGTACTGCAATATATCTTTAGCAAATCCTCTACATATTATTTAAGGATCTTTAAAAAATGTAATTTTCTATTTTGTATTAATTAAATTTTAATTTGCTGAATTGCCATCCTCTTACCTATACTACTTATGTGACAATGATTACAATGAGTTTGGGTAAACATTAGACCAACCTTTATTCTTTATAGAAATTTATTAACCTTACAGATATATAATCAGTCGATGTATATCCTAACATAAAGCAATTATTTTGTTAAGAAGATCCATTAGAAAAAAAAATATTCTTTATCAACATCACTAGCAATATTTCTTATGTTCGTATGACCGTATATAAGCACCAATACTAAATAGGTTTATATTTCATATGTTCTTAAGATTCTTTTTCAACCCAAAAATTATTCTTATGATAAAAGGAAAAATATTAAGGTAAAAGCAACTTTTTCTTTTGGCATTTGCATGGTCTACCAAATATACAATCATGATGAAACTAAAGGAAATTTTTTGGCCATTACTTTCCAGAATAATATTTGACCGGTTCATCAATAAACAAAATAGTTCATCACAAGTTTATAATGATCTATATATTTCTGTCGCTATTATAATCCGTATGGCATCCACTATGAACAGAAGGAAACAAACAGAAAACAACAAGAAAATGTTTCGATCAAAAGAAAAACGTAAGCTAATATTCAAGAACGTTATTCATAAAACATGAAAAGTGCAAAACGAAGAACTTTCTGAAAATCCGTTTTTACATTTTAAAAGAAACATATTTTATCATAAAAAGAGAATAGCTAACGTGATGAAATATCAAAGTAACAATATTTACACCCAAAAAAAAAATGTCAAGTAAATTTTTTTAACTATAACCAATATAAGAGCACTTCCAACCATAAGATCTAATTAAGTATCTAAAGAATAAAATATACAAAATAGTACATGAATAATTAAGCATCAATTTTTCTATTAGAGTTTAGAAGAATTCGTATAGAAACTCTTTGTGATACGTGTTACTGTTTGATTTGGAGTGTTTTATTTCTCTTTTTACAAGATAAATTAAAATTATAAAATTAAACAATACCAAAATACTATTATTAAATGGAGGACTCTTTTTTGGGTATATTAACCTTTGAGGCTGCTCTATGAAGACGTTGGAGCTCCAATGTCCATAACGCAATAACGTCCTGTCACGTGATGTGCGACAAAACGTTTAAATCAAAAGTACCCTATTTATTTCATAACCGTTTGGCTCTATTTTTCTTTGTCATGCTTTATTACTTGAATATGATATAGCTAAATGTATACAGACAAATCTGTAAAAAAAAAGAGTACTAGTACAAGGAGTTATAAGTAAAACAAGTAGCTACGATGGACACGACACAAGTGACCAGAGACGGAAGCAAAGTGACATTCAAAAGCATGTCCCGTCCAAAGTAACCGGCCACGGTAATAGTCACGTCAGCAATCACACGTGCGATCGTGCCTGCCTCCGTGGAAAGCAAACCTCCGTTATAAGTCCCTCTCGATAGTCTCGACGACATAACCCTCGAGAGCAACGACAAGTTAACACCTGCCAAAATCAAGAAACGTTTCAGAATCTTGAGGGGTTACATAAGAGTATTATCATTGTTTTTTTTTTTACCTTCAAGAACTTCTGCAGAGACAAACATGATGAGTCCGGAACACACGTATTGTGGCACAGTATACGGGACAAGGACATTGAAGCTGAGTAGTATTCCGACACAAACCATAATCTCCGACACCAACAGAATTTGCCTGTTGAGATTATGACTTTAGGGTACCTTGCAGTACAAGAAATCATTAAAACAGAATATGAATGTGAGAAAATTACTTACCGGTCTTCAAACATGTTGCTGATATAGCTTCCAATGACGATGTTTACAGGAAGAACAGTGAGACCAAGACAAGCCAAGAAGATGGCAACAGAGCTAGTGGACCAACCGAAGTAGTAAGTGGTGATGACACTAGATTCAGAGAGTAGAATCTCCATTGCATACTTAAGCATGAAGTATATCAATAGTTGAACCTGAAAGATGAAAAATGTCATTCAGTATTGCATATTAACGTTTTCAGTTTTCTCAGAAGTTAACTTTAGGGTTTCATTTTACCTTTACTGAAGGTGTAAGTAACCTATAAGCAGCTCCAATGGAGTTAACAGGTGCACGAGCCTCCTCAGAAACTTCTTCACTTCCATCTTCATCTTCATCTTCATCTTCAACCTGTTCTTCTATCTCTTCTGATGTAATCAGCAATGGCTGTTTAATGCCTTTCTCCAGATTCCCATCTTGAACAGTTTCTATCACTCATCACCAAATCAGATATCAACTTCTTTTAGTTCACCAAAGAGAGAGAGAGATTAGGACTTAGACATACCAGAGTTATTAGAATCCTTTGAAGTATTAAGACTCTCCTCAGGCTCAAGTGCAGGCTCCCGGAACGAAATAGCTAACCAGACTAAGTACATAAGCCAAGCAATGGCCATAACCCAACCAGGCAATGTGTTTTGGTCAAAAGTAAGCTTATAGATCACAAATCTGGTTTGCAACAGACCAGCTAGTGCAGGGCCACACGCCATTCCTAGAGCACTTGCACTAACAAAACCAGCTGAAGCCTGCATCCTGATCTTTAACGGTACACAGTCACTGATATATCTCCTGTTCACTGCTCTCGCTGACCCAAACCTGATATATAAAACACGTTAAGACTCAAAACTTAAGGAGATTGGCTATATCTACAAGTCTTTAAAGGACTTACCCACAGAAAAGCCTGCCGATCAAGAGAACAGCTATTGAGTTGAAGTCAAAAGCCAATGCATACAACAAGTTACCAATGAAGAGGACAATGCTACTGAATATGAGGGGTTTGAAGTAAGATTTATTAGACCAGGCGCTGAAGTAAACCGAAGAGAAGAGCTGAGCCACAGCCATAGCACCAATCACGACACCACATACCGTAGCTGCTGCACCAAGGCTCATGGAATAGTCATCTGCTGTTGGTACAATGATATATGTATTGACCATATAGAGAAACGTGTTGACAAGATTCAACAAGAGAGACATGAAGTGATATCTCCTGTCTTCTTCAACCGCTTCTTCCTCGTCTTGTGGACTAGGTAACTCTTCTTGCATGATAAACGCGTGCTGAGCCATGAAGTTCAAGAAGTTTGTTGAATGTGATAGCCTATCCACTGCTGCTCTAATGGAGTCCACTACAGGATCTTGAAGAGGGAGAACAGGCTGATCATAGATAGATAAGTAGCTTCCTTGACTGTTTTGAAGCTCGTGAAGGTTGCGTGATACAGCTCCAACAACAGCTCCAAGACCCTATAAATGATCAACCATAAGCTTGGAAACTTAGAGATAGATAGTAGACAATTAGGGTGGATTATGTTACTTACAACATGTTTATAGACTTGCTGAAGCTCAGAGTAAGGATGGTTAGCGCGAGTCTTGACATAATAGTTAGTGAATCTGTAACCAAACCGTTTATCGAACTTCTTGAGTATCTTACGGACACCAATAGCATTCATCTCGACAAAGAACAAGAGCCTGAGAAGATCATGACCAACAGCTCTATAACCCTCCTTTAGATTAGCTACTTGAGATATCTCAGGCTCCTCTTGAAGAGCATCGTGTGATTCTCTCAGTCTCTGTAGCCTACTTGCAAGCAATCCTTGTTGCTCCAACATGAACAGTGCGACTTTCTCGATCTAATTATGGCATTTAGATATTCAACACTTGTGTCTTAAAATGAACCAAAAAAAAAACTGTGGTGAAGGAAGTAAAATGAAACACACCTGGTTATCAAGCATCCTTGAGAAATCTTTAAGAACTTGGCGTCGCTCTAGGTTCCCACCTTGTAGCTGGCGACCATATTGATTCACTTTCTTCTTCATCAGTTTGTAGTTGATGTAATATCTACAAGGGATCATGAGTCACGTTAGTTTCAAAAAAGTCATACATGGAGAAAGAAAAAAAGAGCTTTACCCTTGCCATTCTTGAATGCTCCGTTCCTTGAGCTTTTTCCCAAAGGCGACCATCTTCTACTAATGAAAGGAAGTCACAGAGAAGAATACAGATTCTGTTAAAAAAATATGAAGAAAAGTCTCACTCCTTAGTAGATCATTGAACTATAGTAGAACTATGATCTCCCTCCTTTCTAGATCAATGAAGTTGCGGAACTATAAAGGTTACACACTGACCTTTTCAGTGAGACATATTCAATTGTATGAATCAAGAACAGGGACAACTAGGCCCAAAATTATACTAAACTGAACATTTTGAATGTATGAACAAACCTCTTGTCATTATAATTTTCACAAATAAACGACTAAAAGACTTGAATTGCAGAAGCTAAGCATATAGTATTAGGAATCACCAATAATTCACATAATTTATGCTCCAAAGAGACAAGAAATGAATGAAAAAAATCACCCTCGTATTCAACAAAGAGAAGGGAGAAAACCTTGAAACAGAGCCTAGAAAGTTGAAACAACACGAGATATCTCAGAGAAAGAGAGAGAGAGAAGGCAGTAAAATTGTATTTGCTGAGAAAAATAAACTAAAAAAAATGTAAAGAAGAAACCAAAAAGGAAAGTACAGAGTGTGGCTCTGAGGTACAGAATTCACGTTGAACCATTTTTTATAGTAAAGGAAGAGGTAAGAAGAAGAGATCGGTGTTGCAGCCATTGTGGGCTCCATCTTCATTTGTCTGAACCTCAAATTTAATTCGTTTTCGTTTTTCAGTCACTAGGATAATGATTTTATCTTGGTAAAATGAATTTCACTTTTGTTGCAATAAGCAATCGTGTTTCTTGCCAGCACATATGTATTGAAACTACTTGTGATATTTTGAATTTTGGCATTAAAATCAAAAATTTACATATTTCAAAAAAAAAATATGAGAATTTACAATTTTACCACAAGTTTGATACCACTTTGCATATTTATCTTTAATAAATGATAATTTTCAAAAATACATTTTTGATAAAAATATATTTAATTAATTTTTAAGTATTTATAATTTTTTTTAGAAATTCCACCTTACCACTTTAACACTAAACCCTACAATAATTACTAAAATATAAACTCAAATGTTAGTATATATTAATAAAGTGTATCTTTACAAAGTGGTACTTAACTTATATTATTTTTAGTAATTTCTACAAAAAAATCAAAATTTATATATTTTTAAATATTTTTTGTTTCTTCTTTTCATGCCTTGTCTTTTTTTTCCAAAATACTAAAGTTGCGAATGGGATAGCGGGATAAATGCCGAACATGCAGTTTCTCTACACTAAAATCACCATTCACTCTTTTTAAAAAAAATGTATTTAGTGAGAAATCTCTATACAAGTTAATATTTTTTGTCTTTTGTGAAAAACTGAGAGATCTGAATGTAGATGTCACCCACTAATATTTGGTAGTGTTGATCTATTTTTTTTTCTTTTTGACCAATAAATGATTTTGGTACAAACACAAAAATTTAAAATATATTTATCTGATTTTATTATACAACATTTCATTTTTATGTTACTTATAATTTTAACAATACAAACCTATTTGTCATATAATTTTATATTTATTAGAATTATTATATTTATACAATGTGTGTTTTAATTATAATATTGGTTATACAAATAAATAATAATATAGTTTAGATATATACTACTGGATAAATACGTATTCATTAAATTCTAATATCTTTTATATTTTGATTTGAAAATTGTATCAACAAGGTTTTAGAGCAGTAATATGTATTTTGTAAATTCTAATTTCTTTCATATCTTAATTTCGTTAAAACTATAGCAACATGTTATTAATGTATTATAGTTATATATATATATGATATGTTTGATATATTTTATTGTAATTTTTATCATTTAAATATAATCTAATTTATTTAATTTTTTATCATTTAAAACTATAATAACTGTTTGATCTATTCGATTTGTGTTTCTTCTGCCAGATCTTATTGATTTACACTTATCCTGTTTTATTTGTTTAATTTGTATTTATCCCATTTGATATGCATGATCTTTTCGGTATGCACTGTTTACCGTTCGAAACTTTCTAGTAACTAATGAGTAGGCCTACTGTAATGAGACATGATTTGTCTTCTTCTTCTTTTTTTTGCTGAAATTTGTCTTCTTCTTTTTCACGTGGAATCTACATTCTCGCTTGCTTTTGTATTAACTCATGCTTCATAGGAAGAACTCTCACATCTCCTTCCACTTACTGTTCGTTAGCATGAGTTCATAGCGTCCAATGATGGACACTGCCCACGGCATGAAAATTCAAGAGATACATATCTTGTTTTCATGCATATGCGGTTTGGATGTAATGCGTTTTGCGAAAATTCAACTCACTAGCCTCTATAATTGTTTCCTTTGTCATGCACTATATATTAACAACTCTAAACGAATATATCATCTTAAACATATCAAAATGAAGTTTTAGAAATGTCTCATTCTCTATAAGATATTTGCATGCATATTTTCTGGTCCAATTTAATCCTTTATGCAAGAATCAATTATATCATTATAATGGCCAACAACATAAAGGATCCAATGATGACCATCAGTGTTGCCGAATGTCATCACTCTTAAATGTATCTTCTTGATGCTCATTGGCCAGCAACTAATAATGATACAAACATGTAACTACTAGGTATATATTTAAAGGCATTCAAAATGAAGATACACACCTGCGATATATCAATATGTAACACTCGGTATATTACAAGATTTACATGTACCATACAAGATAAAAGTAGTAAGTAGTCTATTGCCGTTAGGGTGAAGTGAGACAATTCTACAATTTTTAATAAGTTCGAAAGTTAGGATCTAGTGTAGTCATCATATCTTATTAGTGAAAGATAGAAAGCGTAATATATATATTCCCTTACCAAAGGATGACGTATAAAACCCCAAAGATCAAGTTCCCATGTGCATGCAAGAAGTGTCAAAAGCTATATGCGATCTATCTACACACAGACAACGAACAAATTTTCTTGTCCATATAAAAACAAAATATATTAAAAACTGATGGTAAGTGGTGGGTGGCATTAATGTGCACTGCCTTATAGACATCTGTAGCGTTTTGAATTTAATTCACATTTTTCTCCATAATTCACATATGTCGAATTTTCTTTTTACAAAAAATGTGAATACAGTTGCCTTTCTTGTCTATATTCATACAGCAACGGGTTCTAGTTACTGCCTAGTGGTTACGAAGGACATACTTTATATGGATAATTCATATCTGGCAATTTGATTTCTATTGGTCTTTTCTTGTTTCCTCACTTGCGGTTATGACTTATTAGAGCTCCTTTCTCGCATGAACTAGTTCTTCTGCGAACAATGTAGCCTGTTAAGATTGTCTACTAAAACGGTAAACATTATCAGCATCCACGACTTAACGGTGAAACCAAGACTGGTCTTGCGTTTCTTTTATGCTCACTTACACTAATGAGAAGATATTCATCTTCATTCGTTGTTGATTCCAGTGTAAGTTAGGCCACATATTACGAGGTGATTCATTTTCTGGCCAGCCGGGGAGTTTCTTTGGTACAGTTTTGAGTGCTTTTTGTGTACGTAGCATAGCAGTCATATGTGACTTTCAACCGTGTTAATAACTGCGATTATGTTTGTTCCCTCAAAAATATCTCGGAATAAGCGACTGGTAAATGAGATTCTTCATGTTGCTGCACACCTTGAAAGTGCAAAGATGACACCACAATAAGTAATACAGAAGGTAAACCGAGAGACAAATTACACAAGCAAACACCAAGCTTTTATTAAAATCTCCTTTAAACAATCTTTACAAGACTTGCTTATTCAGCTTTTACACGTCCAGTGTTAACACCCTAACACACGCTACTGAAGGATTCCTAAGCTACTCGCTTATGTCTCTCCTCCGTCAAGTACTTCAGCCACTGCTTCAGTACGACCCAAGAACACCTTCAAGAGCTTCTCTCTCTTTCTATAAGATCAGCCTCCGTGTCTCTGTCTCTCTACAGACGACCCCATAGCTATCTTATATTAGTCTCCACGTTCCCGAAACCCTAGTCTCCAAGGCAACATGATATGGACATCTTCCATAACAATAAATGCAATTTTCCTTTTCTTGGAATGCACTTATTCCTCTTTCTTTAAGTCATAAACTTGCTCCTCAGTTTATTCCTCTTTCCTTTTTCTTCAAGATACTCCCTTGCTCTCCAAGTCTACACGACTCCAGCTCAGCATCTTGACTCCACATGGTCTTCACCACTTACCACGACGTTTGCTTCAGCAACTACGTCATCGACTGCTTCAGGGCGGACATCTTACATCAACAATCTCCCCCTTTTAGCTTTGTGTGCCGATCAAGCACAACATTCTTCTGGTTCAACAACCACGTTCCCCACCTGGAAACTTCAATGCTAAATGTGCTTTTCTCCCCCACGAGATGTGCACCACAACATGATTTTCTCCCCCATGAGATAACACCATCTACTCTACTTCTGGACATCCATCACCATGCTCTTCTCCCCCATGAGATATGCACTCCTTGGACCAGAACGTCACCATTCTCCCCCTGCTTGATTGCATACTAAGCTAAAACAAAGATGCTTAGATGTCAAGCCTTACAGACCCAACCGTCTGCTTCTTCATGAGTATTGCATCAAGCTCTGATGCACCTGTCGAACTACCTTCCGACCCACTTCTAATGAGGACCTGGCTTTCTTCATGCAGCGTCTCCTTGACCATGAGCCCCTCCTCATCCACACTGAGTGCCCTTTGCACTCGTTGCTATTGTCTTGGAGTGATTTCACTATCACCCTCCTGAAGATCATCTCGCATCACTTCCTGACGCACTTCGATCTCCTTCCCCTTTGTGCTATGGACAACTCCGTGTCCTAGCTCCAGACTTGATGCTCTTTGACCTTCCTCAAGGTCACTCCTATCAGAGCTGCATCCATCTTCTGATGTTTCTTCCTTGACCTCATCAAGTGAGCCACTCTTGGCTACAAACATCGCATCAACCCTCTTGGGTTTAGTGAACGCCTTGTTCACCTTCTTGGCCATGTTTTTGCTCTTCTCACGAGCAAAACACTCCACCTTCTTGTGTCCAACCTTCCCACAAAACCAACAGCACATCCGATGTTGCTTCTTGCTAGGCCTGACCCAGTTACTGATGCACCGATCAGTTTCCTTCCTTGTACCAGCTGCACAACCATGCTTCAGAACCTCCTGTCTGACCTTCATGTTGTTGCATTGATGTACCACTTTCGGCTTGTTACTCACAGCCACGCGCTGTAGAACTTCCTGTCGTACTCCTTGTCGCACGTCCCGACGTACTTCCTGACAAACTTCTTTGGCTCCACTTTTTGATGTGCTCGCATGCACGAAGTGTGATAGCCCCTTCTTCTTAACTTTCCTAAGCTTGCTAACCTCCTTCTCAAGAGACTCATTCTTCTCATTCACAGCCGCAAGTTCTTCACGAAGTTCTTCAAGCAGCTCATTCTGCTTCTGAGCCATATCCTCCAATCTCAGATTCTGATCCTTGACCCTCAACCACTTGTTAAGCAGCACGTGATACTCCTCATCACATGTACTGATATCTGAATTAGAGGATTTACTAGATCCCTTCGTGCGTGCACCAAATGCAACCATATTCTTCAGCGCCTTTCCATCATCCTCAGACTCTGACTCATCAGACGACTGCAATGGAATGCCTTTACCCTTCTTTGCGTTTGGACATTCACGCCGTGTGTGTCCAATACCTCTACACTCAGAGCACTTGAGCTCCTTTCGTTGTGATGTAGGGCAGTCAGCCCTCACATGACCAACTCCTTCACACTCGTAACACTTGAGACCTTTTCTTCTTCTGTTACGACCACCATACTGTTTCACAGCTTGAGGCATCCTCCTATCAGAATGACTCATGAACCTGCTGAAATTTCTAACCAGCCACTCCACGGCATCTTCAAACTTGTGAAGTTTATCACCTTCTTCACCAGCCACAAGCGCTATACTCTTTGGCGCACCACTTGCTGTAGAGACTACCGAGCTACTGCCTATCTCCATCTCTTCTGCCTTCAGCATGCCCACTAGTTTGTCAAACTTGAGCTCATCCGTGTTTGCACTAATACTCAGGGCTGACTTGTGAGCTCCAAACCTCATTGGAAGACAACGCAATAACTTCTTCACTAGCTTCTTCTCCTTGTACTTCTTACCAAGTACACATGCTTCATGCGCCATAGAACTGAGTTTGGCACTGAAGCTCGCCACAGAATCATTATCAGACCACCTGAGATTCTCAAACTGCGACCTAAGATGATCCAATCGTGTCCTCTTGACACTGTCATCTCTTTCAAACGAATTCAGAAGGATCTCCCATGCCTCTTTAGCCGAAGTACTCCCCTGAATCAGCTGAAACTGCTCTACTTCAACAACTCCAAAGATTGCCGACAACGCCTTTGCATTAAACTTTGATGCATTGCGTTCTGCCTCAGACCAGTCCTCTTTTGGCTTTAGCTTCTTCCCATCTGCTGTGACTATGGTAGGCTCCTCCCAACCATTCTCCACAGCTGTCCACGCATCTTCATTGATTCCTCGAATCAACTGCTTCATGCGAGCTTTCCAATGACCATATTGGTCCGCATTCAACATGATTGCCTTCTGAACAGAAACAACCGTGTCCATCTTCACCTTTAGGATCACACCAGTAACTTAGGTGACCCGCTCTGATACCAATTGAAAGTGCAAAGATGACACCACAATAAGTAATACAGAAGGTAAACCGAGAGACAAATTACACAAGCAAACACCAAGTTTTTATTAGAATCTCCTTTAAACAATCTTTACAAGACTTGCTTATTCAGCTTTTACACGTCCAGTGTTAACACCCTAACACACGCTACTGAAGGATTCCTAAGCTACTCGCTTATGTCTCTCCTCCGTCAAGTACTTCAGCCACTGCTTCAGTACGACTCAAGAACACCTTCAAGAGCTTCTCTCTCTTTCTATAAGATCAGCCTCCGTGTCTCTGTCTCTCTACAGACGACCCCATAGCTATCTTATATTAGTCTCCACGTTCCCGAAACCCTAGTCTCCAAGGCAACATGATATGGACATCTTCCATAACAATAAATGCAATTTTCCTTTTCTTGGAATGCACTTATTCCTCTTTCTTTAAGTCATAAACTTGCTCCTCAAGTTTATTCCTCTTTCCTTTTTCTTCAAGATACTCCCTTGCTCTCCAAGTCTACACGACTCCAGCTCAGCATCTTGACTCCACATGGTCTTCACCACTTACCACGACGTTTGCTTCAGCAACTACGTCATCGACTGCTTCAGGGCGGACATCTTACATCAACACACCTAAGGGCATGTTTATTGCAGGTCTCTTATCATGGGGTTCTTAGCTTTTCTAAGAGCCGTATCTTAACTTTAACTAAGAAAACTTAAGAACCTTCTCTTAAATAAGAGACTTAAGAGACGTCTCTTAACGGGAAAATTAAAAAAAAAAAAAAAAAAAAAAACGTAAAATTATAAGTTAAGAACCCCACCTAAGAGATCGTGGATGAACATGGCCTAACATCTGCATTGTTAGCTGTTGGAACTCCCCAAAGAAATACTTCTTCTGTTTCATAAAATAACCATTTAAACATATTTCACACAAATTAAAAAAGCTGTAAAATATAATACTATATTATATTTATTAATGTAGGATTAATTAAATAAAATAATTTAATTAAAAATCTGTTGATTATTTAAAAAGTAAAAAATGAATTTAACGCATTAATTTACATTGAAAACATAAAATGACCACATTCTTTTTAAAACAAAAATAAATAAATATAAAAATGACAGTTACTAGAAAACAGGAGTATATATGTATTCATCGTAAGCTCAAGGAGTATATATCCATTCTATCCATCATAAGCTCCATGCATATATAATCTTGTTTGGCTTTCCTTACTAATGTCGTTGACACCAATGGATTTACAGATTAAAGGCTCAATATTTCATTTCCAGCAAAATAAAACAACTTTTCATTACTCTATTTGCCTTTTTTGTTAGTCCAATATTATTCTATACTCCAACCCTTTAAATTTATGATATTAAACCAGTGACTTTCTCTCTTCTTCGTCTCCTCTATCACCCTCACCTCCATCGTTACTAACCGCTGGCCTCGCCGGAAACTTGCTCGGAGGTTTACTATCCATTGGAACCATCTTCAATACGATTCCCATTGCTATCAACAGCAATCCTGATCCGTGCTGTTCAGTTAACGGCTTTGTGAATATCAGATACGATAGCAACAACGTGACCCCTTTCCTCGCTGTTGTTATCTACACACAAGAAAAAACGTTTTTAAAAAAGTGAATTGCCTTTAGAAACCATGTTCAATGTAATAATGCAAGTAAAGATTTGTAATTGTTAGGACAAGATTAGAGATTATACCAAGGCGGTTGTAGCGGCTCCAAAGAGTGCAATGAGCGAAAGAACAGAGACTTGACCGATGAATGTGGCCATGGCTTCGAATACAAGCACTCCATACACATACGGATGCTGCAAAATTAAACAAAAGGAGAGTTGAGTTTTTAATACACCAACCTACTAATCGTTAAACCGTTAGTATTAAGGAAATGCACGTTGGTACTTAGGTTTCATTGATTCCATTATTAAGTTAAATCGGCTTTCAAAAAGTTGGCAGATTTAGGCACGTCCTAGGTCAATGATTCCGACAAATTTTGACTTTTTCATTAAACCATGAACCAAGAACTAAATCGGAAAACCATGAACCAAGAATTTTTATAGAAAAATACGAAGTTCACTCTTTGTCACTTTGGCTTCAAATGAATGGACTATCTCATAATGGTGGATAAACCAAAACTAAGATAGGTTAATTTTGGTTTGGTTAAGCTTTACGGTTTACCAAAACCAAACAAAAACAGAGGTAGGGACTTACTTGTGAGCAAGCAGTCCATGCACGGAAAAGCTCTCCGGTTAAGACCATGGGAACGAACAAGAACGGCAATCCAACAACCGTTGAGCAGAAAAGCATCTCCATCTGCACATTTTATACGCGAAACAAAACAGAACGGTAAAGAAAACCGAAAATAACCGGGTTTTTAGTGTGTGTTTCCTTGCCTGAGTTGTCTCGGGATTCATAGTGAAAATGGCTTCTTGAAGATTACCCAAGAAAGCATCCATGATCAACGCACCAGTGATCATCAAAATCCCAATCATACTGAAATTAGGAGACATTTGTGCGTCTGCTAATGTGAAAAGGATTAAACCAAGAACTAGCAAGAAGGCTGAAACGTATTCATGGACCGGGTATTTTCTTCTCAAACCGGGTATGAATGCTCCCATTATCATCACCGGCAACACCTAAACCGTCATTTTGATCACTCTCTGGACATCTAGTAATGAATTTTTGGGAATTGAGGAAACTACCTTGGTGGATTTGAACATGATTTGAGCTGGATAGTTGAGATAAGCCAAAGAACCTTTGGTTAAACCATGTGATCCCATGAGAACAGCAGAGAGTTTGACATAAGTTCTCATGGGATTCACAATATGTTTAGCGGTGAAGCCTTGAAGGTAGATGAGGAACAAGTAGACAAATCCTTGTATAAACGTGAAATACCAACCAAAGCTACATGAAAGAGAGAGAGAACAAAAATACACCACTCTTAAGTTTCTTCTTTTTTTTACTGGTTTAAAAAAAAAAAATTCAAACATTAGAAGTAAATGAAGTTGACTTTACCTAAATTGGAGCCGATTATAAACATATTCCTGTAAAAACAAAAATAAAGTCAATAATCAAAATGGTTTATTCAACTAATCTCACAAGATATTCATATTAGATGATTTTGTAATTTAGTTTTTATGAAATTTATAGATAGAAATTAACAAGTTTCTATGTGTTTGGAGAAAGTTTAGTTCGTCATGCAATTTTCTCCTTCCTCTGTTTTTTTTTTCCCTTAAGAGCACAAAACATTAAAAAAAAAAGAAACTTAAAAATGCAAATTAGTTAGAATGTTAGATATGTCTGTTGAGAATTATGCGGAATTATCAACAAAGTGATTCTACGTTATCAATATCGATAATATTTCGGGATTTACAAAATCAAAATTAGAACAGAAATAAGAGAAAAAAAGGGAGAAAAAGAACCTCACAAACTCCGTTAACGAGGTAGCCAAAGAAGAAACCAGAAGTGCAAATGAGAAACTGTTGCCAGGTTGGTCGATCAGACAGAGAGATTCCAAACAGAGTTCTTGATTGTTCCTCCTTTTTCATTTTTTTCTTCTTTAGAAGAGTAAGAATCAAATATTTTTCTAAGAGTTATAACTTTAAAAGAAAAAACGTCAAAACAGAAACCGAGAAAATATAAAGTAAGAATCCTCTCAGGAATTGATCAAAGGCATGTAACGTGAGGCATAACGGTATCACTCCTCGAAGTAACCAAAAAGGGTAATCACAAAACTAAACCAAATTCTTCTCTTCTCAAAACTTGGAAGAAGAGAGAGAGAGAGATGGTATGGGGAACGAAAGAAGAGAGCTTTTAAAAGAGAATGAGAAAACACATCAAGAAGAAGATGAAGAAAAGAGTGCGTCAAGACTTACCACTCTGTGACACGTTTTTTTTCTCTATAGCCGTTCTTTTACCATTTTTATAAGAGAAATATCTTAAAATATACATTAAATTTTTTTGTTAATAAAATAATTTTAAAAATATTAAAATTAAATAGTGTAAATATAAATTTATATCTATTGAGTTAACAAATCTTCACAGAGGATTTAGAGTGTGGAGTTTTGGAAATGATTTTTAAAATTAAATAAAAATTAAAAAATATTTAAATTTTCAAAATTAAAAAATTCTATTTCAGTAATTTTTTAAACATTATTTTTGTGACGAAAAGTTGTTCTAAAGATTTAACTTTTCTTGTTAATGTTTCCCTAATCTCTTTTTCTGTTCCAGTGTTTACTTATAAAAAAAACTCAAATTTCCCAAATAAAACTCTTTAGCATTTGCATTACTCACGTGGCAGCTCTTTTTCATAGCATGACCTCATGTATGCCAATTATGACAGTATCCCATCACCGGTTTGGTCCGGTTAGTTTTTAAGAAGATGGATTTTTAAATAGTATAAGACTAGATTTTATGTGTCAAAAATTCAAATTTATTTACAGTTTTAAGTTAACTGATAATTTCGAATATTGAGAGACCAGTTAAAGCAGTGTTCAGAACTAAAACTTTTTTCTGTCAAAGAGAAGAAATAGAGTGGCACCTCTTACAATAACTAATCTTTTTGTATAAAAACCAAAATAAAACAGTGTGGGCATTGTTTACACTTTTAAAAAGTAAAAGGAGGATAGTGGAAAATAATTATCAACGTGTGCGCTTTCCATATTTGATTAAGAAAGTTATTTATCTCGAGAGAAGAAGAAATAATGATTCGATGAATGCTGCTGATTATTTAGTCAACTTTTTGGTTTAAGACAAATGAGTCATTTCCTCAATCTACACCATTAGAGTTGTCTTTCAAAATTGGTTTACCATTTTTTCTTGGTACTTATTATTCAGTTTCTTTTTAGAGTTTCGCAAGAATTCACGTTAAATACGTTAAGCTTAGCTCTGAATGTCCGAGTAGCATAAACTAGGAGCCGTTTTAGCCTTCTTTTTTATTCTCGTTCATCATCTTTATATATCAAGCAATTAAGTTCACACATTTTCTTGACCAACATAAAATCTTAAGCATTAGTATGAAAGTTTAAAACAAATGAAATCAAATATTCCTTCTATTTCTAAATAATGTATATTTTAGATTTTTCACAAATATAAAAAGTTAATATTTAACTATCAATGCATTAATTTTAAAAAATATAATAGTTTTCCATAATTTTTAACCAATAGTAATTCAATAAATTTTAAATTTTCAATTATATTTCTTGAAAGTTAACAAGTCATTAGTAAAAGTACTAGACAACTTAAACATTGATTTTCTTAGAAACAAATAAAAAGTTAAATAACATGCATTATTTAGAAAGAGAAAGAGAGAGAGTACTGAATATTGACGTAATTGGAAAAAAAAAATTTGAGTCAACAGGAATTATAATTCTTGAAGTGGATATTTGGAATAATTAGGTGGCGGCGAAAACTCGATAATATAAGTTTTCATTGGCCTTAAACGCAGTTAAGGCCTTGAATAGCTTTCTCTTTGGAACCACGATCAGCACATATGCTACGTGCCAAATAAAATCAATATTACAATAACAACAGCTGAATATAATATATCGCAATTGGTGTAAAAGATAAATGTATATTCAACTTTATATTAAAACTAAAACCATGGTAAAAGCAGATGAATCTTTAAAATGTATATATATATATATATATATATTTGAAATGGTACATATTAAACTTATCAGTTCTCATTTCTGTGGATTATAATAACCGGAAGACTCTGCTCGAGACTTTTGATAATAGAGGCAACCGATCACAATCCACAAATTAATAAACGAATCAAGGTGAGAAACAATCCATCGACGTACGGTCAAGCAATGTAGGCCCAGATTCGGCCACTATGTAGAGTGTATCGGAATATTACCAAACCGAAGACAGGTCCAACTACACCTGTCCTGTCTCCTTCTTTCCAAAAATGAACTCATCTCACATTGTGGGCACTGCTAATGCCGTCAATATAGGGTTGGTATAGTATAATAGGTTTATTTGTCAACTGTGGCCTTCATGACTGGATTAGAGGAATTCGACTTTGCCTACAATTGTTTTATAATCAGATTATTACGAACAACCTTGAGAGAGAGTGAAGAAAGTTTGTTATCAAAATATCTCTTATTGATTAAAATGAACTTTTTACAAGTATTTATAGTTAGCTATACAAGTGGGTGTTAACCAACTAACTAACTAAACCACTAAACCGGTATATGTATACCAATAGGCCTCCTCAAAATAAGTTTCGGAAAATGTTATAAGACTCATCTTGGACTTAAGATAATTAAACTGATGAGGGAATAATAACTTTATCATCATGTCTACCACTTGATCAACCGTACGAACATGAAGAGTCTTGATAATCCCTCGATCAAACCTTTCCCGGACAGAATGACAATCTGATTTAATACGTTTAGTCCACTCATGAAATACATGATTTATGGCTATATATATGGTTGTTGTACTGTCTGAGAACAAGATAAGAGTTTGAAGACGAGAGACTTTCAAATCATTCAGCAGTTCGTAATACAGATAAACGTATTATGGATGCTACGACGTATATTTGTAATAATTCAATTAGAGTACGTAGGCATTGAAAATTATATAGAACAAGTTTTCAAGTATCGAATTTCTTCTCAGCCATTTCTCTCTCGGATAGTTATCTAATATGTGATTTATTATATCTTTAGTTATATAAGATTTGGCCTACTTCTTTAATTTTAGAGAAATTGTTAATAATACCAGAAGTACCACTTTTCAAAAATACATGTAATTAAAAAGATATTAACATTTGGATTTACAGTTTAGTTATTATTATTTAGGATGTAGAATTAAAAGAGTGGGATTGAGTTTTTAAATGTTATATAAATATTTAGAATAATTAGTTTAGTCTATTTTTATCACAAATTTAAGGTATTTTTGAAAATAATAATTCATTAATAGTAAATTTAAAAATAGTATTAAACTTGTGGTAAAAAATGAAATTTCACGTTACTTTTGACATATTTAATTAGTTCTCCTTACCTTGTTTACCGCTGCATGCAAGCAGCAACAATTCAGTGTAAGATAATTAAGCTTGCCAAACACAGTTAATTCAATTTGTGCCCTAAGAAAACATACGTGCCTGGCTAAAGCCTCGAACACCTCGTCTAACCAAATCAATATACCTAAATTTTACACAATATTTTTGGTTAAAACTGTAACTAATACTAAAGACTAACATTAACAACTTTTAACCAGTCTTTCATACCATTTGTTTAAAAACATAACTATACCATATCAAAAATTTAATAATACATATTGACTGCAGTGAACGGTAACAACATGTGACAAAAAAAAAATCGTATTCTCGCAATGATAAATTAACAATAAGTTCATCAATCAAGGAAGTAACAAAACCATTCCTTCACAAAAATCTCTATCTTCTCTTCCACTTCCCAGCTCATAAACATATGTTCTTCTTCTTGTCTCCTCATCACCCATTCTTCAACAATATTCACCAACTTCTCCTTGTCTCTTGTCTCAGTATTTCAACCTTCTTTGCAAAAATCTAGCAAAAGATTGTCCACGTTTTCAGATGCCAGTAAAAAGCTCGGTTCCTCAATCAGTCTAGACTTTACAAGAGCAAACAAACGGTTTGCTCGTTTTCGGATTGATCTTCTTCAGTTTCGGCCATGCAATGGGAGCCATAATCTTGTCTTCCCACATATTGCTCTATGCGTTTCTCCAATCCACAGGCCCAAACCCTTCCAAGCTCTCAAATCTTCTACTCTTCCTCAATAGCTTCTTCTCATCGGTGGTCTTTTTAGACTCAACGGCTTTAATCTTCTCTTGCTCATCAGAAGGCGATGATAGGAGGATGTGATCGAGGACGCCATTGGAGAAAGTGAATCTTTTAAGAGCATGAAGTTATGAGTGATGACAGAAAAGTATGTGAATTTAAGAGCGTTTGCATTAGCATAGATACTAAACTATATACTCCTTTTTGTGGTTGTAGTAATTAGTGATCAAGTTAATTTCATTTGTTTCTTATTTCTCTAATCTTTTTTTAATATCTCGACCATGCAGAGATCTAGACTAATCTCCAATGGTGCTATTCACAGATGGATTATCATTCTCGATATTCAAATGAACCGGAAAATAAACCCATATTGTGTGGTAACAAAGTGATGCCTTCGAACCTGGGTAGCTTATCAATCCAAAATCCGTCTACCACTAACACCACCACATTGTGGTTAGGAGCGAGGAATTGTGATTAAATATTCAAATTTAAACAATTATACAAGTATGGGGAATAACTTTGATTAGTACACAAGGTGTGAGTGACTAGTAATAAAATTAAACAACTGAAAACAAAATCATATGCAGATTTGAAAACTTTGTAACTCACGGCATCATCTTTATATGTTTTTAGTCTTTTTTTTGACTTATTTGTATATGGGTCTAAGAAGAGAGTAAAGACCTACACGTAACGAGATTTTGCTGTCAGAACCGTACATTTGAGCTTACACCATCCTCATGGTGCTCTGTTTCCTTGACAAAGTTAAAATAGAACCATTTCATCAGAATGTCTAGTGGGCTTAGTCGTTTTTCCAAGGCTCAGTTCTTCTTTCTTACTCTTCTAGGCTTGTTTTGTTGTTGGCCCATTTGGGTTTCTACACTCATTGAATTGAATTGTTAGCTCCGTAGATGGGTAATTGTCTAACTGACACCAAATTTGAACCTCATACCAGAAATAATAGCTTTAACTTCATAAAAGAGTAATACCATTTCATGCCATAGTTACTATATAGCTCAAAATGTTTCGATGGTGAATGCAGAGCAACATTTACAGTCAGGTATACACATACGAATTGTCAAACTATACATCTTCGGTGTGATAGGCTAAGATACTCCAAATTTACTGAAAATCGTTAAACATTGGAATGAGAATTAATAAAATAACCTCGAGGATTTGCCATTTGAGCAACTAATGTTTTCTACACTTCATCTTAATCAAAGAATGTATCGTAGTTTGGTGTTCTTGGAAGTATGTTTAAGCTTCTTCTTTGTTTTTTCAATTAGTTAAGTTCTAAACACCTAGAATCTATCTTGTTTCGAATATAATATACAGAACAAGAGATGGATACCTATAATACCTAGGGATGTTAAAATGGGTTACCCAAGCCCGTTTAGGCCCTGCCCATTTAGACCCTGTCCATCTCGACCCTGTAAATTTAAACCCGTTTATAACCCGTACCCATTTAGACCCGTTTAGTTTAAACCCGTTTAATTTAAAATTGCCCGTTTAGGCCCGTTTACAATTTTTTTTTTTTGTGAATTCTATTTTTTGTCAATAATCTTTTGCATATTTTAAGATAAATTTTAATAGCTTTTTATTTGATTTCAAAACTTTATAATAAATAGAAATTCAAAATAAATCAAAATTTAAAAAAAGATAAAAATACTTTACTTTTGATTAAATATTAATCATTCATAATATCATAAAATATCAACAAATTCTAGTAGATTTTAAACACAATTATAACATAATTTTTTTTTCTGAAAAAAACACAAACTATATATAATATAACTATTTTTTTTCTAAAAAACAAATTATATAATTCTTTAAATTCCATATAAATATATTTAAAAAATCATAAACGGGCCTAACGGGTATCTTTTTATTTAACGGATATGCCCAATAACGAGATGGGCCTAAACGGGCGGACCCGTGTAAACCCGTTTATTTTTATATGCTAATAAAAGGGTCATGGGTCCGCCCGTTTATACTAAGCCCGTTTAAGCCCGCGGGCTTCCAGCCCGTTTATACAGAACAAGAGATGGATACCTATAATACCACAATAACGTTCGTTGTTGGAAACAATATACATAACTATTTTTATTTGTCGGAGACTAAGAATCTCTATTTTAAACGTTAAATTGTAAAGTCTATCAATACCAGTCAATATGTAACTGATAGAAACAATTTGACGACATATTAGAAGAGAATAAACTATAAATGCATTTTTAAGATTTTAAAAGGGATTTAATCTATAAACTTAGAAGATCATAAAATAAATTTGAATTTCAAACAATTTTATAAACCATACCAATTGAAAAATATGGAGTGCTCTATTTACTTTATGGTTATAGGATAATGGTTTATATCATAAACCGAGGTCGACAAACGACAGGATAAGAAGGTTTGTTTAGTTAAGCTACATGCATGAGAATGCATAAACTAGACAGTTATTAGGATTCCTCCTATTACTTAGGATCTTTATGGTCTTGATTCCTTCTATGCCGAAGATATTATAATTTTTTGTACATTTTTGACAATGTTACACCTTTCGTTTAGCAAGATATTGTTGTTTTATTACCTTGGTCATACTCCATAGTCCATACTGTTTCTAGAATGTATATGGATAAATACCATTTAAATATCCAGTATATTGGTTACAAAATTTACTAAATATTTTTACTTACGCAAATAGGATGATAAAATATTCATTAAATTGATTTTAAAGTATAAATATATCTAATATATATACATATAAAAAGTATAAATAGTATATAAAATTTGAAATTATTTATACAAATTTTTAAGACAGTTGATATCTACTATAATTGACTGTAAAAATAGCCTACAACATAATTTGAATTTGATAATGCTGTTAAAAAATTGAAATTCGAATATGCTGGGTGCTAAATTTAGTGTCAAAAAAATTGTGTCAAGCGTCGCATTTATTAATTATAAAATAATTAATACTCTCTTTGTTTCTAAATAATGTATATTCTAGCACTTTTCATTGTTTCTAAAAGATCAATATTTTCAATTTTCTATGTATTTTTATTAATGAATTTTAAACTTTCAAAAAATATTAATTGACAATTTTTGATTTATTGAATTGCTATTGGTTAAATTTTATGGAGAATTGTTATATTTAAAAAAGTTAGTGCATTGATTGTTAAATATTAAATTTTTCTTAATATGTGTGAAAAAAATCAAAACATACATTATTATTTAGAAACAGAGGGAGTATTTGATTATGTAATTACTGTGTACTTATCAAATCAAACTTTTTCTATTTACACTATTGAATATACTGTATATATTAACAGTGAAATAAATATATATATATATATATATGTGTGTGTGTGTGATATACCCAATTTGATCGAATTACCTCGAAATCTTTTTTCTCGTTCGGCTAATGGGCTACAGTTAACATGCATTCGACAAAAAGACATTGACATGGTGCACAATTATTAACTCGTTAGGAACTTTAAGTAACATAATAATAATATATTCTATTAGATTCCTAGGTTACCTTAACCTAGGCTTAAAGAAAATGTTTAGACATAATGAGTTAATGACACATTCTTGATATCTCGATCGGGAATTTCTTATTATGAAACATAATCAACTTTTCATAATTTAGTCTGTGATTCATTCTGAGCTATATGAAATATGTGCAAGTTCTCTTTGGTTCATATACTCGTTTACTTAGAGAATTACAAAGCGACAAAATCCTTTAAACTTGATGGAAATTTTAAGGTTATCCTTATATTTTCTGTTAAAACTATGCAAATTCTATATCTTATCATGCAGTTCCTCCTTTTCGGAACATCAGTTTCTATTTGCAATTGTTAATTCTTTTATAATATTTATAATTTAATGTCATATAATAAACTATCGATATAACTCGTGATAAGATAACATAGTTTTTGTTCCCACCATCCTCAACTTAAGCTATATTAATGGTCCACATTCTATAGAGGTGAAGCATGTGACATTACAATAATATCTATGCAAAATAATAACTTATATTCCACACACCCACATATATATTATACATATATCAAAAATCATAAAATATTTTATTAAAACCTAATTATGAAAGCAGACCATCCTTTTTTTTGCCAAACTATAATTTCCCCCTCGACGAATAGAGTGGTCCAATATATTATAATGGATTTTTTTACGATGGAAATTAAAAACATGTATTATAGGACTTGGTTTAAAACTTTACAGCTACTTAATTTATAATTTGATTCACAGAATACAAAATAGGAAGGAAACTGTATTATATAGAAAATAATGACAAGTTATATTATTGGTCGAAGATGGAACAACTTGAAATCACTATTATAGTATCGCAAATTTTACACCAGACCGTCAATGGATTCAATTCTGACGACGCTCGGTCATCTTTACCGATTTCTCACGAACTGATGACAATTTTCTATTTGTTTATATTTTAGATGAAATAATAATCCTCTACTATCCAGTTTCAAATTTAATAAGCTTTGACGCTTGTTGTTGAACTATAAAAGTGGAGACAAGAAACGAGTCAATTTGTTGCACTATTTTTTATAATTAAGAAAAGAATTCCCTAAAAACATCTCAAGTCTTATCTTTAGGAATTCACTTTCTGCTTAGTTGTGTATCAATCAATTAAATTGCATGCCTTGCAAATTAGAAAGTCAATTATAATAAATAATGCATATAATATTTAGAGATAAATACCAAAATAAACCTTAATTTTTTTTTGTCCAAAAGTAGTATTTAAAAAAAAAATAACCAAAATAGATTTAAGCATGTAAATATATATTTATATCCTTAGGTTAACTAATCTTAACTTAGGGTTTAGAGTTATGGGGTAGGAGTTTTGGATTTGAGGTTTAAAAATTAATTTTTTTAAAAAATATTAAAATTTTCAAAATAAAAAAATATATTTTGATTATTTTTTCTCTCAATATCTATTTTGTAACAAAAATTTCGAAAAACTATTTGAAAGATTAGTTTATGCCAGTTCCTATGGACCAAAACTCAGCTAAAAGAAACTTCCAGTAAATATATAGACTTGTAGCTAGCTTATCATTTTATAATAAACCATTTCCACAAATGAAGCAGTAATAAACGTAAATAAGGAGAAATAAATCCAAATAGACATCCCAAATTTCTTATTTTAATGGAAACTTATTTTATTTTATATTTCCAAAAATTGAAAAATGAAATTAAAATAAAATACCATCGCTAGTTAGAAGACGGAGTCATACCACTAATAATGGCGGGTAAAAAAACTTCTAAATAGTTGTTATGATTAAGGGAAAAAATAAAAGACAAACCTATCAAATAGATATTTTAAATTTTTTATCACAAAAATAAACTTTAAAAAATATTTAAAATAATTTTTTTTTTAAAATTTAAATATATTTTTTAATTTCACCCCATAACTATAAATTTTAAATATAAATTAGTTGACCAAAAAAGTATAAATGTATAATTACACTTTTAACAAAATTTATTTTAATTATTTTTCTCGTTAAATTATGTGTTTGGTAACAAAATTCTTTTAAGGTATATGTTAGGTATTTTTCGTAAATAAATTAAAACTTAATTCTTCAGTCAAATAACATCTCTTGTTTCCTTTATCACTTTATCTAACCTTAAGTAGTGACTTAATTTGAAACTTATAACACGCATTTTCACATATCGACCACCAACACCTTCATTCCCTTCCTCTCTCTCTCTCTCAAACCTGCAATCATGTCTGCTCCTTTGATCCTCAAGTACCACACAGATCACCAACAAGATCCAGACCCGAACCCGACCCGCCTTTCCTCTTCGATCCAAGAAGCCAAATCAATCGCCAAAATATCTCTCCCAATAATCTTAACCGGTTTACTTCTCTACTCTCGCTCAATGATCTCAATGCTCTTCCTCGGCCGTCTCAACGACCTCCCTGCTCTCTCCGGTGGCTCACTCGCCCTCGGCTTCGCCAATATCACCGGCTATTCTCTCCTGTCCGGTCTCTCCACCGGCATGGAACCCATCTGCGTGCAAGCCTTTGGCGCCAAAAGATTCAAACTCTTAGGCCTTGCTTTGCAAAGAACCATACTTATGCTCCTCCTCTGTTCTCTTCCCATCTCCATCCTCTGGCTTAACATCAAGAAGATCCTTTTATTCTTCGGACAAGACGAAGAAATCTCGGACAAAGCAGAGATATTCATCCTCTTCTCTCTCCCTGATCTGTTTCTTCAGTCTTTCTTGCATCCTCTCCGTATCTACCTCCGATCTCAATCCATCACTCTTCCTCTTACATACTCTGCCTTCTTCGCTGTACTCCTCCACATTCCCATCAACTACCTTCTCGTTTCTTCCTTTGGTCTCGGCCTTAAAGGAGTAGCATTGGGAGCAATATGGAGTAATGTTAACCTACTAGGGTTTCTGATCATCTACGTTGTTTTCTCTGGTGTTTATGAGAAGACTTGGGGAGGATTCTCAGTGGATTGCTTTAAAGGGTGGAGATCTCTATTGACATTAGCAATCCCTAGCTGCGTATCTGTTTGTCTAGAATGGTGGTGGTACGAGATCATGATTCTTCTTTGTGGACTGTTACTTCACCCGCAAGCAACCCTCGCGTCTATGGGAATCTTGATCCAAACCACCGCTCTGATCTACATTTTCCCTTCATCTCTTAGTTTCAGTGTCGCCACACGCGTAGGGAACGAGCTAGGTGCGAACCAGCCTGATAAAGCAAGGATAGCTGCAAGGACTGGACTCTGTTTAAGCCTAGGGTTAGGTTTTTTCGCCATGTTTTTCGCTTTGATGGTGAGGAATTGTTGGGCTAGATTGTTCACGGTAGAGGAAGATATTTTGAAGTTGACTTCCATGGTCTTACCTATCATCGGGCTTTGCGAGCTAGGGAACTGTCCTCAGACCACAATGTGTGGAGTTTTGAGAGGAAGTGCTAGACCTAAACTAGGAGCTAACATAAACTTGTGTTGTTTCTACTTTGTGGGGATGCCTGTGGCTATATGGTTAAGTTTCTTTTGTGGGTTTGACTTCAAGGGACTGTGGCTTGGTCTCTTTGCAGCTCAAGGCTCGTGCCTTGTTTCGATGTTGGTCGTGTTGGCTAAGACTGATTGGGAAGCTGAGGTTCATAGGGCAAAAGAACTCATGACTAGTTCATGTGATGGCGATGGTGAATGTGATGATGATGATAGTGGAAGTAATACGATGCCGTTTCTGTTGGATTCTTTGGATATAGAAGAAAGTGGGAACTACAAGCATTTGAATGTGTTCTGAAACTTGTCCTCTTGTTTTATTTTATTAGCGCTAACGAAATTTGTTTTCATTTTAAAATCTCTAATTCATTATTTTAGGAGGAAAAACACTTCAAACATTTGATCGTTGGTTTTTCAAACTGTTATGTAACATATGATTTGTGAGATGTATGA
Source organism: Moricandia moricandioides (assembly GCA_905132885.1). Classification (NCBI taxonomy): domain Eukaryota; kingdom Viridiplantae; phylum Streptophyta; class Magnoliopsida; order Brassicales; family Brassicaceae; genus Moricandia; species Moricandia moricandioides. Next base: position 185,241 of record CAJHQQ010000250.1, read on the forward strand.
CATATTTTAGTTAAATCTTCCCTTGTTGAAAGCACTGTAAAGTGATTAGATCTAAATCATACAAGTCTCATGTCATTAAATATCATGGGTAGTGACTTGGTTTTCATGAGAATGACTTTTAAAACTAAACTCTCTTTATCAAGTGGTTTGTGTGTATATATGTATGTGTGTATGTAAAAATATGAGTCTGGTTAAGCAATTAAAGGACAAGATAGAAGTTGGTTTCGTTGCCGGGAAATTCTTGTGCAAGAGAAATTATAAAAAAAAAAAAAGACTTCTGTTATTACATCAAACAGCCTGAACAAGTGTTTGGGTGGTCCTCCAAGCACGTGTGGTTTACGCGCCTAAGCTAGCGCGTGTAAGTAACGGAAAGAAGAGATGTGATTCTTTGACGACGGCGAGAAGTATTAACGTCTCCGTCAAGGTAAGCCGACGCCGTGAACGACCCGCTTTTGTTTTGTCCTCTTAATCGTTTACTCTTTTTTATTAATTCCAATAACATCGCCGACTTGACCCGATAAGCCGACCCGCTTCAGTCCACATAGTTTGAAGAAATATAATATTAGAAACTTGGATTCACAACTTTACAACCACTTGGTTATAACTTGTAGAAATATAAATATTTTCCCATTGTAGACTAAGTATGTAACAAAGTCATGGTGTGGTTACAAAGGAACAAAAAAGACCCATAAGATGAAGTAAGAAGAAAATGCAATTAGTTTTGAATGTACCCCTAAAATAAACGTTTTTCCCTCAAGTGTGCCAACTTGCTTTTATATAAACTTAGCTTCTGATGTCTTTCAACCTCCATCACCTCACTTCTTCTTTTCTTTCCTTTGATTATTCACTCTTTAGGATCTTGATTAATATACTAACGTTATTTTAATTTCTATCCACCTACAATGATAAATAAAACAGCAATTGAAGTAGCCATTCATGCGTTTTGAATAAGAGTGCATAAAACTCCTCAAAAATTAAACTTTCAAGCTGTCACAAAAAGTGAACAATTTAATTTTAAATCCAAAAAGTTCAGAGATTTTCATTCCTAGCTTTGAATGTTATTCCTTTATGCTAATCTGGTAAGTTGAAGTGCACTATCACACTACTATAGTACTATTTAAATAAAGCTATTTTGAGTGAGAATATCACATGGAAATGTGTAACAAATGAAAGAACTAATGGAAACAACTTCTTTATTATTTTAACTCTCTACATCGGAAAATAAAAGTCTCCTTTTATATCCAGTTTCATGCTCAATAAAAAGGCACCAGTCTCATCAGACAATGAGCAAAAGCAGATAAATAATTTTTAAGACTGGCTTCTATAGATGAAGAGAAAAAAAAAAGAAATGGAACTCCGAACAGCATACCTATTTCATCATCTAGAGACTTACAGTGGATGGCCTTCTCCATCGCCATAAGCATGCCGATGATATGGCCTTATTAATTTTGATAAGATGAATGAAGAACTGATTAATCTGTTTTGATCGACATAAGCATGCTCGTTACAACCAGTACTAGACGACGCCTCTGATGGAAAATTGTATTATCATTTTATGGGATAAACCACTTATCAAGCTGTAAGTATTAGGCTTCATTGTAAAGTCGAAAATGGCTGCAAATGAAAAAAAGAAGATTATGTTACTTATGCTTCACATTTGTTGTTATGAAGGTTTATATATCCGTGGTCTAAATGAAGGTTTATCTTTCAACGATATGAGAAAACTCTTCTAATCTCCTAATCTTACAAAGTTACAACTTTTTCCTTCCCTAAGTTGGAGACTTTGGGCTCTCAAAGTGGAAGAACGCAAAATTCTTAAGTACAAGTGGAAGTTCTTAGGAGTGAACATTCGAATGAGAAGTACTTCAATAGTATAATATTAGCCCTTCTTACTTACTGTCTTTCTTGTGACACAATATTATTCAGTAACTATTGTCGTAACAGGTGCGATGTGTTCTGCTTTGGAGTCATCTTATGGGAGCTAATGACTAACTTAATACCATGGGACCGTCGAAACTCTATTCTGGTACCTTTCAAATCCTAATTTTATGAGAGTATAGCATAAACAGAAAGATTCTAACCAATTTTTTTTTGTCAGTTACCTATTTGGTCTAATCAAATGAAACTGTTATCTGAAGAACATTTATATTTGCCTGATCTTCATAAGAGAATAAAATCTTTGGTCCTAACTTATTTCGCTAATTGGCCTGCTTAACCATTTTTCAACTGTGGAGTATGATGCAAATTCATGTTCTCAGAGTTATTTTATAGACTTCAAAAAGTATCAAACTCTGAAACAAAAGTTGACCAATCCATTATACATTGGTTTGAGGAGTCCATTGAGTCTGAAAAGTCCATTTCAAAGCGGATTAAAAGAATTTTCAGGTCTCTCATACATAAGACTATCCAATGTGATCATTTCATCTCATCGTATAAAGCCGAGAGGCTTTTATTGCACGCATGTAGTCTGAAAATTTCATTACACGTGCCGAGGGTTGTTGGAGTCGTTGGGTTCATGGGCCGACGGTTGGACTTACCTGAAGGGTTTAAATTAAATCCTCGGATCGCTTCCTTAATACAGGATTGTTGGCAAACGCAAACGGTTTTTATGTATATACTCTGTTTTATCTAAACTTCTGATAATTTTTGGACGGGCTTTTTATGATCTTTGTTTTAAATTGATGGGCCCGTGGTCCAGCGAAACGACCGCCGGATGATGAGCCAGTTTCACAAGAAGATGAGGATTGAGAAAGGTAAAACGCTTTGATGGTTAGAGGCTCGTTTACACAAAGCAAATGACGTGAACAAAAAGCAAAGTCTCTTTCTGATCTTATAGAAAGTGCTCATTGTATTATGCCACCCTAATTATATATTTCCATTAATTAACAAAAAAAAAAAATAGTAGAAAGGTTGAGCCGTACACATAAATTTTCGGTTGTTCCAAGGCATTCAGTTTCGTTTATCTATTGCAGTTTTGGAAAATGTACGATAGAGGCAATTCTCTCATATGAATCTAAAATAGTTTGTTTCGCCAAAAAAAACTTATGTGAAGGAAAAAAAACAAAACAAAAAAAAATTATGAAAGAACCAAAAACTTTTATACCTTTATTTTATAGAAAGATATATATATATATATATAAATATTCTTTAATCAAACTTCTTTGTATTATTCTGATATTTAAATGCTATATTTGTGTATCTGTAGCAATTCTAGGGAATTTTTCTTTATGGAAAATAACTAATGGTTTAATAGATATTCCAGTTCAGTTTGGTAATTTTTTTTGGTTCTATTGCGACTGGAATTTGGTGTCGGTTATTTTTTTTGTGCACCAGTTTCGGTGTTTATTCAATATAAAAAAACATGTTACAGAGAGGTTTACAAGAAAAATGATATCTTCGGTTCAGTTTATGTGTTAAGTTGTAAATAGAGATTTTGTTGAAGAGAATGAATGAGTCAGATGTAAAATTAAATAAGAAAAAACGGAGATTGGAGGCTTTTTGTGATTTGGAATGTAGTCTGAGGGGAGAGAGAGAAGAGCAGAAAAGAGTGAACAGTGACAATGCGTAGCTTTGCCTCTTCTGCTTTCTTATTCTCTCTTTACAGCTTCCCATCACTGCGTCGTCTGTGGCTTCTCAGCACCCTACTACTATAAGAGCCTGAAGCCTAGAATACTACGTAAATCTTTTTTTTTTTCTTTTCATCTTTATTTTGTAATGCTTTCATCTTGAAATAGACGCGTTGGTAGATTAAATCATGGTGGATGGATACATAGATGGGTGTTTCATATGGGCATGCATGTGCGTGAAGAGGAAAAATTATAGAAAGTTAGAAACTCTTATTTTGGGGACGAACACATTTGTCTGCTTGTCTAGGTAAGTCAGAACAAATCACATCGAGTTGCATAGTAAAATTTAGTTCACACAAACTCATTCTCGTGACCTATAGACAACCAAAACTTTTAGACTCCTAGCTCTTGCCTTGTATGTATTTCGTAGCATTTCTCATTTGAGTTTATCTTCTTTACTTTTACCTTTATATATTATGTGTGATTGATTGATAAAACAACTCGATATTCCAAGCGGTATCTTATACATAATACAGTAACTAATATTCACTATGCATCATAATAATTGATATAAAAAAATGTAAAAGACTGAACCGTTTTTAATAAAATTAAAATTAACTGAAAACATTCAAAACATTTTATATTATAAAATAATTTAGACATTCTGAAACAGCACGTATTGTATTGTAATTTTTTTTTAATTATATATGTGACTGGACCACGACGTTCTCTTGACGATACAAATCAAAACCAAATAGTAACTAATAATTGCTTCTTGTTGTATATCTATCGCAATCTAAACCATCATTTTGTTGTTGCATGGCGTGAAGTGTTGAGTTTCGGATTTTCATTTGTAATCTCATTACACAAAAGGAAAACAGACTTAAACAACTTTGGATGCTTCATATTAGTCATAAAGATTTGTTATTAGGTGCACCTAATCTTGTTAATAAATCCTAATCTTCATTGATTAGTTCCTATCCACATTTCCTGCTTCAACTATATGACTAATCAGCTTCCATTATTTACTTCAATTTTCAATATAATCTTCACATTTATTAGCCAACAAATGCTATTTTTGGGGAAACAAACAATAATTCCGCTGGAAAAATTTGACCATCCCATGCGAGAGACACGTACGACGAGTTCATACACGAAGAAGCGTTGACCAAAGTCAACGACCACCGTCCACTATATACGACTAACAACAGGTTACCACGTGGGCTCCACCTTTTGTACTTGTATGACACGTGGCAAAATCGTAACGGACTTCTGGTCTGATGCTTCTTCCGTCTTTCTGAGTCTCTCTGATGTCTTTTTCTCACTTTGCATAAGATATACCGAAGATTCCAGTGGATTAATTGTCGGTCCAATTTTTTTTTTTTCCGTTTACGACTACGAGTTAGATTCTCCAAACACGTGAACCATTGGTTTCATTATCATGTACTTTAAGACACAGTGTTTGTTTATTTGACAACTATGGCTATACATTTGGAATATATCCAAGAACCACAGTGTTTGTTCATTTGTTAACTATGGTTATACATTTGGGATAATATTCAAGTACCACAGCAACTTGGCAACTAAGCTCATTTTGGTTTATTAGTTTCATATTTAATCTTGATATGTTACGGAGTTATGGTTCTTTACAATAAGTACTAAACCAAGATGCTTCACTGATGTTAACACTTTACAATATAATATATGCAAAGGAATACCATAAGATATACCTACAAACAAAATTAGTTATCAAAATAGATTTTAAAGAAAAAATAACTAAAATAAATTTTATTAAGAAGTCTAAATATACATTTATATGCTTTGAATTAACTAATATAGATTTAGAGTTTAAATGTTATATATATGATGAAATTTTGGAGGTGAAGTTTAAAATTTAAAATTTTAAAATTTTAAAAATAAAAATATCTATTTTAATCATATTTAGATATATTTTTGTGATAAAAACTTCAAAAATATATATTTAATAGATTTGCCTTAATATATATCCGTAGACAATTATACTATATATCATGCCACAATCTTTTTAGTTGACGTAGAAATAACATGAAAGACATGCAATTCAACTTATATACATCCAATGTATAGTACAATCCAGACGGAAATTAAATTTCAGTATCATGTTTAGAAGATTGATACTCCCTCTGTTTCATTATAAGTGTCACTTTAAGTTTTTGCACACGGATTAAGAAAACAATTAATTTTGCATATTTTCTATATAAAAACACAATTACCTATACACCTAACCATATTTTAACGAATAAGAAAATAAATTGCAACATAAAATTAACAAATTTTATATCGAAAGTCGAAAACGACACTTATTTTGTAACAAAATTTTTTTTTAAAACGACACTTAATATGAAACGGAGGGAGTAGTATCCAAGGTTTCTAAAGGAACATTATTGGAGGTTTTTAGGGGGTTCTTAAGGGTGTGGGTCCACTAATTTCCTAAAAACACCTCTTAATTCTCTTAAATAAGAACTCGATCTGGTTTTTGCATTGTTAACGGACACCACTAACATGTGGTAGCTCATGATTAGTTAGTTTTTAATTATTATTTCTTTTTTTATAAATCAGAAAAAAAAATTAAGAACTCCAAATCCAAATAAGATTCTTAGGGATAATGATTCTTTAACCTATGGTATGAAATTCAGTATCCACGAAGTTTAATTAGTCCCATCTCTTGTCGTAAAATCTTCAAATGTCTATTGAAATTGTAGGTCTTTAGGACTAATGATAATATCATTAATATTAAATAAAAAAATCTAATATGATGACTTTCCATTATATATTTATGATTTCATTCGTGCTATCGTACAACTATTAGGAATAGTATTTGAAGCAAATATAACCGGTCATAAACATGAATTGTTGAACGGGTGATTGTGGTCGAGTGGTAAGGAGACGGGACTGAGACGCCAACACGTTTCAGGTTTGATCCACCTGCTGCGCGAAACTAAGTCACAATTATCTTGTCACCTTACACGGATATGGGCCCATGCTTTAGGACCCATTTGAATACCCGGAGAGAGGGTTTATCCACTAATCAAAAAAAAAAAAACATGAATTGTTTATACCACTATTCATTATAAAGTCCGAAACATTAACATCCATATATTCTTATGACAAAACATTTTAAATGCTTGAAAGACAAAAGAGAAAGAAAACAAACAAAAAAACGAATACTATGAAAATTGTATTGCGACTTTGATTTCCATATACACAAAACGACGGTGCAGCGGACGGCGAGATCCCGTTAAGAGACGAAAACGGAGTAGGGACCATTAAAACGTGATGATGATGGGAGAAAACGCTTTATTATCAGCCATTGGATTTACGGCTACGTCATCGTTTATGGGTCCGTATCGGATTGTAGTGTGGTCCATCTTTAAGCAAAAGGTATTGACGCTTTTTGTCATCTCTCTGTTCTTTGGAAGTCACCATGATATTTTCAGATTCACATGAGAAACATGTAATATAAGTATTTGTAAAATGAAATCTGATATTTAGATTACGTTATATAGGTCTTACATTAGATGTATTTACTGTGTAATCTGTTTCAGGTTAATAGACTTTTGTTGGGATGTAGATATAATACAAGTCACAAGTGAATTTTAAGTGTGGTTAATTAATTGACAAGCCTTTCATTAAGCAAATGGCCTTAGATGACAAACAAGATATATTTTTAGTTGATGTTAAGTACAACATAGTTTCTGTGTATCTGTGGTAAATGTGGACACTTAAGATACAAAGAGAGAAAATGTTTACCCATAGCTCTCTAAGAAATGTTAAAACACTTTCAGTTAAGATTATGTTTAACAAAAATAGAAGAGTTGACACGGTATATACAATTGCACTCATAAAAAGATAAGGAATAAATTCGGAAAAATTGTTCGTACTAGTTGGAGATTCGCTTATTCAGAAGCGAATTCGATTTTAGTTTCTACTAATCAAAATTTAAAACCTACCAATGAGAAAGAGATTGAATCACAAAAAGATGTTGAGCTGAAGGCTCTTTCAACACCATCAAACTTGGCCCTCTACTATAAGATAACAAAACTCGGTGGCTCTAACTCTCAGTTTACTACATTGCCATTAACATGTACCCTTCTTGTTCCAGCTAAACCTACTATAATGGAAGAAATTCCATTTCATATTATTGTTTCAGAAACCAATTTCGAATTAAAAGACAATTCATTAGCCTTTATGTACACATCTAAACATGACATCTCTTCTTATAATCAAATTAAGCAACTGAATGTTTATGATGTTGGAGATGGGTAATGATGATACCGCAAATTTCAACATGTTAAGAGGTAGAAAACAAACAAAACTACTTCGAAAATATTGAGATATGGAATGGACCACGATATAAGGAAAGGGTAAACGAGGTCGCCGAGACCGTAAATACCATACTCTATACTTACTATTTTGTTTTTTCTTTGCTTGTTTCATTAACTTATGGTTCATTAATTTATGTTCCATAAGTTTCATAAGTTTCTCTTTTCTAAGTTATTGCTTAGCTTAATATGAGAATTGTGTTTCATCATGGTTTCAAAACTATACCTTGTATGCTTTTATGGTTTTAATTTGAATGTCCTTTTCCAAAAAAAAGTGTAGTTAACTAATACAAGAAATTACAGAACGCGCTCTAAATAAAATAATAATGGAGATTAACGAAATTTCCCGGGAAAAGAGAGAGATCGAGACTGTGATGTACACGCGCGAGTGAGGTGCGTGGTACTAATTGAAAACACTGTTGTCTACTGCTGCGACTACTTAACTCACACGAGCTCTCACTTGCCCTCCTCTCTCTCTCTCTACAAACTGACCAGCGCGAGGAAACGCCACCGTTTCATTCGTCTGAGCTAATGGGAAAAGCTTCACGGTGGTTTAGAAGTCTATTCGGACTTAAAAAAACCGAACCGGGTTACCCGGATCCATCACTCGAGACGCCTTCTCGCTCTTACACAAAACGCCGATGGAGCTTCGTCAAATCTAAACGCGAAAAAGAAACCGCACCGCTAAATCATCATCCTCCACCTCCTTCGTCTCTACCAAACACGACGCCTCCACCGTCTTCATACCACCACAAGTCATCTCCGTCTCCGTACCACCAATCGTCTCCGTCGTCTCACGGACGGAGGAGGAAACAGAAGACTGTATGGGAGAATGACGGTGACGAGGAGTCCGCTAAGCATGCGATTGCGGTGGCTGCCGCGACTGCTGCTGTTGCTAAAGCCGCCGTCACCGCCGCTAATGCCGCGGCTGCTGTCGTCAGGCTCACGAGCAAGAGCGGGAGGATGATGCGTAGTCCTGTCTCTGCGCATTTTAGTAACGGATTCGATGACGTGTCGGCGTATGTTAGCAAGTTCGACGGACTCGGAAGTGGCCGCGACGTTCGTGAAGTTCTTGCGGCGATTAAGATACAGTCAACCTTTCGCGGTTATTTGGTAAATTTTATTTATCAAAGTTTATTTTTTTTATAAAGAAATTTCTTTTTGCTTAAATTTGGAATAAAATGACATTCTTTTCAAATTTTAATTTAGTACATAGTATATTTTTTTTTGAAAAATACCTAAGAATATCACTAAAGCCTTTTTGTCACACAAATATCTTTTTAAAAAATAAACAAAATAAATTTTATCAAAGAATGTAAATATGCATTTATAGAATTATTGAGTGGAGTTTAAAAGCTGAGATTTAAAATTTTTTAAAATAAAATTTTTATTTCGTTTATAAAAATTTAAAATATTTATTTAAAAGAATTATCCTATTTTTAAAAGCTAATTAGTAAATAGTTTCTTCTTTTTTTTAATCCCACTTTTACATAGGAATAAAAGAACGTAAAATGGTCATTGATTTCATAAAAAAGTCACGGGGATTAACGTCGATATAACATTTTTCGATGTCGTAAACCTTCTGCTGCTTCCTCTCCCCTAGACGGGTGTTTAGACACTAACCTCATTTATTTTATTTTTGTTTTAATATTAGAGAACTTGTATATTCTTTGTATAATGTGATTTGTCTCGCGGATACCCAAGCAATTTATATTTAATGTTATTCTTAGTTTTATATTAAACGGTTAGGAGTGGTTTTCGATTAGACTGTTTATTTATTTATAAAGAGAAATAGCCAATGGAAGATCCAGTAAAACATTAACCAATACGAATTAGTTTTAGTTTTGTTCTATTTGTTTGTCAATGTTTTGTCCACTGGACCACTTCATCATTACATTGTGATGGTGGCTTCCTATAGTGAGGCTATTATTTCAGTTCAATATAGGCTTAGACGTGATTAATATATATATATATATCTCCGTTTTTTTATATTTGTCAATGTTTCAGAGAAATTTTTTTGTTTCAAATTATTTGATGTTTTCAATTTTTTATGTAAAATTTATTAGTGATCAGTGTTAGATGACCAATGCTATTATAACTTTTATTTTATTATTGGTTGAATTGTGGTTATGTAAACAATTAATGATGTTTTGTTTAGAAAATGATAAAAAAATTAAATGTTTCTTAATTTATGTGCATAATCCTAAAACGTCAAATATAAAAAAATGGAGGGAGTATTGTTTTGAATGCATGCCTATTGAACTTTATACTCTATAGTTATTGGCGAATCTAATTTTTCTAATTTTTTTTTTGGTTATTTGGCAAATAAGCCCCTAAGATAATAGTGTGTGTGGATGATAATTCAGACCTAAATGTGAACTCATAGATATAAAAGTCGCATTGTTCATTCATGTTTCCTATTGTAGAGAGAGTGACAATACATGTACTGATATTAATGTCTTCATCATATTCATGTATTTAATTTTCTGGAATTCTTGGTGAGTGAATATTTGAAAGTTCAATTTCCTCAGGGGTCAACTTGTTTTTTTTTGTCCTCCTTGACGCGCCAACTTCTATTAAAAAAGAATGCTTATTTGAAATTCAATATGCTTTTGTGGTCCTATCCATGATAAGAGCTTGACTTTTTAAGAATTGATATTTAGTGATTGATGATATTGTTTTTTTTTGGGATTAATTTTAATTAGGCAAGGAGGGCGTTAAGGGCACTCAGGGGATTGGTAAGGCTTCAAGCTATAGTTAGAGGCCATATCGAACGAAAGAGAATGTCAGTCCATCTGCGTAGGATGCATGCTTTGGTTCGAGCTCAGGCTCGTGTCCGTGCTACACGGGTTATTGTCACGTCTGAATCCTCCTCTTCTCAATCCAACAACACCAAATCTTCTCACTTCCAAAACCCTGTAAGCCTCTTAAGATTGTTCTTATTTAATCTAGAACAAGTCTTTTAGTTCAAGTTTCCCTCTTTAACAACTTTGTTTATCCATTAAGGGTCCACCAACTCCGGAAAAACTAGAGCATTCCATCTCTTCTCGCAGTTCCAAGCTTGGTCATTCTCATCTTTTCAAGGTATTACACTTTCAGTTTCTCCTCATTTTTGTTGCTTATGGTTATAATTTTTTTTCGTTTATTAGATGATATAAGTTACAAACATGTTCACACCATATTTAGGTTTGTAGTGTATGTTTCTTCTCATAATTGCATCCATGTTAGTTAGTCTTATCCATTTTTTTTTTAATTATTATTTGTGATTCCTACTACTACTTCCCTAAGAGAATGTTACAATTTTTCAGAGGAACGGTTCTAAAGCAAACAACAATAATAAACCGTACACTGCTGCACACAGAGAAGTTTTCACAGCCATGAATGAAGAAGAAAAAATCCTTGAAATCGACAGGAAACACGACAGTTCTTACACAAGACGCAGCAGACCGGACATGTTCTACTCATCCCACCTCGTCCTAGAAAACTCAGGCCTATCTGGACCAGTTTACTCAATGCCTTTTAGCCCTTCCTCGTCACATGAAGAGACTGTAAACCAGTTTTGCACTGCAGAGAACAGTCCTCTGCTATACTCAGCTACATCTGTAAGCAAACGCAGTGCTTTCACGGCTAGTTCTATTGCACCGAGTGATTGCACTAAAAGCTGTTGCTACGCAGACCATCCAAGCTATATGGCTTGTACAGAGTCCTCTAGGGCCAAGGCCCGGTCTGCTAGTGCCCCAAAGTCGCGCCCACAGCTATACTACGAGCAGTCTTCCTCGAAACGGTTTGGATATGTCGACGTGCCATACTGTGGTGATATGAAGTCAGGTCCTCAGAAAGGTTCTGCTCTGACTAGTTTCATGAACAAGGCTTATCCCGGTTCAGGTCGGTTGGACCGGCTAGGGATGCCAATTAGTTATCGGTACTAAAGAATATATGAGGGACTGGTCTGGTTGGGGTGGTTTGATAATAATCAAATGTAGAAGTGGAGAACCGGTTAAACCCGGTTTTGTTGTAGATCAGTGGATTGAACCTTTGCTGTTAACTATATCTTTGTAGTTTGGACTAAGTGAATTAAATCTAATATGCAAATAGAACATGCTTAATCATAACTTTTGAGTTGACATATATAAAGCACTATTTTATATGCTCTAAAACGAAATGAAAGAATCGGTTTAATTACAAAAAGAAATAAAATAATCTACACACTAAGAAAAAAGACAAGTCATGACCACTGGGATTTAACAGAGTAGCTAAGTTTATGGCACCACTTACAATATCTATTCAAGTTATCTCCTCTAAACAGTATGACCAAACCAGTAACAAACCTGCAAATTGGTATATCCAAACCAGAATCCGGTTTAGTAACCTAATCAAATGTGTGTACTAGAGACCACCAGTATGATTGAGAGAAAGGTGTGGTAATTAGTATCATGAAGGACTAAGAAAGTTCTGAAGCTTACCCAATGATAAAGACAGTGGATGCAGCTATGCAAAGGACGAATTGACAAGTGTTGTACTTCGGTTTAACAATTGAACCGGGCATAAGAGAAACTTGGTTTTCCTCCCATTCAAACTGTGGATGAATCAGGAGAAGAAAACCGAGAAGAAACCCACCCAAGAAACCTCCAATGTGAGCAAAGTTATCAACAGGAGGAAGTATCCCTAATGCTAAGTTAACACCAACTATCACCAAAAGCATTATCAGACCCACACCCTACAAAAATAACCAGTAATCAGCACAATGGTCTCAAGAGTTTCTTATGCTAAATGCAAAAAGGAGTTGGTTTCTGAGGATACCTTGTTGTCATAGGTAGTCCAATTGATTAACAGTTCTGATAACATTGCTCCTAATAAGCCAAACAAGGCGCTTGAAGCTCCAACGGATATGGCATTCTGAACAAACAGACAAGATAGTATGCTCCCACAGAAGCCTGACACGAGATAGATTGTCCCAACTCGAATAAAACCAAACTGCTGTTCGAGACGAAACCCAATGAAGGCGACACAAAACATGTTTGTTAGCAAATGGATAACACCAGCGTGCAACCACATACATGTTAAGAGTCTCCAACCTTGACGCCTTTGAACTATTTTTCCCCATGCTAAAGCTCCCATTTTCTCCAATCTGCAAAAAAAATAATAGTTTTAACTCAGAAACAAAGCTAATGTATAACTCAAAATGTTGTCTCAGAATCTGACATAACAGAGCTCTTCTGATCAGGTGAAATAGAATCTTATTGGGAGCGTTGACTAGATGTGGATAGCAATAATGTTTGGTAACTTGGTTCGCAAGGAAACGAAAAAAACCCTAAATAGAGATCAGATGCTACAAAAGTTGGAATCACTAACGTAGAGGAAGAAGGACCAAGAAGAGGGTTTTTCTTGAAAGACTCAAAGGAGAAACGTCCAAGGAACTTTGCGAGACATCGATCGCTCTTGTGAGGGCAGTCGTTGACGCACATCACCGAGATGAAAACGACGACGTTAGCAATCACCACCATCGGAATCAACCATGACGTCCATCGCACGTCACCGCCGTTACTGACTCTTTGCTCTGTTACTCCTCCTTCAGGATCTTCCTCGGACACCATCTCTCTCTCTCGTACTCTTGTTATAGCTTAATGCAAACAAAAACTCTGTATTTTTGGCAAGAACTTTGATAGCTTTTGGAAAGAAAAATTCAACGTTTGCTGTTCTTTCTGGAAACAAGAACAAACCGCTTCAGACATGTAACTGTGAACAGAGATATTTTGCTGTCACGAGTTTTGTTTATTTATTTAAACTGTAACGAATCAAAAAGGCCAACTGTAATGATTCTATTTCTGAAAAAATTAATTGTGTGTGTGTTGATATGCATGTACGTGCTACAATAAACACTAACTTATATAAACAAGTAATGTGTTTTTTTTTATTGTGGCAGTTCAAATATTATGACGTACTCCCTCCGTTTTTTTATATTTGACGTTTTAAGATTATGCACATAGATTAAGAAACATTTAATTTTTTATTATTTTCTAAACAAAAACATCATTAATTATTTACTTAACCACAATTCAACCAATAATAAAATAGAAAATATAATATCATTGGTCATCTAACATTAATTACTAATAAATTTTACATAAAAAATTAAAAACGTCAAATAATTTAGAACAAAAAAATTCCCCCAAAACGTCAATTATTAAAAAACGGAGGGAGTAATGTTTTTGCGATAGATTTGATAGAAGATTTATAAGACAATTAGTTCAAGTAGAGGATTCCCACCAAAGAGAAACTAGTCTATTGGATAAATTTGTTAGATTATCCAACAGAATCTTAAGAGCCTATAGATTAAAATTTCGTTGGGAAAAGATCAGTTTGCCAAAGAATAATTATTTTATATGATATGCCATAAAAAGATATACAGACGTGTGAATCAATTGCTTGTCATTAAAAAAACATTTAGAAGATTCTCAAGCAACGATTACTGCATATTTTTTGTTTATAAATAAGAGTGATGGTAACAGAAATTTTGATGTGACTATTAGCAAATGATAATAATCTATTATTTGGACAGGAGCTGTAATATATATGGATCTGCCGGATCCGTAAAATCGCTATCCGGATCCGGATTCGGGCTTTCCAGATATCCAGACTAAATTCTGGATACCCGTAGATATCTGGATCGTTTAAAAAAATTTAAAATTTAAAATTTTGAAATTAATTAAAAAACTAAATATTTTACTATTTATTTTTTAAAATTTCTTTTGTAAAAAATTGAAATTTAATAAAAATTAAATTTTATTTATTTTATCTAAAAAATATGTAATATATAAATATAATTATATTTTAAATATTTTAAAAATGTATAGTGGACCTAGATCTGAATATTCAAACCTAATATTTCACTATCCGGATCCGTAAAATCACTATCCAAATCCGGATTCGAACCTTCGGAATATCAATTTTTCGTAGCGGATCAGAACGAATCCCAAATATATTAAGTCTCATGCCTAGTATGAACCTTAGTAGTATTTCAAACTTTTCTTAGCTTTTGGTAAGCATGACTCCATGTTCATAATAGCACTACAAACATTTCCATAGATTGAACTGAAGCTTAAGTACAACAAGGCCTTTTTGTTTGCACTTTCCTATACATGTTGAACTCCCACTCTCTATCTATTATTTTCTTGTTAAAAACTAAAAAAAAATGCTCTCTGAATTGAAAAATAAATAGTAGAGTTGAACTGAATTGAAAGTTGATGACGAACAATTCCAATATGTGGAAAACACCTTAAACGGTGAAGGATTTAGCATAAACTGCTGAAAACTTGACTTGTTTAAGTCGTCTCTCACTTCTCTATTTATTTTCACTATTAGCGTGAAATGGTTACTTGTGGAAATTAGAAGCATGAAATCATTTTAGTACATAGAAAATTGGATTGTTATACTATTATAATACTATTAAAATAGAATCACAAATTTAGACTCAACTTGCTTCTAGATAAACAATTTCAAAATATTCTATAATATAACTAATGTCCTAGGCGTGGGCAATCGGGTCTCAGTCGGGTTTCGGTTTGGGTTCATTCGGATTTTGGATTTTTGGGTTCATGAATTTCAGTCCCATTCGGATATTATAAAAAACGGATCAGGTTCGGTTCGGGTTTAGTTACATGCCAATATCCAGTTGAACCCGAAATAGTTTCGGTCTCGGATACTAATCGGGTTATCGGTTCTAAAAGTACTAATTTCTACATGATTAAATTCACTATATCTTCAATTATTTCAATAAATTTGTGTATTAAACTTATTCAAACCATATTATTGTCCTTCAAAATATTTTTTTGAAACTCATCCATCAACTATACGAAACTTGTCATTGAACTATACATGAAAAAATTAAATATATCATGATTCATGACAAACAAAATCCTTGTAAGAAAGAAAATCATGAAACATAAAAAAATTAAAGTTCACATCTAACAATTATATAAACGTAAGAATACTATTTAAATTTTAAAAACAACAACATTGTTTAAACTTTTAAACAAATATATTCATAACTAAACTTCAAATGCAATGTCAAGCATAAAACATTAATATTAACCAATAAAATATATATTAGACTAAGTATTTTAGTTAATTATTCATGTAATAACTAATTTATTGTAGGTATTTATTAATATCTTAGTATGTTTTGGATACATATTAGAAATTTAGATTGGGTATGGTACAAGGTTTTATTGGAATTTTGAACTTTCGGGTTCTTTCGGATATCCATTTAAGTTCGCTTCGGGTAAAACCTATAACCCGAAATACCGTAAAACAAGATCCATTTGATACTTAAATCGGGTTCAGATCGGTTCTGATACATTTTAATCGGGTCAGATTCGGTTCGGATTTTTGGGTTCGGTTTATTTGCCAACCCTATAATGTCCTATACAATATTATCTTTAAGCCTAATGCATTTATATTTATAACAAAACTACACTAATTTCTCTCCTTATTTATGGTAAAAGTTTAAATGAAGCAATTATTAATAATTTTTTAATAAGGTGATATTATTTTAGATGAACATACATTAATGTTTCCAGATCTTAACTTATTTAACCAAACAATTTTTTAAAATAGGTTGTTAACATATTTTAATTTTCTCTAATGATTTAAATTTATATATTCAAAATAGTAACAAATAATATGTTGAAATATTTATTATACGATCCGACATCTTTAATCTTATTCTTAAACAATATAAATAACAAAAACAAACTAATATTGTCATATAAATAAATATTTGTCTTCTCTAATATCAGTTTTCGTTTTTCAAATAGTAAAAATCAGCAAAGTACAAAAAGCTACTAATTTAATAGTATTTTTTCAATTATATGTACAATTTAAAAGTATATAAAAATTTAAAATTTAAAAATATTATCAATTTTCTTTGGAGTTTTAATGGGTCAAAGAGGATTAGTTCACATGTTAATGATAATTGTTTAGAGTTTTACCGGATTTTATCAGAATTTTAATTGATAAGATTTTCATTAAATTTGAATAGATATATACGGATCATCTGATTTACACTTCAGTCGCGTGTCCAAATCTGATATGAAAACAATGAAAATATCTATTTTTAACATAGATATGTATATCAAAATTTTAAAATATCAACTAGTATTTTTATAAAAAAATAAATCCGTGCTTTGAAAGCGCGAATCAAAATCTAGTTGACAATTGTAATCTGATACAATTTTACTCTAACATAAATATATAACAGAGTTACCTTTACTATAATTATAAGAGTACATAATATAATTTTAAAGAGTTTCATTAGGGTTGAGAACCTATGTTTTGATTCGGTTACAGTTTGTGTGATTATCGAAATTAATAGCCTAAGTAACTTCAATAAAATATGTATCGATTTTGAATAGTTTCATTATGACGCTTGCAATCACGTAGGAGCCAAGTGTGTGTGGGTCGGCTGAACTCTCTCGATCTTTCACGGAACAGTATCGGCAATCCTATACTAATCCCATACATGCTAATGTGATCTGCAAGTTGCGCTACACAAGTCTAATTTTGAGGACATATCAAATCATGGGAAGCGATTTTTCAACCAGAGCAAAGCATATTGTATTCGAATATCCTTGATATATATATATATATTGCCTCTAACTTCAAATAATTTTCGGAATTTTGTACATAATGACATCCACACATTAATTTAATCTCACATTGTTTTTTTTTCCTGATTAAAATGGAGGTATCTAGTATCTATAAAAGAATTCAAACTAACGTCCAAGAAAAGATACAATCAGGGGTGTCCTTGAAGGCCATAACCATTTTAGTAAGGTTTTAACAATTTTTTCTTTTTATAAATTTGGGGAACTTTTTTACTGTAAATTTTTAAAATTTTGGAGATCCTAGTCTCACTTTGTTATGTTCAAAATCGCTCATTGGGTGCAGTTCAAATATATATTCTCTATGAGTAGGAAAATAGACCGAAAAATCTGCGTAAATGTACACAAATAATATGACTTCATTTGAGGTAACTGGTGGATCAAATCTAAAATGTGTTGATGTTTCAAAATCTGTTTTCTTACCATTCACACGATCCCAGATGAATTAATGTCACATTGTTTTCGGGGCTATACGTCAAATTATCTGAATTCGTGTTGTTGTTTACTTTTCTAAGTGAAGGTAACGCCAAGTCAACAGAAAGTTACGACCGGCCTAACAAATTCTGTTTTTTTCTTATACCTAACAAACCTTAGTTACAGAAAGTTGGATTAATCGTTCTATTGTGTGGTGTTGGACGTGTTTGCGATACACGTCTATTTTTGTACAAATGATTTGTCTTGTATTAGTATATATAATAATTGTAGACTAATATTGTTTTTTTGGTACACATATGGTTATCTAACAAAAAGAAGTACTTGGAAAGGGTATTAATATTTGATGGAAATCAGCAAGAAAGCATGGTGGCATATATCTAAACGTAAGAAACTAGAAAATAAAATTAAAAAATGAATGAAAATAACAAAAAATATTTGGGCAATTTTCTCAAGTAGCCATTTTTAAGTTTTTGTACTAAAATAGAATTCAAAATAAATAAATAACTGAATTAGCCTTTCTTATTTTGAAAAATTAATTTAATTTTAATTTTTAAAAATTTTAAATCTCACTTCCAAAACTCATTCCATAACTTTAAACCCGTAAGTTTAGATTACTTAATCCAAGATGTATAAATTTTTATTTACAGCTTTTAATAAAATTTATTTTAGTCATTTTTCTCTTTAATACTATTTTTGTGACAATTTTTTTTTATGACTATCCTTAAATATTTTTCAAAATATTTTCAAATCCTAAATTGCATAGAAAGCTATGAAATGTGGTGTCACATATCTTTGGCTGCTTTGACAGCTTCCCCTCATGTTATGGCATGTTACACACGCATATATACAATTTAGTATCAAGTTATTATGAAATTTGCACTCTAATGATATTTATATAGCAGTTGTATCATAACTTTTATTTAAAACTGGTATTGTTGAAAGCTATAAGTGACACAAAGAAGTATATCAAACTATTTTTTTGGTCGAAGCAGTGTATCAAATTAAAAACAGTAATCTTGCTCCTAAATATCTATAAAAATTTCAACACTCGAGTGCATTACATATTAAGGCACTTTTTTTAGTTTCTTTACATCCAAAGTCACTTTGGACATGAGAGGCACATTTATGGGTCCCTATGTCGTTTGTATACTAAAATGTCTTTTTTGCTTGTAGATGAGTTATCAATTTAGTTAGGTTAAAATGACACGTTAGTTTAGTTTGGTTAGAAGAATTAAGTGTATAAAAAGTAAATATCATGACCCCAACATATTTTATTCTTTATTATCTA
The DNA here is from genome assembly GCA_905132885.1 of Moricandia moricandioides. Classification (NCBI taxonomy): domain Eukaryota; kingdom Viridiplantae; phylum Streptophyta; class Magnoliopsida; order Brassicales; family Brassicaceae; genus Moricandia; species Moricandia moricandioides. Next base: position 204,553 of record CAJHQQ010000250.1, read on the forward strand.
GTTTTCTAATATGTTAAAACATATATAATATATCAAAACAAAATGTATATTTTTCTATTTTTATTTTGATATCCATATATATTTTTGATATTTTTAAAAAAAATTAAATTTAAATTTATTAATGAAAGAGTTGTGGACGAAAGAGTTGTGGATTGTTAAAAAAATATTGTGGACGAAAGAGTTGTGGATAGGTGAAGCATAACAGATTTGAGAACAAACAATCGAGACCCATATAATGATATTGCTTTGTCTATGAGCTTTAATATTTATGGATGGGATGGTGTGAACATTTTGGTGATGACATGTTCTCACTGACATGTTATTATACATTTGATGTGGACATGTTTTCGTTGACATATTTTCGTGAACGGCGCACCGTTAGATTTGATGAATATGGTTTTAGTGGAGAAGAACGGACTTCGAACTCTTGCCATGAAATTGGTTTCAATTTTTTTTCTCCAGGAACACCTCTCATATACAATCATCGGGATTTAAGGAGACGAAAATGGATCACACACCGTGCTCCGTTTTTCTACACCAAGAGAGCTCGTCGTCGTCCTTTTCCACATTGTGCTTTGTTCTTCCACACCAAGAGAGTTCATCGCCGTCTTTTTCCACACTGCGAGCTCTGGCATGCTCGCCGTGGTATCATCCTCTCACATTTAATCTCGGACCTGCTCGTCTTCTCCACCATAAGTCCCTCTCCTCCAGCTTCTTCCTCCCTATCCCAAGACACTCGCCATTGAAATTGCAGTGTCATGACAGAGATCCTCGCCATCTAGCTTATCTATTCACTTCTCTCCTTCCAGAAAGCCGTCAACTTCATCTATTGGAATTATATGTATCCACCATAGAAGAAGTCCAACGCATCTCTAACCACTCGGATGAAAAAAGCTTTTCCAATTTTTACCAAGAGATCACCAGAACAAAAAAATCTTAAATAAAGATGTTAATCTGACGGCTCACGTTAGAACCAAAACCAATTGTCTAACAATTAGTGACATAGACGTAAATTTATTGCTTGGTTTGTTACTAGAGTTATGTGGACGTGAATGTTATTGTATCCACAAATCCATATTCAGTGGGAGTGGATGCTATCGTAAGCACGAATACATGTTACGTGGTGTGGATGCTATCGTATCCACATAAGCATGTTATGGATGCTCAAATGTTTAGAGGGGAAAACAATGTAAGTTTTCAGAGTCCTTATATATTTGTTTGTTTGTATTAGAGTTTGAATTACACAATTAAAAGTTTGAAGGCAAAATTGATTATTAATTCGCGTGTTTAAGATTTTGGGGCTAAACTGAAATAAATCAAAAGAAGAGGAACCATTCTTGCCATGACATGGAAGGGCTAGATTGCACAACTAAAAATTCTAGGACACATTCGTGTATAAACTTAGGGAAAAGTTACATATTTATGTGTTACATATTGATGTGCTACTTAGGGAAAAGTTACATATTGATGTGTTACAAACAAGTCAATTATGGACGACGAGTGGTGGTTGACGAGTTGTGGATGACAACTTATGGACTATAAATTGTGGATGAGGAGTTGTGGATGACGAGTTGTGGTTGATGAGTTGTGGATGACGACTTGTGAATGACGAGTTATGGAAAACAATTCGTAGACATTTGAGTTGAGGAAATGCACATAATACATATGATGGTTTACTTTCACTATCACAATACAATGCACCTTATAGGCTTTAGAAACATACTGATTTGAGTTGCACCCCAGTCCTACGAACAACTAGTGATGAGGAATGAATAAGGTTCTTCTTGGACATTAGCATTAGTATTAAGTATGAATGTTGGGGTTAGTATTAAGTCTTTTAAAAAATCAGATACATTTGTATATATTAAGTTGATTACGAGACAACTTACTAATAAATTAGTGGTTTAATGGTAAATTTTTTTTTTATTCCTATTTTTGTTGTTTTCTTTGTTTCTTTAGTAATGGCAAAATCGTAATTAAAATCATCTTCTTCCTTCATATTGTTTTACTTTTCCTGCAACATTTTTATTTTTATGGCCAACCATAGAATATTGTCACAATACATCAAAATATCACGTTGTTCATGTTGTTTTTGAGTTAAATTGATAGAGATATCCGATTACATTCGATTTTAATCACTAAAATTCGAAGAATCCGAGTGTTTTTTTACGGATATGGACAAATCGAAATTTTTACCAATCGTGGAAAGCTTCAATGTCGCGTAACCTCTCACCCTAAACGCGTTTTTGAACATTGACACTCTATACTAAAGCTAATTTGACCACAACATGACAGCCCAATGGACTTTGTTCACGCTTCGAAGAAGCAGAGATTCCAAGTTCAGACGGGTTTGGATGAAAGATGCCATGGGGTAAGAGTGGGAATGATGTTCGATTTCGAGACATGAAATGGTTTAGGAATCCTAATCTTCATCGTCTTTGAGCTGAAAGTTGGAAAATTTGAGATTTTTATGTTAAATGAATTTTTTTTTTGAAGAATCTTGTGTGTTTCGTGGTTTCTGGGAGAAAAAGGGAGAACTTTTACTTTTTAAATGACATTAAAGTTTTTGTGTTTTAGCTATTAAAAAAGAGAAGGAGAAGCTGGTTCGATTACGGTGTGTTTAGTTTAGGGACACTCAAGTCTTTTTGACATGAAAATGTGTGTCTCCAGCACAAAGTGGTCTGAAGTGTAATAAGAAAGTGGGAAAGTGGTTCTAAGGGTAAAAAATTCTAAACATTATCATGACCTGGTTATATCTCATCTTTTTGGCAACACTATATTTCAATTTTTTTTTTCAAATTTTGTTATTATCTAAATATTAGTTTCTGATAGGACAATTCTTTGTTGCCTAAATATCTAAGAAACACTAAACTTGTCAACAATGGCTTCAGAATTAAATCATGGGAGAACCATACAATTTCTCGTTATCATAATTGCTATCCATGAATGACAATTTTACCCCTTCATTGATATATCTCTATATAAACACGAGAACACCCTCTACCTTAGACTAAGCCTCGTATTCAAATACTTGCTTGGTTAAGCTTGATTAATTTCAAAAATGGTTTATCATAAAACACTTCCCATAGTCTTTTTCTTTGCATTTGTCACCCTTTACTTTGTGATCTTAGCAGATGCGGCTACGTTCACAGTAAGGAACAATTGCCCATATGTTGTGTGGGCTGCCACATCTGCTCCCGGAAAGCCTGGCGGTGGGAAGCAACTCAATCAAGGCGACACGTGGATCATTACTGGTGATCCAGGTGTCACTGAAGCTCGGATTTGGGGTCGCACCAACTGCAACTTTGATGCGTCTGGAAGAGGTGGATGCCAAACTGGAGACTGTAATGGTGTCCTTGAGTGCAAATCTTATGGACGAGCACCAAACACATTGGCAGAATATTCTCTTAAACAATATGCAGACCAAGATTTCATCGATATTTCCGTGATCGATGGATTCAATATTCCTATGGAATTTAGTTCTGCATCTGGACAATGCACCCGCAAAATTCGGTAAATTAAATTCCCAAGTAACATATAACTCTTAACCATGCAAATTAATTTGACGTAAAAGTTATACTCCATTTGTTTTGAAATGATTTATGTTTTAAAATAAAAATTTGTTTCTGAAATATACATCTTTTTACTATATGTAATAATGGTAAATTGTAAGTTTCGAAAATATTAGTTTAATTAAAAATTATTAGAAATATCTAACTACAAAAAATTATTGTATTTATAATTAATGTTTTTTAGTATTTGTGAAAAATTTAAAACATACACTATTTTAGAACGGATGGAGTATTTGTTTTTGTGTAAAACAATTTGCATAAATATTTCGTGTGTAAACATTTACAGTTGTACCGGAGATATTATAGCACAATGTCCAGGCCAACTAAAAGTGGACGGCGCTTGCAATGGACCGTGTCCGATGTTGAAAACAGAGGAACATTGTTGCAACTCCGGTAATTGTGGACCGACCCCACTCTCTATGTTTTTCAAGCAACGTTGTCCAGACGCTTATAGTTACCCTAAGGATGATCCCACCAGCCTTTTCACTTGCCCTTCTGGAACCAACTACAATGTCATTTTCTGTCCCTGAATGAAAGTGACTACAAGACGCTGGAATATCAGAGAAGCAACGTAAAACCCAATAATGATCATACTAGCTGCTCTGAATAAAATCGAAGAGTATACATGTTTCATATGGCTTATTACTAATAAAGATCTCGTATTTTGGATAATTTAAACATCAAGACATTCATTTTTCTACTCCAGTCGGTGGTTTTCAATTGAATGAATTAAACATTGGTCTAATTATCATGGGCTTGATTTTAGAATTAAACACTTGTCTACGTACATACAAGATGATACGCACACATTCATTCTATGGTTTTATTTCTTGTGGCCATAATACCATAATCTCATAGCCGGCCTTGGGTCCAAGCAAAGGAAGCATGAGTTTACTGCTGCTAGAAAATACTCCCTTCGTTTTTTTATAATTAACGTTTTAGGAAAAAATTTTTGTTCCAAATTATTTGACGTTTTCAATTTTCTATGTAAAATTTATTAGTATTAATATTAGATGACCAATGATATAATAGCTTTTATTTTATTATTGGTTGAATTGTGGTTAGGTAAATAATTAATGATGTTTTTGTTTAGAAAATGATAAAAAATAATATGTTTCTTAATCTACGTGAATAAACCTAGAACGTCAAATATAAAAAAACGGAGGGAGTATTTATCTAATTGGCCATGTTAAAAATGTGTCGTAATGTAGTGGCTAAATAACCATTATTCATTTACCTAGACCAGAATTCAAATGCTCCTATCTGCAAGAATTTTTTTTCGGCTATTTTTTTCCATTTTGGCTTATGGCCTTTAAAATCTTAGATCCGGCTTACATCTACATAGTCCAATTCCAACTGTACACCTTCATTAAAATGAACTATTCAGATACTTAGGCAAGTCGATGTCCTAGAAGACTATGTCCTTAGAGACTGTTTAGTTTTTAGTATGACTTTTCATTGGCACCATGTGGCCATAACATTAGTCATCTACCACCGACTTATCTTTTGAAAACGTAATATAATTTGGCACGAACGCACATATGAGCTTTTAATCTTCAAAATATGTTTGTCGCCATCATCAGAGTCCGTAGACTTGTAGTCATAGCAGCTGAGCTCATTCGTAATAAAGGCTTAGGAAGACCACCGTTATGTTTACTTATAAATTTTAAAAAAAAACTATCTAATTTAGCATTTATCATATGATACAACTATATAACTGGTTAAAACTAGTTCGGTCCAGTTATTGTTTGGAATTGTCTTTTTTGATATTTTTGTAGAGAACTAGTCTCTTTAATTAATTACCTCGATTAGCAATTACACTGCCGTTAAGATTTGTTGATTTAACACAATTCATACGTAGAAACTGTTGGAACCACACAGAAGAAAAATGGGTAACTTTATTCAAAGATCCAACACTTCCCAGACGATTTCCCCATATCGAAATCGTTCAGTACATATTTTTATTTTCTTGCTTCGAACTAAAACAACAAAACAAAATCAGTTTTCAAATCCGAATTACAACAAATAAGAAAACCTTATTCCGGAGAGACTTGAGTTCTTCAGATAAGGCATAAACACACAACTAAAAGGTTTTGGATTCCTTTTTGTTTCTCGTGTCCACCTTTAGTACAGCAGTTCCTGGAACACAGGATCTACGCTTTGTCCCCATTCCCCATTGTACATTTCCAATAGATTCTCTGCCGGCGTAACTCCTGTCCTCGTTTTCAAAACCAATTATTTCTCCACCAACTTAATAATAGAGAACAAGATGTGAGTTATATACATTGGGAAACGTTACCTGTTCTGACCACTTCATCGACAGCGTTCAAGAAACCGGTTTCCTTGTAGCCTCTACGCTCTAAACCATCCTGCGGTACAAGGAAAAAACCAAAAAGGAAACCCAATAATATTTATAGTTAGGCACCAGCTTCTTTCTAAGGGAGTGCTTTATGAACACACCTTTGCGAGTTTCAGAACATCTTCAGCGACATGCTTCAACAAACCATCTCTAAACGGTGTCTTTAGACCAGTTACTGGAACCTGTTGGAAATCAAGAATCGATTTAAGAGATGTTTTTTTTAACTGTAGAAGAGGAGAGTGTAAATGTGTTATTACTTTGTTCCTTAGCATCTCTCTTTCTGCTGGAGTCCAGTCAGCTGTCAGATCCAAGGTAGCTTGGAGAACGTCCTCATCATATAACAAACCCACCTGAAATTTGCAGAAAATATCAATAAAAACGGCCACTGTATCTCGAAAAAAATCAGAGAACTCATGAGGGAAGAGTATGTAATTACCCAGAAAGCTGGAAGGGCGCACAACCTCCTCCAGGGACCTCCATCAGCGCCTCTCATCTCCATGTATCTCTTCAAACGAACCTATTAGTGTTAGGGAGTGTCGTCAGGCTTCATAAATAAGACAGGGAACTGAAAGTCATTGCCTAAATTAATGAACTATTGAGGCAGATGATAAAACCTCAGGGAATATTGTTGTCAGATGATTTTCCCAATCATTATATGTAGGCAGTTCACCTGGGAGGCAAGGAAGCTTTCCAGCTAAAAATTGCTGCAGTATCAATGAATATGATTAAGCTTATAAATGGCTCAAGAAGATGTAATAACTTACAGTTTGTAATTGTCAGACAAGAGATTAAGGATAGATTTGTACCCGAAATGTCATTCCAGTACAGTCCACGTATTTGTTGTTTCGGTAAGCAAAGTACATAGGAACATCCAGTGCGTAGTCAACATACTGCTCAAACCTATACCAGATAAGAACAAAAGACAGTCAAAAGGAGCATCATAGTATCTTAACACATGCATATGTAAGAGATCTAATGCAGTGGTTATTACTGGATAAACAACCTCATACTCACCCAAAAGAGTCATCGAAAACAAACGGTAGCATTCCTGTGCGGTCCTTGTCAGTGTCTGTCCATATATGGCTGTCAAAACGTACAAGAGTTATAACGTGGATGGGAAACAATACCTAAAGAATCTATGGATTAATGAAATTGCATGACGAACCTTCTCATGCTGAGAAACCCGTTTGGCTTTCCTTCGGTAAAAGGGGAGTTCGCAAATAGAGCTGTTGCTATCTGTTGAATTTGGATAAAATTGAGGCAATGGTTAGACTCATAATCGTTAATAAGAAGTTTTCTGGCTATAGCCACAAGAGAGCTCGAGCTTCTCACAGGTTGCAAGGCAAGACCAGCACGAAACTTCCTGATCATATCAGCTTCTGAGCTAAAATCCAGATTAACCTGTCAAAAAATGCGTGTAAGTTGGTTTTTATAAGTTTCAACATAAGTCTATTAATGGTAGTTGAAAGAAAGTATGAAGAGATGTAAAATAAGAATATTCATCTAACCTGAACAGTACACGTCCGAAGCATCATATCAAGTCCAAGGGAACCAACTTTCGGCATGTAGTTTCTCATAATGTCGTATCTCCCCTGCACATTAACACATTATGTCAAACTTACTGCCACTCTACCAGACCAGTCATAGTTTAAAGACATGATCAGACAGTATACTAATACAAACAGCGATGAAATGCACAAAACATCGGTCATGTAGTACAAACTTAGAGAAAGCATAATAATACCTTAGGCATGATGGGTATGTCCTCGCGACGCCATTTGGGCTGGAAACCCATTCCAAGGAAACCAATTCCCATTTCCTCAGCGACAGCTTTGACCTGTTAACATCCATAGAGAGAGTATGTTTGTTGTTTGAAGCATTTCAGGGTAAGCGTATTGGCAATTATTATCTCTCAGATTACCTGATAAAGGTGTGAGTTGACTTCAGCACAGGTTTGGTGCAAAGTCTCAAGAGGTGCACCACTAAGCTCAAATTGACCACCAGGCTCAAGTGAAATGCTTTGTTTCCCCTGATCAACAAAAGGAGACAAATTTAACTAGCTACGAAATAAACTTCAAACATCAAGCTCACATGTTTGCTAAAACAAAAGTGAAGCAGGTTAACGGATGAAACACAGGGGAATGTTTTACCTGCTTGAGACCAATGATCTTGTCACCTTCCATTACTTTCTCCCATTCAAATCTTTCAGCGATACTGTTAAGCAGCTCGGCTATTTGTTCATACTTCATAGGGCGTAAAGTATTGACCTCAAAACCAAACTTCTCATGTTCTGTACCTATCCTGCAAACTCACAACCTCAAGTTAGCTAAATGGAATAATGGTCCAACAGACAAACCAATCTGTATGATTTCAAAAGAAAAACATTTGTCACAAATTACTAGCGATAGCTAATCAAAAAGTACCTCCATTTGTCCTTGGATTTGCATCCAGAGGCAAGATAAGCAATGAGATCCTCTCTCGTAAGCGGCTCAGTCGCAACTACAGCTTCCTCTGTCGGAGGACTTGCCGCAACAATCAGTTGATGCCCTCTCTTAAGCACTGAATTGGTAGAGAGAGTCCTAGAGTAGGAGCTAACGTAAGCTTCTTTCATCCTCAAATTTCTTACAAGACCAGAAACAGCTTTAGTTCCGGTCTTGGAGCATACATGTCTAGAAGGGACAGTGTATGCTCCTCCTCCCTGAGACAATAACGCCATGGTGTGTATATAGCTTCCTGCAACAACTAAAAAACTAAAGTTAAAAACTTTACCTTGTTAACTATCGTTTCATCAATTTAGCAAAAAGAAAACTATCATTTCATCATCTTCCTCACAATCAAACCATAATCATATCGGTTTAAATAACAAATCAAAAATTCGTTAACCAAACCAGAAACATGAACAGAAAAACCAAATCTGAAAACGATAATAATCAACACAAGAGTAGTGGAACCGCAGATTAACAACCTAAGACAAGACAGGAGAAGAAGAAGGTGTGAGTGGCAGACCTGAATCTCGTGAAGCAAAGAAGGGAGAGCTTTTCAAGCAAGTTCGCATCGGCGACTCCATTTATAATCCGATCAGTGGAGCTGAGCTGTCTATGGAAGAAAGGGATAAATTAAATAATAATAGTAATGATTGTAATAAAAGATTCTTTCGCATTTTGCCTCTTACTTCTCCTTTATTCATAAATTTTGACCATCTGATTATAAATTACCATCATTTGTGATCTAATTTTATGTGAAACATACATGATTTTTCGTTTTTTCTTTAGTATATAATATTATATTAACTAAATATATTCTAAATTACCAACTAGAAAACAAAGTTTACAAACACAAAAATTAATTTACAGATATTAACCTTGGACAATATGTTTTATAATTTATATAGTTATGAAAAGTTTATACAAAATTTGATTAATTATTTATTTTGCAATATTTATGTATATTTGTGTAAATTTATTACATTAATCAAATAGTAACAGCTCAGTTTGTGACACATAAATATCAAAAGAGATCATTTTATTATAATGATTTATAATTATTTTTGAGCCGTCGGATTATCTTAATATTTATACTGGTACATTATGAACTTCGGATCTCTTTCCAAATATTTTATTAGAACAAAAAGTTATGAAAAGATAATGTGTTACTAACCACATTACTTCAAATAAAATACTCCGAAAAATAACCACAATAAGGTTTCATTATCAAAGATCGATATTGGCATCATATGTTAATACTTTAATATTCCCAACGCCTTAGTAGGTGGAACAAAACATAATTATATAGTCTATTACCAAAAAATGAATGAAAAACATGTGAATGGTAGATGAATCACCCTAACATTGTGTGATAAATTTTCGAATATTCATAATTCAATCAAACACACCGTCAGTGATTAACTAAACACTTTAATGTAGACCATAAATGAATGATGAGTTTATAGATGCTTATATAATTTACATATAGACTTTTTTCAATTTTAGTTTTAGAAAAATCCAAAACTCAATAGTGTTTAGTTTTTAGTTAGCTAAAATAAGATATCTAATACAAAACCTTTTGATACTAATATCTGAAGACAAAAGAAACATAATCTTTCGATTTTGAAATAAGAATTTTTTTTGGATTTCAGTGGAGAAAAGATAAAACTATACCCATTCAAGGTTTAACACATGTCAGATCAACCAAGAAGATGTGAACATGTTTGTTATAATGAGGTTCAAAATAATATAAATGCATCAAAGTATCAAATATCTATTCAAAAAGGTTTGTAATTGTATTTTTCTACGATTTTGGTAAGTCCGCAGAAAAATTGTAAAACCCAAGTAGTGTTTATATAATAAATATTACCATGGAATCCGTAATTGTTTTACATATCGATCTTATTTAAAATGTGCTGAAACATGTTGCCTTATTAGTACTTCCCCCGTTTTTTAATAGATGAAGATTTAGCTTAGTTTAGTTCACAAAGATTAAGAAATTTACATTTATTTAGAAAGTACTTTTAAAGATATAATTTGAAAATCATTAAACCAATTATAAAAAAAACTGTAAAATTTTACTGATTGAACAGTTTCCAATAAAGTTAAAGTTAATTTTAAAACTTTAAAACATACCTTAAAATCTTAAAACAACATTTATTTTAAAACAACATAAACATTTTAAAACATTATGTAAAATTGAAAGAGTCAATTAGTCCACAAAAAAAATATTAGTATCAATTATGGCTGCCACTGAAAAAGCAAGTAGCGGCAGACTACTTGCGTGTGCATACACGTAAGCAAACAACTCTTGTAAATAAACACTTCTATGTTATATAGTTATTTAATGTCACTAGAGATGTTTTTTTTTTTGAACAACAATGTCACTAGAGATGATATTTTATAGAATATGAATGAATATGTTATAAGAACTTATGTGAACAATAGTCTAGTGGTAAAAAATGCTTAGTGGTAAAAAAATGCTTATTTACATTGTTTAGATTTTCGGTAAAGAGAAAAATCGTTTTTTTTAACCATAAACTTAAAAAAAAAACAAGAACTTATGTGTAATATATACACCAATGTAAAGTAGGTAGGTGGGCACGTGATTCAAATATCTGGCGGCCATGACTTCTATATGCTCCACACATCAAGCCGTAAACGGAACCCACCTCTAGAGTTTCTTGTTGCCAATCCACTTGAAATTCTTTCGTTTCACGAAACTTATCTTAGACCTTTGTAATTTAATATTTAACATCTGACATAAGTCATGTAGTCTTAAAAATATAACACAAAGGATTGAGATAGCCATCAAAATGTGGTTAAACTCGAGTTTGCTTACTGACTCTTTGTCTCCTTCTATCTATTAATCTATTACTGTATTTATTTTCTAATAAGTATCATTTTACCATTTTTCTTATTACATAAAAATATCATTTTATAATTTCAATACAATTTCTATTTATTTTAAGTTGAATATTAATTGTATTAATTTAATAAATAAAATATATTATTTTAAATATTATTGGTTAAATAGATATAATTAATAAAATTTAAATATATTTTAATTATTTTTAATATGTATGATTAGGTAAATTTTTTAATGAAACGGATGGAATATAACCATCTTTTCAATATAAGTAATGTACCTAGAGATGATCAACTAGGCGTTAGTTAAAAATGTAGCACTATAATGAGCTGAAGTTGCCAAAATGTTTTCTCCCTGGGCACTTTAAAAAAAGAAGCAGAGTCGCGACATCGAATTAATTGCTCAACGAAATCATTTAATATATTGAATAACCAAACACATGGAAAATGAGAATAAAGAAATCAACTATATTATGGAGTTCCGATTTGAAAAAAAAAAGATATACAGACCTTCTTAACTGAAATGTTAAAACTCAAAATACTCCCACAGTTCATATTCTCTTTGGTTATTAGTTTCAGAGAAATAGGCCACTGATATAACCGCAGATCCAGTCACTGGAGTGTGTATTCATATTGTGTTCTGTTCAAGAAAAAAAACCATGCAAATAGCGTACATTTTATATATACTTCTAGTTACAACTACACATGGCCAGTTCAATATTATGATGACCTAGTGCAAAAAAAAAACTTTGAGCCCTATAATTATTAAGTCGTTTAAAAAACAAATTAATTAAATTTGTTTAAATTTTGTAATAGGTTAAATCATTTTACATTATTGTATCTTTATAACACTATATATATTTAAATTTAATAATATATATATATATATATATATATATATATATATATAATTTCGAAAACGAAATTGGTGTTGATGATGGGGTGGTCGCAGTGACCGTCTCTTATACTCAGCGGCACTGCAACTACATACAAGACATTTCTACAGACACACAAGTTTTTAAAACAACCTCCAATACCCCATGCTGCTATAAGTCTTTGATTTTCAACGAGGATACAGTTCAGTGATTGATGCGTCGTCCACCGACCCAGAGACAGAGTTGGTTTTAATAGATTGTTCCGAATCAAACATGTTATTTTTGGGTTTACTCGGAGCAAAAAACTTTGGTTGCTTAGGCACTGGTAAAGTCACTGTGTTACTACTTAGCATCATAACAATGGTTGACAAGGTTGGACGGTTTGCAGGATCTTCTTGAACACATAACAAACCTATATGGATGCATCGAACCACTTTATTCATCTGGCAGTTATGTACAATAACCGGAGACACAAGGTCTAACGGTTTTTCGTTCCTCCAGAGCCTCCATGCCTTAGCATATAATCAATCATTCAATATTTTTTAAGTCATTCCTAATTGTAAAGAGAGACGAATAAGAAACTCAAAACTCACATATGTGACCAAGTCTCGTGCTCCGTCTGTCTCGAAGGAGCTGTTATTTTTCTTGCCGCTTATAATCTCAAGAATTAACACTCCGAAGCTATAAACATCAGATTTCATTGAGTACTGGCCATGCATCGCATATTCTGGAGACATGTAACCGCTGGCATCCACACACAAAAAAAAACATGGTCTTTTGGAAAAAAATGTCCATCAAACTTCAAATTATGTGAAGCTAAGAGGAAGACTTACTAAGTACCAGCTATCCTCCTTGTGCTCTCCTCAGTCTGGTCCACTCCAAAGATCCTTGCCATTCCAAAATCAGCAACTTTCGGATTCATATCCGCATCAAGAAGAATGTTACTTGCTTTGAGGTCACGGTGTATGATTGTGAGTCGCGAATCTTGATGAAGATATAGAATCCCTCTAGCAATTCCACCAATGATCTTGTATCGGTGATTCCAGTCTAGATGACCTTCCTTGGCAGGGTCTGCACACATCCATACGTTACATTTTGATCTACATATTTGCAAAACCAAAATCTAACGAAACAATGGAACAATGTAACAAAGTATTAAGTGTAACTGACCAAAGAGGAAGTAATCAAGACTTTTGTTAGGCACATACTCGTAGACTAGTACTCTCTCTTTTCTTTCTAAACAAAACCCAAGAAGCCTAACAAGATTTCTGTGCTGAAGCTTTGCAACAACTGCAACCTCGTTCTTAAACTCTGCTTCTCCTTGTCCTGAAGTTTTCGACAGTCTCTTTACCGCAACTTCAGTCCCATTTGGAAATGTACCCTAACATTTACATCAGCATCATCTCATTGTTTATATATAAATTAGGCCCAAATTTGATGAAAATAATACACAAACTCGAGTGCAGTTATGGCACTAATAGTAATAGTAGTGGGACCTTGTAAACCTCGCCAAATCCACCTCGACCAATATTGTTACTCTCTGAAAAGTTATTTGTTGCAGCTTGAATAAATTTATAATCCAGTTGCAGCGAGTCTGGGCTTGATATTTCATCTCCTATTCCACAATGAAAGTCTTAGTAAGGAGAAGAAGAAAATGCTGATCATTGACACTAATCAGGCTTGATAAAGATTGTTCATTAGATGAATCCTTACCATCAGTTGCAGGTGCTGTATCATAAGCTTCCTTCTTCCTCTTTGTAAGGAAACAATAACCAGCTATCAAAAGCAGAACAACCACTATAGTTGACACAACAATGGCTACCACTGACACTTTTGTTTCCCCACCTTTCCCTGTTTTCCAGACATCATTTGCTCAAGATCAGAGAGTTAGTATAATAACAGAGGATAAAACAGAGTTCTGACCAGGTCGTGCAGGAGCTGAAACCGGTGGTGGTGGTGGTGGTGATAGGGCTTTAACAGCGGTTTCATTGTAGAACGGGTAAATCTCGAATCTTGAATTACAACTCGGCAAAATAAATCTTCCTCCAACCTTGTCTAGAGGTAACTGATTGAATGATATTTGCAGACAAGTCAAACAATCGTGATTGGTCAGATCAGGAGTGCACTGAACCAGTAAGTAAACAGTCCGAGCTGATGTGAACTTAGCCTTTCTTGCATCGAATTTTCTAGGACTTGACACCGCATTAGTGACGGCTTGGCTCAGGTTGGACATGAGCACATTACTGAATCGTTGTAACTGGTTAGATGAAACCATCGTGTCATTCCTTAAGACCGCTTCGCCATTTCTTGAAAGGGTCGAGAGAATAGTCCGGTGAGAGTATCTGAGCATGCACTCGTCGTAGTAAAGCACGGCTTCTCTCTCATTCGGACAACGAGTGAATGAGTCGTTGACGGAGAAGGCGACGCAGCTGCGGCAAACTTCCAGTGAGACGTCTCCACGGCAGAGGAAAAGTCCGGTGACTCTGTCGGGGGCTTGTCCCGATGCGGCGGTTTGGAACCCGGTGGAGTAGGAAGCGTTTGAGGAAGAGAGAGAAGACAAAAGGGTTCTGAGATTGGTGGAGTAAGTGCTGTTTCTTGCATAAGTGGTAGTGTTCGGACAGTCATGGTAAACATAAGTATGGTTTTGAGCGCAAACTGCGAGGAATGATGAGAATATGAAAACGAAATAGATGTAAGACGACATTTTTTTTAATTTAATTTTTCGACTTGTTTGAAGGTTGCACATACTCTGAAATACTAATTGATTTTGTTTGTCTCTCTGTGGCTGTAGATTAGCTGGTCTCAGATGATTGTCTTGTGAGAACGATAAGTCAATGAAAGTCAAAGTAAACGCTGTCTTTTCTTAATGTGAGTTGAATTTTCCTGCCCAACTTTTGTTCCCTCTACGGCTATAAAATTTTATGTAACATTTCTCTAATTCATGCCATTATGTCAAATTATTAACCAATAGGCTACCAACAACCGATGACCTCATTTCCTATTTAATGTTTACTTAGTTAAATTTTTCTACAGAGAACTAAGGCTGAAAATTTTATTCGTTAAATTTGATTCGATTCATTATTTGTTTTGTTTAGATTCGTAATATCTAGATATTTTTAAGTCGTTGAAGCAAAATAAATATCAAAAGTTAATACCCGTTAGAAACGAAGCAAACTACAAATATTAAAAAATTTAGAGCTGGATATCCGATCCAACATTATATAACTAGATGTATATTTAAAAATAAATAGAGATTTTCATATGTATGATTTTATAAAATTATTATTTTATTAATTTTATTTATAATTTACTTATAAAATCTTGTTAAAACGATTTTATTAGAAATAAGTTGGAATAGATATATTTTTAAATACTAACATAGATTTAAATATTGAGATGAGTTGGAGATACCCTAAAGTTTTTAACAAAATACAACAAGAAACATAACTTTTATTTAGTTGGAGGTCACGACTTTTTTTCTTTACAATTTTAATAAATTTGTGAAAGACTTATAATAAATATTTATGAACATGGCCTACTTATATTTTTTTCAAAAATCTATATGAATAGTCACAATTTTTCAGATTTGTAATAATTATTTTAAATAATATATTTACAATCTATTTTAAATAGATTCATGATTACTAAAAAACACATTATTGCATAATGAGAAGACACTTAATTAAAGAAAGAAACTTATTGAGGTAATAATTAACATAAAATAAAAAGACACAACTCTTAAAACTAATAGTTGTAGAAATTTACTTATTGAAGTATTTTATCATCTTTTTAAAACTTAATTTGTCTTTTACAATCAAAAACAACTCTTAAAACTAAAAAAAAAATGAAACACACACAACATTTGATATTGTAATGAAAAGACAGAAAAGTATATATACACATTATTTATTGATTTGAAAACCTTTAAAACTAATTTCAATTTTATAATGCAAGGACACAACTTTTTATATTAATTAAGATTCCATTTTTCCTTCACTATTTTAATAAATTTGAGAATTATTTAGGATAAGAAACCCATAGACTATTTATAGTTTTCAAAACTATATATGAATAGTCAGATTATAACTAGTTATTTTAAAATAATATCTTAATAAATTTTTGAAAAGATACATCATTACAAATAATACTCTATTTAAATAAATACACTTACTACATACTCCCTCCGTTTCATATTAAGTATCACTTTAGCTTTGTGCACACGGATTAAGAAAACAATTAATTTTGCATATTTTCTATATAAAAACACAATTACCTATACATCTAACCATCTTTCAACCAATAGAAAAATAAATTGTAATATAAAGTTAATAAATTTGGCATCGAAAGTCGAAAACGACACTTATTTTGTAACAAAAAAATTCCCTAAAACGACACTTAATATGAAACGGAGGGAGTATATATTAACATTTTTTTACAAAAACTAATATGTCTTTTACAATTGAAAGCCATGGCTCACTATGCTAATAGATTATAAATAATGAAAATCACATTATTTTTTTGGATATAAAAGTATCTTCATAAAAAACACATCTAAACATTTTTTTTTCACAACTACTTGTAATAGGTACATATTTAAAAATATAATATTTCACATTATTTGAGATTTCAAATATATTTTATAATGAAAAACCACGTATAAATATTTTTTCACTACTACTTTTAATAGTTACATGGTTGTAAAAAGACAACTTTCAACATTATATAGGATTTCTTCACCACTTTTTAATCTATTAAAATTGAGTATTATTTTTTATCTACTGATAAAGTCATTGGACCATTTCATTATATAAAAAATGATATTTATATATTAGCTCATTTGAATAAAATATACTATTACACATAAAAATATTCTACTATAACACTATTTATTTTTGAATATTTCCTATTTTACTTTAACAAAATCTTATAAAATATTTTGATTATCAATTTTAAATAATTTATTAAATTTGTTATTATTATTAAAATATTAGAATTTAGTATTATTTAAATTTAAATAAAGAATAAATATTTTTATTATATAGTATTTTAATTTATAAAGTGAAATTATAAAGTTAGCAATATAAATTTAAGTTTAATAAAAATAAATTATATAAGATAAAAATTTATATTATATGATTTTTCAGTTTAGAGTTGATGATTTATGTTTGTAAATTAAATAAATGAAATATAGCTTATTTAAAATAATTTTTTATAAACAAAAGTTAATCCATTTTCACTAGAAAACATCCAAAAATAATGAAACAGGTTAAATAAATAAACTATTCTAATTTGATTCTTATATGATTATATTTATTTTAATTTTTTAAAATATATTAAAATATAAATAAATTATAAATTAATATATGTTGTTTCATAAAAAATATGAATAAAATTATATATTAATAATATCGAATAAGATATATTAAATTATCTAATACAAAACACTAAATAATAATAAATATTTTATCAGTTTGTCATAAAACTTAAATATAAATATTTGCGTGGACGCGCAGATTAAAGTTTAGTTTAACATTGTAAGAGATTCCTTTGAAAAGACACAACTTTTCAACATTCAATAACATTCATAAACAAAACTTTTCAACATTATATGAGATTTTCTTTTGAGAAGACACGACATTTCAACGTTAAATGAGACTCCTATTATTAGTAGTTATTTTGCCAGCTAGTGTAAGCTGCTTATTTTTCAAAATTACAGAATATTAAGAACTGTTTTTTTAGGTTTTCTTAGTTTAGGTCCACCTCTATAATATAGATTATTGGACGAGTGCTGGACAAATCATGATTAGATAAGTTACCCAATAGAGATAATTGGTAACCATGCCTCTATTTGTGACCAAATTGAACTGATCGAAAATCAAGTTGACTATATAACACTATAATAGAAATTATATATTTATAATATTTGTAATAATATCTAATGCATTTATAAAATATAAAAATATCCGCACGAACGAACGGGTTAAAATCTAGTTTGCGGTTAAAAATTCTTCTAAATATGCCAGTCATTGCGAGTAATGATTTATCTAATCTATTAAATTAGAATCCTATTTTTATCTACTACTAACAAGTCATAGTAGGACCACTTAAAAAATTAGTTAATATAACATATTTGATTATTTACATTAATAATAAACCAACTCTAAATTTAAATTTTACTTTTTAATTATAACAAAATCTGTTGAGAAAGAATCTAACAAAATCTTACTTATAAATTTAAATATTTTTTTGAAAGTAACACATTAATAAATTTTGTAATTAGTAATGTCATTATTATAAATCAATGTTAACTAAGATTTTATTATAAAACGAGAAAGTAAAATTATATAATGTTTTTTTATAAATTCTATAAATATATTCTGAATTATATAAAAATAGCAATGCTACATGAATTAAATATGATAAAATTATATTAAATAGGTAATTTAACAATTTTAAAATTTCTAAATTTTTCATTTAAATAAATTATAACTCATCATTAAAATGGGTTAAAATTCGTAAACTATATAATATTTTTATACAAAATAAATATATCAACATAGGTTAAACTTATATATATATATATATATATATATATATATATATATATATATCTACAACTTTTTATTTATTTTGAAACTCTCAACAATATATTGTTTAAAAAATTTTGTATACAAAAATATAATAGTATATAATAAACTTTAGTTCATATACTATTTAAAAATATGTTATTAGAGAACTATAAAATTTTAGGAATTCATTTAAAATATTAATGAAAAATACAATTTTAATTTTAAATTTATTTGTATTTTAATTATAAGAAAATCTATTGAGATTTTTTTTCAAAATACCAAAAATTCAAATATTTTATTTATAAAATAATAGTTTAGATGTAGTCACCAAAAAAAATTCAAAATTCATTTAATTTTCCAAATTCAAAAATAATTGTGTAATTTTGCAAAGTTTTCTTGAAAAAATATAAAATTTTGAAAATAAATATTAAAATCAAAATAATAATATTGAAAATTTTACAAAAGATAAAATCATAGATAATTAAAAAATAATTTTTTGAAATGCACCACGAAAAAACTATTTATATATGTTGTAAAAATTAAAGTAATCTAATATTTTGAAGTCTTAATTTTTTTTAAAAAAAGCTTAATATCATAACATCTAAAAAATATCCTATATCAACAAAATTTACTAAAATAATATGATAGATACTACTATGTATAAAATTTACTAAAAAATAAGGCTATATTATTTAAACAAAACAGTTTTTTACTTATAAATCCCGTAAAATACTAAAATGCTATATGTTAAAGTATATTTTATATACACAACATGTAAATAGAAATGATATTAAATATATTTCTTTTGTATAATATAAATAAATAAAATTTAAAATACATATATGCAAAATGTATAAATTAAAGAAAAAATCATACTATGAAAAAGTTTTCTATTTGATTATTTCATATGGTTATTTTATCGTACGTAACTCAAAAATATATTAGTAAGTAATAAAAATTAAATAAGAAAGTAAAATATTTTAAACAAATCACTATATATTAATTATATTGAATAAAAAATATAAACAATAATATTATAGATTTACACAATATATAACACTAAAATAAATTACATATTTGTAATAATATCTAATACATTTATAAAATATAAAAAATATCCGCACGAACGTGCGGGTTAAAATCTCGTTTCACCGGTAAATGAGACTCCTATTATTAGTAGTTATTTTGCCAGCTAGTGTATATTTTTCAAAATTACAGAATATTAAGAACTATTTTTTTAGATTTTCTTAGTTTAGGTCCACCTTTATAATATAGATCATTGGACGAGTTCTGGATTTGTTTCAACAAATCATGATTAGATAAGTTACCCAATAGAGATAATTGGTAACTATGCCTCTATTTGTGACCAAATTAAACTGATCGAAAATCAAGTTGACTTTTCAACATGGGTTTTTTGCCACTTTGAAAATTTTCAACATGGGCTTTTTGCCACTTTGAAATTTCAACATGATTAGATAAGTAAGTTACCCCAGTATGCCACTTTTGTAATTAAACAATAACATGGCCACTGAGATTGACATTGATCAATCCTCTGTTCGCACGTTAAAATACAGTACTCACAGACTCACTTATAAATGGGAGTTAATGATGATGAAACCCAAATCGAGCAAACAGAACCATGTCTTCTTGCGTCTCTTTCATCTTCCTTTTCGTTTTATCCTTTCTCACTAGTTTCAGAGCTTCTGCTCAAAATCCTCCTTCTTTCCTATACCATTATTGTCCAAATACGACAACTTATACACGAAACAGCACTTACCTCACCAATCTCAAATCCCTTTTGTCCTCTCTCTCATCCCGTAATGCCTCCTACTCCACGGGCTTCCAAAACGCTACGGCCGGAGAACCCCCAGATAGGGTCACCGGACTTTTCCTCTGCCGTGGAGACCTCTCGCCAGAAGTCTGCCGTAACTGCGTTGCCGTTTCGGTCAATGAGACCTTAACTAAGTGTCCGAATGAGAGAGAGGTCGTGCTCTTTTACGAAGAGTGCATGCTCAGATACTCTCACATGAATATTACCTCGACCGTTACATACGATGGAGGATACATCCTGATGAACCCCAACAATATATCAGCTAATCAAGCTGACCAGTTCGGAGATCTGGTGTCGTCCACGATGAACCAAGCTGCCCTTGAAGCAGCGAGCAGTTCAAGAATGTTTTCGACTATAAAAACCAATTGGACTACACTCCAAAGTTTGTATGGCCTTGTTCAGTGCACTCCTGATCTTAGAAAACAGGACTGCTTGACCTGTCTGCATCAGTCCATCGATAGAATGCCTCTAAACGCAGTTGGGGGAAGACTTCTTTTGCCAAGTTGTAGTTCAAGGTATGAACTCCACCCGTTCTACAATGAAACCGCCGTTAGGAAACCACCACCACCACCAGCAACACAACAAGCACTGCCGCCTCCGCCCATCTCTACTTCTCTGGTGTCATCTCCTCCACGACCTGGTGAGCCTTTTTTTATTTTTACCTTTTTAATGACATAGTAGCCAAATCAATCTTTTTAAAATCTCCACATACAATTACTATATATCAGAAATTGCTATGTTATATTTTTGTTGCCTAATTTCTCAAAATTAGCAATACGAGTTTGGAAAATTTTAGTTTATCTCCTTGGCATTAACTTAAGGGTTTAAATCATCTGAAGAGATTGATCCTAAGCAACTGATCTTTGTAACGCAGGGAAAGGTGGGAATTCAAAAGTGTTAGCAGTATCTATTGTTGTGGCTATTATAGTGGCTGCTCTGCTTTTCATAACTGGTTATTGTTTCCTTGTAAAGAGTAAAAAGAAAACTTCTGATACTGCACCAGCCTTTGATGGTAAAGATTCGAATGGCTAACAATCTTAATTGGGTTTCGATTAGTCTTTTCTTTTTAATATGACTACGGCGTCATTTATTGTGCAGCCGGAGATGATATAATGACCGTGGAGTCGCTGCAACTTGATTATAAAACAATTCAAGCTGCAACAGATGATTATTCAGAGAATAATAAGATCGGGCGAGGTGGATTCGGTGAGGTTTACAAGGTACTAATATTACTATTAATTTCTGTAACTGCGTCTGGAGTTATGTACTTTTTTCTTGAAATTATTTGTTGACACGTTTGAATAACGAGATGATGCTAATAAAATGGATAGGGTACATTTTCGGATGGGACTGAAGTTGCGGTGAAAAGACTGTCAAAAACATCAGGACAAGGCGATACAGAATTCAAGAATGAAGTAGTCGTTGTTGCAAAACTGCAGCATCGAAATCTGGTTAGGCTTCTCGGATTTTCTCTAGAACGAGAAGAAAGAGTATTGGTCTACGAATATGTACCCAACAAAAGTCTCGATTACTTCCTCTCTGGTCAGTTGCATTTATTGGTTTGTTACAACAATTCTTTAGCCATTCTTGAAACTTGGGGTTGTAAATCATTAAAGTTGCTATAATTCATGGTTTTGCGCACATAGACCCTACAAAGCGTAGTCAACTGGACTGGACTCAACGATACAAGATAATTGGAGGGATTGCTCGAGGGATTTTATATCTTCATCAAGATTCACGGCTCACAATTATACATCGTGATCTCAAAACAAGTAACATCCTCTTAGATGAAGATATGAATCCAAAAATTGCTGATTTTGGAATGGCTAGGATCTTTGGAATTGACCAAACCCAGGAGAACACAAGTAAAATAGTTGGCACCTAGTAAGTATTCCCATTTAACTTCCCATAGCTTTAGTTTTTTTTAGACAAGATTTTGCCAATATACACAACCTCTGTTATGGATCCAGCGGTTACATGTCTCCCGAATATGCGATGCATGGCCAGTTCTCAATGAAATCTGATGTCTATAGCTACGGAGTGTTAGTTCTTGAGATTATAAGCGGTCGGAAGAATAGTAGCTTCTACGTGACAGACGGTGCACATGACTTGGTGACACATGTAAGTTTACAGACAATAAGTTTTGTATTTACCTCTCTTACTATAAGCAAAGGTTGCAAGAACTGATTGTTCGACTGGTTGATATTCTAGGCTTGGAAGCTTTGGAATAACGGAAAAGCATTAGACATAGTGGATCCAATTATTGTAGATAATTGCCAAAAAAGCGATGTGGTTCGATGCATCCATATCGCTCTTTTATGTGTTCAAGAAGATCCTGTTAAACGTCCGACTATACGAACCATTTTCACGATGCTCACTAGTAATACTATGACTTTAGCCGTGCCTCGACAACCTGGGTTTTTTGTTCAGAGTATACCAGACAAAGACCCGCTCGATTCTGATCAGTCTATGACAGAAAAATCTGTTCCAACGTCTGTTGATGATTCATCGATCACTAATTTATATCCACGTTGAAAATGGAATTTACCTTCAAGGTTGGACCAAGTTTATCACTGAAGCCAAGTTAAACAAACTTATTCCCTTTACACTTTTCTAGAGGTGGTCAACTGAAAACAGATCACTTGTAATTTGGTTTGGTTTTGGTAGTGTTTGATGTAATTGTTATATTTTAGTTTTCAGTTTGTATAACTAAAATATATAAAGATATGGTTACATATATATATATAATTATAAATAAGAAATTTCTATGTACGGTTAGGTTTTATACAAAATTGTATTTGACTCGGATTGCTTGATAATTACAAAAGTCTATGCAATTGCTCCCACGTTCACCGAGGTTTTGTGTCCACAGGTTCCGCAATCATCATTTTAATCCTTTGTTACATCAATTTTTTTTTGTTTTTTTTGGGTATGATGAGGCAAAGACGATTCCAAAAGAAAGAGACACGGTAACAACTAACAAATACTCCCTCTGTTTCACTATGATACATTTTTTAGAAAAATGGTTTGTTTCACAAAGATAGATTTTTTATGTTTTCTATAAGAATATTGCAAATTTCAAGAAAATTAATTAACTTTATTGAGTTACTATTGGTCGAAAATTATTGAAAACTGAAAATTACAGAAATCAATACATTTAATATAGTGATTTAATGCGTTTTCTTAATATGTGTGAAAACTCCAAAAAGTTTATTTTTAAGAAACAGAGGGAGTACTTATCAAAAAGATAATAATTGCCACAGTGACAAAAAAAAAAAAAGAGATAATAATTGCGAAGCAGCTAACTAATGAGTCTTTGTGTTTTGTCTTTACTTCGTCTTAAAGCATCATTAACACCTAAGGTGCTTAAGGGGTGGGACCCACAAATACTCCTTAAAATCAATTCCTAAATTACTTAAATAAGCATCCATTTTGTTTAGGTGCTTGCACTATTTACGGACCCCACTGACACGTGGCAGCCCGCAATTGGTTTATCTTTTTTTTTTTTTTTTAAAAAACAGAAAAAAAAAAATTAAGCTATGGTTAACGGTGCTCTTAGTCTTCGTCTTCAGTGGTCGGTGCTCTAAACTTTCAAATCTATTGACAAATTTTCCAATACAATAACACCATGTACTTGTCGCCTTTTTTATTGTTTTTTTATCAGGCCCAACTTGTTACCTGCGCTTGACTCAACCAGAAATTGCATGGTAGAGAACGTGTTTAGTTTTAGACTTTTGACTCCCGTGTAAGATTTTGAGTCTCGTTTTACGACTGTGTATACAGGTTTAGTGACCACTGCTATCGTTACAAATCTGCAGAAAAACTATAAAAAGCTGTTTAAATACCAAGACAAAGCTATACTGACCTTTTAAGGAACAATGAAGCAAAGCAACTCCTTCTCACTCCTCAGTCCTCATACCCTTTTCTTTTCTTCCTCCTTTTAGCTTAGAAATATATTACCACATGAGAGTCCATGCACGATAACAAAAGGTCCGTTTATTTTTAACTTAGAAGTTAGAAATATATCACTACTCAATCCTCTGTTTTACCCCCATAAGCACCAAAACTGGTTTATTTGTGAAACCAAAGACAATGATAACACATAGTCCACTACTCTACCAGTCTTATTCCATCTTGTCTTTTCTTCAGTGGTTTCTAGAAAACTTATTTATGTCATGTCAATTTACCGGTTCCTCATTTGAAAGTTCAAACATTATTATTGACTGACTTTTCACACTCGTTTATGAACTTAACCTACCTTATATTGTTACTGGTCTGAAAAATCCAATATTAGTTTTTTCGGACAATATTAGAATTTCAGGGAGAAACTCTGTTTAAGCAGATCCATATTAAGGAACAATGAAATGTTTCTTTTCAATCCTCTGTTTTGTCCTCATAAGCGTCCGTGTTGCTTTAGTTTCAAGCGAACTACAATGCATGAGCCGTGGAGTTTACGAACTCAACGGTGCTTTCGAGTCAAATCTCAAACTAATACCCTCTTTTCTTGCTTCCAACGTCAAGGCTGAGCGTGGCTTCTTCTACAACGGTTCGATCGGACAAGAACCAGACCGAGTCTACGCAGCAGGGATGTGCATCCCAGGATCAACTTCAGATGATTGTTCTGTTTGTATCAAGATATCATCTGATCGTTTGATAAAGAATTGTCCTAAAGAAGTACAAGCGTATTCATGGACAAGTGAGCCAACACTTTGTTTTGTGCGCTACTCCAAGTCTTCTTTCTTGGGATCTGCAGATCTTGACCCGCTTGAACTGGTCTACAACACAAGAGATATCAACTCGAATGTATCAGAGTTCACGGCAATATTGGAAGGCTTAGTTGCTCGCATGATTGCTGCAGCCTCCACAACAAAAAGCACACGGTCGTCTAGTAAGAACCATTACATAGCTGATGTCGCAGCCTTGACACCTTTGCAGAATATATATGCATTGATGCAATGCACACCCGATATATCTTCTCGTGATTGTGAAAATTGTCTGCGACACCCGTCATGTTGTGGTCAGAAGCAAGGTGGCGTTATTATGATGCCAAACTGCTTTTTCCGTTGGGATTTGTATGCATTCTCTAAGGCTTTTGATAATTTTACGATGTCTTCTTCTCCTCCGCTGAAGCCTTCTTCTGTCAATGGTGGTAAGTTCTTGCAAAGCTATGAGTATTATGACAAGACCTAGTCAAAATATTTGAAGGTCATATTGCACTTTCACAGGTAGTAGAAAAATTTCAACAGGAACTATTGTAGCAATTGTTGTTCCCATTGTAGTAGTCATCTTCATCATCACCATCATCTTAGTACTACTTGTTCGACGATCTGCTTTTGCTGTAATTTTCTGGAAGACAAAACCATATCAAAAACTTGATCTTTATCAATGTAAGTGTTGTTCTTATGTTTTTATTTGGCATCTTAGCTTTTAGAATGTATTTATTATAAGGATTTAAATAAGCATATATGTGACAACACTCTTAGATGATGATACCATAGAGTGTCTTTAATTTGATTTTGCAGCTGGTATTTCAAATGTACGCTCCCTCCAATTCGATTTTAAGGTAATTGAAGTTGCAACCGATAAATTTAGTAACAAGCTTGGCCAAGGTGGATTCGGCGAAGTTTTCAAGGTGTCATTTATGTAATACTTGGTTCATTACATAAGTTGACAAAAAATGGAACTAGAGTCAAAGAAGCTTATTGATGTCATGCGTAGGGTACATTGCCTAATGGAACTGAAGTTGCAGTGAAGAGGCTATCGAAAACATCAGCGCAAGGTGCACAAGAGTTCAAGAATGAGGTTGTTGTTGTTGCAAAACTTCAGCATAGGAATCTTGTTAAACTTCACGGGTTTTGTCTAGAAGGAGAAGAAAAGATACTTGTTTATGAATTTGTCCCTAACAAGAGCCTTGATTACTTCATCTTGGGTATGTTGAAGTGGCATTTAATTAAATTATTTGATTTACCTGCATAAATAACTAGTAATTACTTGTTATGGGCAGACCCTACAAAGCAAGGACAGCTAGACTGGACACAACGATACAACATTATAGGCGGAATTACTCGAGGAATTCTATATCTTCATCATGATTCGCGGCTTACAATCATACACCGTGATCTCAAAGCCAGCAATATTCTACTAGATGCCGATATGAACCCAAAAATTGCTGATTTTGGGATGGCTAGAATATTTGGGATGGACCAAACTGGAGATAATACAAACAGAATAGTTGGGACACGGTATATACCTATTATATAAATTTTCATGATTTTTTCTTCACAGGTTACTTTATTTTTTGTATGTTTTACTTGCAGCGGTTACATGCCTCCAGAATATTTATTGCAAGGACTGTTCTCAATAAAATCTGATGTCTACAGTTTTGGAGTTTTAGTTCTTGAAATTATAAGTGGTCGACAAAACATATTCGTCCACCACTCAGATACTACAGTTGAGAATTTGGTCACATACGTGAGTACAAAGAAGAACAATGTTCATTGTTTCCAAATAAGTATCCAACAATATGATCTTATGCAACTGTGAGTTCTTAGTTGATGATTAAATTATGTTACAGGCCTGGAGGTTGTGGAGAGACGGGACACCAATAGAACTCGTGGATCCAACCATTTCAGAAAACTGTCAAATTGAAGAAGTGACAAGATGCATCCACATTGCGTTGCTATGTGTTCAACATGATCCCGCAGATCGTCCTGACTTGTCGACAATCAACTTGATGCTCACTAGAAATTCCCTCAATTTACCTCGTCCTCAACCACCTGGATTCTTCTTTCCAAATAGACACAACCAAGAACAAGATGGCTCTGAGTCTAGCTACTCTACTATTAAGTGTAGTTCCCAAACTATCATTGATGTAACCATCACAGATCTGGAACCCCGTTGAAGAGTACTAAAGCTTTAAGTCAGAAACCATGTTCCAGGTGTTTTAGCTTAAATTGTAGTATGTTATACAAAATAATTTTTATTGTCTTCACCTTTTATCCAAACGTTAAATGTAAAAATGTAATTTGAAATTTATGGACAAACTTGTCAGTCAAACTCTATCATGTCTACACTGCAATATGATTAAATAATGTGATCTCTTTTACAGCATCCCTTAAAGCATTTTTCTTACTCTAGCATTAAACTCAAATTTTGTGTGTGAATCGGTTGAATTTTATTTGTACGCTCATATTTGATCTAGTCTTTTTCATCTCTTTATCTCGCAGACTCTCATAAAAGTTATTAGATTATAGAACAAATCAGCCTTGATAAACTGCCAAGCAAAGATCTTGAAGCCTAGATCTGGTAGTTCCGCAGTAAGTCGAGATTTGGTACTATATTCTAGAACAAATCAGCCATGTTTATAGAGGAGTTGAAGATCCTGTCATTGGAGTGTTAAATTGCTGCAAGCAAGTATCTTGCAGCCTAGCGCTGGCTGTTTCATAGTTTCAGAGTTATAGGCCACTGTTATACTCACAGATCCAGTCACTTGAATGTGTATTTATATTGTTCTCTGTTCAAGAAAAAAAACATGTAAATTACTTACATTTCATACATACTTCTAGTTACAGCTACACACAAAACATTTCTATAGAGAAACAAATTAACCTCCGATACCACATGTCGCTATAGGCATTTCATTTTCAACGAGGATATAGTTCGGTGATTGATGCATCGTCAATCGACCAAGTGACAGAGTTGCTTTTAGTAGATTTTTCTGAATCAGTCAGGTCTTTTTTGGGCCTACTCTGAGCGAAAAAGGTTGGTTGCTTAGGCACTGGTAAAGTCATAGTGTTACTACTGAGCATCATAATGATGGTTGATAAGGTTGGACGGTCCATAGGATCTTCTTGAACACATAAAAGACCGATATGAATGCATCGAACCACTTTGTTCCTCTGGAAATTATGTCTGATAACTGGAGCCACAAGGTCTAACAGTTTCTCGTTCCTCCAGAGCCTCCATGCCTAGAATATTAATCAATCGTTCAGTATTTTCAACCATTTTTAATTGTAAGAGAGAAATATAAAACTTATAACTCACGTATGTGACCAAGTCTCGTGCTTCGTCTGTCTCGAAGAAGCTGTTATTTTTTTTGCCGCTTATAATCTCAAGAACTAGCACTCCAAAGCTATACACATCAGATTTCATTGAATACTGGCCACGCATCGCATACTCAGGAGACATATAGCCACTGGAATCCACAACTAAAACACTTTAGTCTTTTGGAAAAAATGTCCATCAAACTTCAAATTATGTGAAGCTAAGAGGAAGACTTACTAAGTACCAACTATCCTCCTTGTGCTCTCCTCAGTCTGGTCCATTCCAAAGATCCTTGCCATTCCAAAATCAGCAACTTTCGGATTCATATCCGCATCAAGAAGAATGTTACTCGCTTTGAGATCACGGTGTATGATTGTGAGCTGTGAATCTTGATGAAGATATAGAATCCCTCTAGCAATTCCACCAATGATCTTGTATCGGTGATTCCAGTCTAGATGACCTTCCTTAGCAGGGTCTGCACACATCCATACGTTACATTTGATCTACATATTTGCAAAACCAAACTCTAACGAAACAATGGAACAATGTAACAAAGTATTAAGTGTAACTGACCAAAGAGGAAATAATCAAGACTTTTGTTAGGCACATACTCGTAGACCAGTACTCTCTCTTTTCTTTCTAGACAAAACCCAAGAAGCCTAACTAAATTTCTGTGCTGAAGCTTTGCAACAACTGCAACCTCGTTCTTAAACTCTGCTTCTCCTTGTCCTGAAGTTTTTGACAATCTCTTTACCGCAACTTCAGTCCCATTCGGAAATATGCCCTAACGGTTACATCAGCATCATCTCATTGTTTATATATAAATTAGGCCCAAATTTGATGAAAATAATACACAAACTCGAGTGCAGTTATGGCACTAATAGTAATAGTACCTTGTAAACCTCGCCAAATCCACCTCGACCAATATTGTTACTCTCTGAAAAGTTATTTGTTGCAGCTTGAATCGTTCTATAATCCAGTTGCAAAGAGTCTGGGCTTGATATTTCATCTCCTATTGCACAATGAAAGTCTTAGTAAGGAGAAAAAGAAAATGCTGATGATTGACGCATTAACAAGAGTAGATAAAGATTATTCATTAGATGAATCTTTACCATCAGTTGCAGGTGCTGTGTCATAAGCTTCCTTCTTTCTCTTTGTAAGGAAACAATAACCAGCTATCAAAAGCAGAACAACCACTATAGTTGACACAACAATGGCTACCACTGACACTTTTGTTTCCCCACCTTTCCCTGTTTTCCAGACATCATTTGCTCAAGATCAGAGAGTTAGTATAATAACAGAGGATAAAACAGAGTTCTGACCAGGTCGTGCAGGAGCTGAAACCGGTGGTGGTGGCTGTGGTGGTTGTAGGGATTTAACGGCGGTTTCGTTGTAAAACAGGTAAGTCTCGAATCTTGAATTACAGTTCGGCAAAATAAAACTTCCTCCAATCCTGTCTAGAGGTAACTGATTGATGGATATTTGCAGACAAGTCAAACAATCTTGATTGGTCAGGTCGGGAGTGCACTGAACCAGTAAGTAAACAGTCAGAGATTCCGTGACATTAGCTTTCCGCGCATCGAACTTTCTAGAACTTTTCACCGCATCGGTGACGGCTTGGTTCAGGGTGGACATGAGCACATTGATGAATCGTTCTAATTGGTTAGATGGAATACTCTGTTCCTTCCTAAAGTCAGCTTCACCAGATCTTGTAAGGGTCGAGAGAACATGCCGATGAGAGTATCTGAGCATACACTCGTCGTAATAAAGCACGGCATCTTTCTCATTCCGACAACGAGTAAATGAGTCGTTAACGGAGAAGGCTACACAGCTGCGGCAAACTTCTGGCGAGACGTCTCCACGGCAGAGGAAAAGACCGGTGACTCTGTCGGGGGCTTGTCCCGATGAGGCGGTTTGGAATCCGGTGGAGTAGGAAGCGTTTGGGGAAGAGAGAGAAGACAAAAGGGTTCTGAGATTGGTGGAGTAAGTGCTGTTTCTTGAGTAAGTGGTAGTGTTCGGACAGTCATGGTAAACATAAGTATGGTTTTGAGCGCAAACTGCGAGGAATGATGAGAAGAGAAGGAATATGATATGGGTGTAAGACGACATTTGTATTTTTTTTTTCTTTTTTTTTTCGATTTGTTTGAAGCTTGGAGATACTTATGAAATAATTAAATTTTGTTTCTCTCTGATCGTAGATGAGCTGGTTTCAAATGATGGTCTTGTGAGGACGATAATTCAACAAAAGTCAAAGTAAACGATGTCTTTTTTTCAATGTGTGACATGAATTATCTGCCCAACTTTTGTTCCCTGCCAATCTTATATAAACTTTTGAATTGTCATACCCAAACAACCAATGACCTCCTTTTCTATTAAACTCTTTAGTTTACTTTTCCTACTAGTGACCAAGTCAAGCTCTTCCTTGTTTTCTCTAGAACCCTTAGAGCATAACTAACCATGAATCCCAAAATGAGTTTCTTATTATTTTTGTTTTTTTCTGTTTTCAAAAAAAAAAAAAATCAATCGCAGACCGACACGTGTCAGTGAGATCCGTAAACAGCGCAAACACCAAGGCAAAGTGAATGCTTAATTAAGCAATTTAAAAATTGGTTTTTGAAAGTACTAGTAAGCCCCACCTTTTAAGCACTCTCTAAAAGACTTTGATTTTGAAGGTGCTCTAAGCATGATTAATGAGGACTCTTAAGAGGGGCTTTTGCATTGTTCGCGGGTCCCACTGACATATGGGGCCCATGAACAGTGCAAGATTCGCTTTTTAAAACTCCTAAATAAAAATCGTTTTTGGAGGGTTTCTTACACTATTTACGGACTCCACTGCCACATGGCGACCCGTAATTGATTTGTTTTTATTTCCAAAAAAAAAAAAAAATAGGAACTCCAAGTGGGGTTTCAGGTTAATCATGCTCTAAGGTTTATTTATCTTTAAGGGTTTCTCTAAATCAAGCTTACAAAATACACAACTGAAGAAAGAAACATAAGCTCCTTCCATCTTGAAACTACTAGTGTAACCACATGAAGTTTTGGGGTGAGTGTTTAAGCATAAATAGGATTTCTAATGTATTACTCAATTGGAAAAATTGAGTAATGAAATTAGATTTTATTCTAACTCTACTATATTTTAGAGTTAAAATAAATAAATAAAAACTAAATACAGTATTTCATTTTATTTATAGAATCATTTTTTTACTCTATTATGAAATGGAAAATAGAGTGAGGTTATTACATTTCTTACTCCAAATTCCATTTTGAAGTGAAAATGAAAGTGAGGTTGGAAATACTGTAGTGTTATTTCTAATGGAACCAAATGTATTATGGCATGTCATGAGGTATTGGTAAAAATTGTGTACGGTGAAGGGGCACTAGAGACCAGGCCTGAAATCTCCATAGCTAACCAAAAACTAACTGGACGCCAGTTAGCCAAAACAAACATTTTCTAATTATCATTATAAAATGTTATAGGAAAAAATCTTAATTCAAAAGTTTTAGTTTCAACAGTTCAAGAAAAAAAAAATTAGTTTCAGAAATAGCACTAATCATCATAATTTATATACTATTACACAACTGATCAAAGTAAATTTTCTCTAACTCCTACCAAACGATGTACGGCGTTTCAGTTAACTTGAAATACCAAGCTGATGAAAATTTCATTTATTCTAGAGATATAAATTTATTTTCTGTCATCAAAATTGTACTTTTTGATAAAAATGTTAAAATCATTCTCCTCAAACTTTTTTTTACGAAAGATGTGAACTATGATCTAGCTGTTTGAAATCTTTTTTAGACGAGAAAAAACCTAATGACTATCTATTCTCTTGAAGCAAACCAAGTCACTGTGGATTTCTCCAAGTGTTTTCCTCATCTTCTCCCATGTTACGCAAGTGTTTGTCAAAACTCAAAAGTATACAGATTTAGAGCTTCCAATTGTACATTTGTTTGAGTATTATTAATCATTTTTACTTGGACAAAAGTATATAAAATTAGAGCGTCCAATTGAGGGCAGGACTGGTACCATAGTGTAGACTTCTCATTAAATTTCTGCATTATTCCATTAGCTTCGGACCGTTGCCACTCCGCCCACACTTTTTCCAATAAACTATACCAAAGAAGCATTCAAAAGTAAACTAATTTATAGGCTTATGATCTTTTCACATCATTAACTAAAGCTAATATTGATAGCACTATCTGCCATTGCCTCATCTCATTTTCGTGGAAGGACCAGCCTTATTGTCACATCCTTAGAGCAGGATTAACCGGGGTCTCTTAAGGTGGGGTTCTTAGCTTTTCTAAGAGACGTATCTTATCTTTTAACTAAGAAAATCTAAGAACCGTCTCTTAAATAAGAACCATAAGAACCGTCTCTTAGCGGGAAAAATGCAAAAAAAAAAATAAATTAAAAAGACAAATTTTTCGTTAAAAACCCTACCTTAAGAGATCCGGGTTAATCATGGCCTTATTATATCTCATTCCGCTGTAAATCTATGACGTAGTTGATAAAAGTCTCATGTCAAAACCTATTCATGATTTTAAATTTTAACCTTTTTTTTTGAATCTATTTTATTAAAATGGGATGATGACCTATTAGTATATATATAGTACAATAATTATTTTTTAACATTACTTATTTAAAAAAACCATATATTTTTAACTGCATATAAATATATATTTTGTAACCATCACTTTAATTCTATAATTTTAGGATTCATTAACTTATATAATTAATTTTTAACATATTTTATATAATTATTAAAAATTAAAATAAATTAAATTAAATTAATATTAAATATAAATATCATATCAAAAATAGAAATATAAAAATAAAATCTTTCAAAAATAATTTAAAATAAAAAATAAAACCGCTCTTAGGGCGGGTTAGTAAATATTAAAATTGATAACCATGAGGTCTTGTTAGGTTTATAACTTTCAAGTTTTTTTCTTCGGTCACTAATCAAAGTAATTAGAGCATCATTATCCCTGGTTTTTCAATGGGGTTCTCGCACTGTTTGCAGACTCCACTTTGTTTGTGGGGTCCGTGAACAGTGGAAGAACCGTTTCTTAAAAATACTAAATAAAAACTATTTTTGGAGGGTTTCTTATACTGTTCACGGGCCCCATTAACATATAGTGATTCGTAATTGGTTCGTTTTTATTTTTTTTTTTTTTATTTTTTTAATTAAAAAAAAAAAATAGAAACCAAAATGGGTTCCATGGATAATGATGTCCTTAAAAGGCTACCAAAGTGGGTAGGCAAAGACAATTCAAGACAAGACGCGTTTACTTTGACCTTTGACTTGTCGTCGCTACGAAACACTGATCACTGGCCACAAAAACCATCCTCTGTTTCGTGCTAATATATACAGTCTCAAAAATATCATTTTGCTTTTATACATCCAAGTACTTTTCTCAAAGCTTGATGAGAAATACAAATCGAGAAACTCCAGTTATGTCTTCTTGTTCCACTTTCGTGTTCCTCTTCCTTTTCTCCTTCCTCACTAGCTTTAGAGCTTCTGCTCAAGATCCCACTTACGTATACCATGTCTGTCCAAATACCACAACTTTCACCAGAAACAGCACTTACTTCACCAATCTCAGAACCCTTTTCTCCTCTCTTTCTTCCCGCAACGCCTCTTACTCCACCGGATTCCAAAACGCCACATCAGGCCAAGCCCCCGACAGAGTCACCGGACTTTTCCTCTGCCGAGGAGACGTCACGCCGGCTGTTTGCCGTAGCTGCGTCGCCTTTGCCGTCAACGAGACCTTAACCAGGTGTCCGAACGAGAGAGAGGTGGCCCTCTATTACGACCAGTGTATGCTCAGATACTCTAACCGGAATATTCTCTCAACCTTGAATACCGATGGAGGAGTCATCTTGTACAACACTCAGAATGTTACATCAAACCAATCCGGGTTCAGAGACTTGGTCTTGTCCACTATGAACCAAGCAGCCACCGTGGCATCGGACAGTCCTAGGAGATTCGATGCGAGAAAGGCCAACTTCACCGCGTTCCAGACCTTGTACGGGTTGGTTCAGTGCACTCCTGATCTGATAAGACAAGACTGTCTGCGTTGTCTAAATCAGATCATCAATCAATTGCCTACTGACAAGATCGGGGGAAGACTTATTGTGCCGAGCTGTAGTTCTAGATACGAGCTTTACCCGTTTTACAACGAATCCAACATTCCACCACCACCACCACCACCTCCTCGCCCGGTTTCTACTCCTCCAGTGTCAGCTCCTCCTCCACCTGGTCAGAGCTCTGTTTCCTTCCTCTGTTTTTCTTGTTTCATGTTTCTACGTATATAGAAAGTTTTGTTTTGTCATCCTCTGCCATTGTCTGATTTTAAAGCAAATGATGTTTGTACAAAAACAGGGAAAGGTGGGAACTCAACTGTGTTGGTGGTAGCTATTGTTGTGCCTATTGTAGTCGCTGTTCTGCTTTTTATAGCTGGTTATTGTTTCCTTGCAAAGAGGGCAAAGAAGTCTTATCACACAACATCTGCATTTGATGGTAATATTGCAAGTGATCAACAGTCCTTGGGTTTGGTTTTTGATTATTGTCAATGCTTAGCTTCTAAGATTTTCATTTTGTAACAGGAGACGATATAACAACGGCAGACTCACTGCAGCTCGATTATAGATCAATTCAAACTGCAACAGCTGATTTTGCACAGAGTAATAAGATTGGTCAAGGTGGATTTGGTGAGGTCTACAAGGTACTATTCATTCCTTAACTGCCTTAAGTTGTGTGATTTGTCTTGAAATTTTGTGGCAACACATGGGATGATGTTGATGTTGATAATAGGGTGCACTATCCGATGGGACTGAAGTTGCAGTGAAGAAACTATCAAAGTCATCTGGACAAGGTGACGTAGAGTTCAAGAACGAGGTTGTTCTTGTTGCAAAGCTACAACATAGAAATCTGGTTAGACTTCTTGGGTTTTGTTTAGAAGGAGAAGAAAGGGTACTAGTCTATGAATATGTGCCCAACAAAAGCCTTGATTACTTTCTCTTTGGTCAGTGACATTTTATACTTTGTTTCAATGATTCTTTATATATGGGGTTGCAAATCGTTAAGAATTAACTATAATATATGGATGTGTACAGACCCTGCAAAACAAGCTCAACTGGATTGGTCTCGACGATACAAGATCATTGGGGGAATTGCTAGAGGGATTCTATATCTTCATCAAGATTCACGACTCACAATCATACACCGTGATCTCAAAGCAAGTAACATTCTCTTAGATGCAGATATGAATCCTAAAATTGCAGATTTTGGAATGGCTAGGATCTTTGGATTAGACCAAACACAGGAGAACACAAGCAGAATAGTTGGTACCTAGTAAGTCTTCCTCTTAACATATCATAACTTGAATCTTTCTGAACTCTGTTTGCCAACATAGTTTTTTTTTGTGGGTTTCAGTGGTTACATGTCTCCCGAATATGCAATGCATGGTCAGTACTCAATGAAATCTGATGTCTATAGCTTTGGAGTGTTAGTACTTGAGATTGTAAGTGGTAAGAAGAATAGCAGCTTCTACCAAACTGATGGTGCACATGACTTGGTTTCATATGTAAGTCATGATCCAAGCAAGTTCCATCTAACAATGGTTTCAAAGTGTTGATTAATTGATTGATATTTTCTAGGCGTGGAGGCTCTGGAGTAATGGGACACCACTAGACCTTGTGGATCCAGTTATCGTAGATAATTGCCAAAGGAATGAAGTTGTTCGATGTGTCCATATAGGTCTTTTGTGTGTTCAAGAAGACCCTGTAGATCGTCCACCCTTGGCAACCATCGTTCTAATGCTCACCAGTAATACAGTGACATTACCTGTGCCTAGGCAACCAGGTCTTTACTTTCCAAGTAGACCCGAAAAAGATCCTCTTGATTCTGGCCCATATACAACGAGCCAATCTCTCATAGGGTCTGTTGATGATGCCTCGATCACAGATGTATATCCTCGTTGAAGACGAACATGTACCTTCACACCTGATTTTTAAATATATATATATATATATATATGTGGTGAAAATAAGTTAAATTGTATCTGTTTGTATTGTTATTGTAACCTCGAGCATATAGTATGAGTTGTATACTATTTACACGTTTCTTCTTGAAGAAAAATGGTCATTGTTTTGCCAAATGAACCCTCTAATAAGCCCAACTTAGTGATCAATAGCATGTTAATCAGCCAGAATAGAGTAAGCAACCTGAAAATATTGCCTTGATTTGCAGTTTTGCTGTAATTCTTCACAACAGAAACTATAATTATAGAGCGAAATATGCATTGTACAGATTATCACTTACAACAACATTAAAGAGAAACTTTCTATGTTTCTTATATATTGCTAGTGAGCATTAGATAATAACAAACTATAATTTTCAATGAGGATAACATTTGTGATCGATGCATCATCAAAGGAACATTAAAAGACATGGTAGTGGACGGACCAGATTGCAATCTGTCAGATGATGGGTTTGGCTCGGATCTGACCCTAAAGAAAAATCCAGATGGTTAAGGCACATTCAAGGACTTGAAGTATTGGTAAGCATCTGAAATATTGTGGACATGCTTGGGCGATCTGTAGGATTTTCTTGAACACACAATAACCCGATATGGATGCATCTAGTGACTTCATCTTTATCATAATTATCTCCCATGGCCGGGTCTATCAGTTCCAAAGCCTCCAAACCTGTTAAGTCATTTGTCAAAAAACCAGTGTCCAGAGCTACTACCAAAGCTAAAAAAATGAAAAGAATAGGAAAGTTTGAGAGTTCTTTAGTACTAACATATGTGACCAAGTTCCCTACCGAAAGATCTATCTGGTGAAAGCTACTATTCTTTTTGACAACAATAATCTCCAGAGTCAATACTCTGAAACTATAAACATCAGATTTCATCGAGAACTGCCCATTCGCCACATACTCTGGAGGCATGTAACCGTTGCAAAACAGATAACATATCTTTTCAGTTTTATCATAAACAAAAAAATGGACTGACTGTGTGTAAATGAAAGGGAAAATTATTTACAGTGTTCCAACTACTCTACCTGTATTGGCTTCAGTCTGGTCCACTCTGAAGTTTCTTGCCATTCCAAAATCCAAGATTTTTGGGTTCATATCAACATCTAAGAGAATGTTACTTGCTTTAAGGTCACAATGTATGATTGTGAGCTGTGACTAAACCCTAGTTCGAGTAGCAAACTAGTCATGAAGGTGAGAACAACAACGATTCCAACGGTAGTTCCTGTAGAAATCTTTCCGATATCTGAACATGCACATTGCACAACTCACATAGGTTACTTGCTGTAAAGGAAATATATGGGACTAAAGTTAGTAATGAATGGTTCAAACTATACTTGTGAGTGTAACTAAAGGGCAGTATAAAACAAGAGCAAAGCAGATCAGACATAATTCAATCATGATTAGCTAAAAGATTAAAAAAAGAGCAGGACACAATAGTTTTGAGATGCTACCTTATTAATCAGGAGGAGTTAGCCAAGTCAGATTCTGGAAAACTCCAAAGAAAGGATAGATATCCCATTCCATGAAACAGCTCAGCCTCAGAGTATAAGACCACCATGTTTCCCACTGCAACACGACCTATAGTCATCCACGTTTTGTCTTAAACATTTGGCACAGTTCCACGGAGATATATCTTTACTGCATAGCACAAAAGCGTAGCTGTTTCGCGAAGTCCCTTTGTATGCCGGCACTATAGTACATTGGGTTAGAATATGAGGTAACTTGAGCTATCACACAAAGAATCAAAGCCTCCCATGTATTATCAAGCTCGGCCAAGTTGACTTGGAAATCTGCTACTGTATTCTACACCTTATAACTTGGTCTCATGTCGAGTGTTCCAAAAAAAACAAACGGTTGGAGTAACATATCATACAAAGAGTCTCCTTCTCGAACCAGAGGAGGCCTTCTGTCTGATTGAGACATTTCTTTATCAACTCACTGGAAGCAAAGTCGACACAGTTTAAGCAAACCTTTTGGTTCAGTACCTGGGATGCACATCCCACAGCATACACCTGATCGGGTCCTTGTCCAACATAAGCATTGTAGAAGCCGCCTCGACCTGAGACGTTAGAAGCGAGAGAAGAGAGGAGGGGGCCACGGTTTGTATCAAACTTACCATGGGGTATGAAAAAACCGGTTTCACCGCATTTGTGTGCACACGCAACATAAAAGCTTACAAGGAAAAGCCATCAGATTGGCAATAGATTCGTCACTTCCATTTTTAACAACACAAAGATGATGTTTGGGTTAGGATAGCAAGAAAGTGTGTGTGTGTGTGTATATTCATACATTTATATATGTCCAAATGCATATTTGTGTCAATTAAATTTCTGGTACAAGTTGTTCTTGACCCATATATCCCTTTGTCTTAGTAAGTGTCTATTGAGTTGAATAGTGTGGTTAGGTCAAGCGTAGTAAACAAGTTGGTTCTGACTTGTACAAAGGTTGTTGCAGTTTCATGAATGAATCAACACGTTGTAGATCATGCAACATCTTGAGCAAACAAAAAGAAAATTGTATATATATATTTATAACTATATATATATGTATCGAGTAAAACTGTCAAAGACGAATGTGTATACGAAGTAATGCAAAAATCGAAGACTCACTAGGTGCTTCAAATTCTTATCTCTTTGGCATTGCACTCTAAGTCTGGTTTTAACAAACTATGTATGGAATACAGGTTTTAACAAACCATGCTTGTAAAAAATTGGATTTGGAGGACTCACATGACTATTCAAGTCCCAAGTGACACACGTACTCCAACGGCTTTGGAGTTGATCGTAGACTGGCTAGACTCGAGGCCATCTCGTTCTTGTTGGTTGAGGAACTGATAAATTGATTATATTACTAGTGAGCATCAGGTTGATTGTCGGCCAGTGGGGACAATCTCTTGGATCTTACTGGACACATACGAGCGCAAGGTGGATGTCTCTTGTCACTTCTCTAAAAGTTCTCTACAATGGTTTGATCCACGAGTTCTAAGACTGACCCACTTCTCCATGCCCTCCAAGCCTGGTAACACAATTTAATGATCAGTCAATAACATGCCATTATGGCAAGCTCGCCAACAACTACTCTTTTAAGTTGTACTCACATGAGACAATAATCTCCACAGAGTGCATAATCTGTGGAAGGTGTTCTTCTTCCTTGCCACAAGTAATTTCAAGAACTAACACTCCAAATTTTATAGATATCAAATTTCAATAAAAATTTGCCATATTCCTATAACAAGTAACCACTGCAAGAGTAAATCACAAGAAGGGATTTTCTTTGAATATATTCCAAGAACAGCCCCGTCAGTATATTCAAACCGTCAGCTACCTGCTTGACTTAGCACTAGCTGGTGTCTGTAACTAACATGACTTATAAGACAGATAAATGAACGTTTCGGTTACTGAAAGGCCGTAGCTTCAGTACCTTGGCTTCACAAGGCAGAGCCATATATCCGACCTTTCCCTTCAATGAAAAACAGAGTGTCTGGACCATAGTTCTGGATAGACAAAGAGTATGGGATTGCTTGAATCATCAATGATATTGATACATGATCCTCCAGAAATTCAGTTCAGGATCTCGGTCATAAATTTACAATCACACAAATGAGAGGTGAACTGCAATCTTGGAGCTCTTACACCCAAAAATAACACAAAAACCATAACAAAGAACATCAAGACTGATCTTTAACGAGGATCTAAATCAGTAATCGTTGGATCATTGATAGATTGACCTGACTCCAAATCCTCAGCTGCTAAATCTTGATTGCGTACGCTTCCGAAGTAAAATCCTGGTTGGTGAGGCACCGGCAAAGTGATTGTGTTACTTGTGAGCATCATGATGATTGTCGACAAAGTTGGCCGATCTTTGGGATTTTCTTGAACACATAACAACGCGATATGGATAAATCTAGTAACTTCGCTGGTGTCACATTGCTCTCCAACATCTGGATCCACTAGTTCAAAAGGTGACCCGTTTCTCCAAACCCTCCATGCCTACATAATGATCAACTACTTAATACTCAGAAACCAAATGAAGTTAAGAGAAGTCAATGTTTTGATGGTTCTTTCTCCATACTTACATATGTGACCAAGTTGCTACCATTACTGTCTGTTTGGTGGAAACTGCTATTCCGCTTGCCATTAATAATCTCGAGAACTAAGACTCCAAAGCTATAAACATCAGATTTTGTGGAATACAAGCCATGCATCGCGTACTCAGGAGACATATAACCACTGAAAAAACAAAGAGTGAAGTTGAGGATACAGATGACAAAAAAGCTTTCTCAAGACTTTGATTCTGGGGCGGGGGTCGAAAATTACTATGTTCCAACTATTCTGTTTGTATTGTCTAGAGTTTGATCAATCTCAATAAGCCTGGCCATGCCAAAATCCGCAATTTTCGGGTTCATATCTGCATCTAAAAGAATGTTACTAGCTTTGAGGTCGCGGTGTATGATTGTAAGCCGAGAATCTTGATGAAGGTATAGAATTCCTCGAGCAATCCCTGTAATGATCTTGTTTCTTGTTGTCCAATTTAATTGACTTTGCCTTTCATGATCTGCACACCCGGATATAATCATTAGCTATATCACTAAGAACCAGGAATATAAGAGAAGTATTGATGCTGAGACATACCAAACAATAGATAATCCAGACTCTTGTTGGGGACTAACTCGTACACAAGAATTTTTTCTACTCCTTCCAAACAAAACCCAAGAAGCCTAACTAGGTTTCGATGTTGGAGCTTAGCTACAAGAACAGCCTCTGTTTTGAACTCTTCTGCACCTTGTCCTGACGTTTTCGACAGTCTCTTTACTGCTACTTCAGTTCCATTTGGAAGTATACCCTGGAAGAACAAAACACTTGTTAGATTAAAACTTCCAACTCAAGAAAGAAAACAAGTTGAAAGAACTTAATTTTACCTTGTATACTTCCCCGAATCCACCTTGACCTAACCTGTTGCTCCTTGAAAACTTATCTGTAGCAGCTTCAATCGTCTTAAAATCGAATTGAAATGAATGTTGGGTTGAAATTTCATCACCAGCTGCACATAGAAAGTGAGCACTCTTGAGATGAAATGTGCTTTAACCCCCTGATCAAACCCTAGTTTCCAATGTAACCACAAGTAACAGTAACGTACTACAAACTTACATTGAAAATCAACTTCTAGGTACGATTTTTTCCTCCGATAAAAAGCAAACGCAAGAGCGAGCAGCGGCAACACGATGGCTATGATCGCAACCACAATACCCACAATAGCTCCCACCGAAAGTGAATCTCCATCTACACAGTCAAAAGTAAGTAATTATTTTTGCTTAATTATGAGAACATATTGAAAAAAGTACATACTAATTTAATTTGTTATTAAACAATTGATTTTAAATTTTTACTTTGTTTGACAAAAAAAAATTCTTTTACATTAATGTTTTAGTAATTTCTAAATGCTAATTAATCATTTAGTGATCCTTCATTCATATTTGGGTTTTAAAAAAAAACTGATTTCACAAATTAAAATGCATATACTCTAGAAAATATAATAAAATTCCCAACTTAGCCAATAACAAAGTTCACTATAGGGTTTTGTTACTAAAGGTACATACCTTTCTTGGTCGGACTCGGACCATCTCCAATATTATCAAAAGCTCCTAAGAAAGGATAAAGATCCCACCGGACATAACAGCTCGGCCTACGAGTAGCACCGCCTATATTCGCGCGGCAACACTCTTGATAGCTCCGAACATTTGCTCGGAGACAAGCATCACAATTTCCCGGAGACAAATCCGGAGTACATGACATCAACGCATAAATTCGCTGAAACGTCGTCACTGACGTTACGTCCGCCGCATAATACTTACCACCACTAGAAGAAGATGTATCTCCACTTCGTCCCGAGGAAGTTGAATCTATCATTTGAAGTGTGAAGGCGTCCAAAATTCTATGGAACTCCGAAACATCCGAGGTGATGTTTCCGTCGTTGTACCTTACGGTGTGTGGCTCAAGCTCCATCGAACCAAAGAAAGAACGGTTTGCGTAACGAACCATGCAAAGTGTGTTGGTTCCTGGCCATGAATAAGCTTCCGTTTGGTTGGGACAACTCTGTATTAGCTCTGTAACTCCTTCGGTTATACAGTCGAAGCAGTCCGTTGATTCAGATCCGGGGATGCATAAGCCCATTGCGAAGACTTGGTTTGGTTCTTGTCCAACGGAAGAGTTGTAGAAAAAGCCATCTCGAGCCGTAACGTTAGATGCAAGAAATGAGAGGATGAGTCGACGGTTTGAGTCGTAAGTAGAGTTTGGTCTGAAAGTCCCTGCACTGTCCACGCATACTTGTCCGGACACTAAGACAAAACTGAAAGTCACGAGGACGACCAAGAAGATCGGCAAGAGATTGCTTCTACCCATTTTGGAAATTTAGTCTTTGAAGGGTCAAAGTTAAATAGGTTTGTGTGTTCTTGGATTTGTCAATATTGGAGGCCTAAAAGTAGGTCATGTTGGCAATTATTAAAACGCTTATACGTGAAGTCACTAGCAAATGTTAATTAATTTGAAGCCAATACTTCACGCAGGCAGTTGATTCAAGACTTTGGGTATAGGATGTCAAAGTTTAACGTTAATTAAAATCGATTT
This sequence comes from Moricandia moricandioides, assembly GCA_905132885.1. NCBI lineage: Eukaryota > Viridiplantae > Streptophyta > Magnoliopsida > Brassicales > Brassicaceae > Moricandia > Moricandia moricandioides. The sequence continues at coordinate 247,821 of CAJHQQ010000250.1, forward strand.
ATTTAATAGAAATTTGGAAAATATTACTAGATGTTAAACGTGTTACTTGTAGTTTGTTCAGTGGTAATGGACCGCAGCCACGGTCCATGTAATGTACTAACGACATTTCTAAACGCGGCATGATATGAGTCAATTCACTAATCAAGGACTAGCTGTTTTCAAGATGAAAGTGATAAATTGACTAACGAGATTTCTGAACGCGGCGTTATTTTCTATAGGCATAAATAAGTCTTAGTACGGAGTACCTATTCTGCATAATCAAGCAATTCATCTCATAATCTTATAAGGAAAAAGTAGTATGATCAATCCTTGATTTTGCTAATGAGATTGATTTAGTCAATCAGGGCTTATCAGTTTCTTGTTATCCAGGGAATGAGATGTACACGTCGTAACCGGCTTGAGTCACTGTCTTCAAAGGGATGGGAAGGCACTGAGGATCATAAGAAAATCTTCTGCTTCATTTTTTTTTTCTCTAAGATTATACAATGGTTATGTATTTGTATGAAGAATTTCTTCTTTGAGATTTACAATAATTGAAGATCATCAGCAAATTATTATATAGTTTTTTTATGTTGAATATTATTCCACTGGGATGAAAAATATGACCTTACAAAAATTAACTGTTTGATACCTAGCCGATTGGTTTTACATAAAATTCATAAATGGACGTTAAAAAGTTTAGTTGCATTGATAACTTGTATATGCTTTGAAGGTTTGACTCTGTGGAATAAAAGATTTATGTAGCGATAGGCATAACTAAATTTTCTAAAGGAAAATGTTTTTGTACATCTTATAACTATTATGAAATATTCCCTCTATTTCAATAAGATGTATGTTTTGGAATTTTCACACTTATTAAAAAAACATATAAAATTTTAGTTACTGATGCATTATTTTCTGTTGTTAATTATTTTCTATAATTTTTAACTAATAAAATATTATAAACACTTTTGAAATTAACAATTTACATCAATTAATGCATTGAAAATATAAAAAATGTATTTTTTTAAAACTATTTTTTTGTAGAATATAGTTTTTTTTTAGATTAAAGATTTGGGATTGTAGAACATAGTTATTTCCGGAACGGAGGGAATATATTGAAGTGAATGTTTATTTTGATACTTTCGTATTTGATTTCCCGTCTTTAACATCTTTTTCTTACTTTCTAATTGTTTATTTGTTACTTTCAATTGTTGATTTGTGGGCAAATAAACTAAAAGTTTTTGAGAAGTTGATGATTTATGTTCTTAATGATTTTAAGCATTTATTCCTAACTCATTTTAGTCTCATAACTTATATTTACGCGTCAGTAGAAACATGTATATATGTATTTATCCATACTATATATTTATTTATCCATACTAAAAATAATGTAAGTCAACTTTGACTTTGAATTTTCTTCTGTACGTGTGAAAGGTACCATATAAAATAGAAAAGAAATTGGTTAACATGTCTTCTAACTTTTATATGAAATCAAATGTCTAAAGATATGATTTCATTTTTATTGAATAGCCAAGGATCAGGAAAGATGTCTAAAGATATGATTTCACTTTTTCTAAATATTTATAAAACATTTAGAACTCAAACTCACCCCTTCAACACTAAACACTAAACAATAATCACTAAAGTGTAAACCTAAATGTTAATATATTTTTAATTGAATGTATTTTTGTAAAGCGATACTTATATTATTCTTATCAATTTTTCAAAGATGTTTTCACAACTTTAGTTTCCCAAGCACTACTTTTATTTTTAGAATCGCTTTAAGAACTTGTCCTGGCATTTTGACCATGCAACATTTACTTTTGATACATGTTTTAGAGAACTCCAAACTAATTTAATAATTTGGCATTTGCACATAATGATCTTGACTTTATCTAAAAATTAATTATATAGAAGATATTTTTATCACTGAGATATTGTTTTATTACAAACTATAAAATGTTATATCAACGACTATAAGATATATTATAATTTTACAGTTTTATGAAGATTCACACCAAATAATGCCATATAGTTTACTAAGCATCATGTCATGATGAAGATCTCATATAATTTTTTTTCAGTATAAATGATATAAAATCGCATTTTTAAGATTTAAATTCCATATTCTTTTGGTGTGTATGTTTTATAAACTCTTGATTAACTATTAGACACCAAGAGGACTTCCTTATGTGAGATATTTAAGGTGGAATAAAACTTAAGTTTAAAGATATTTATCCTTGACAGTAAAGATTCGAGACGATCTATTGATGCATTCATAAAAAATGAGAATGAAAACGATATAAAAGTCTTTCATGTTGAAAAACATAATTTAATTCTTAGGTATTTGAAATCATGTATATACTAATGATCCCATAAGAATATTCAAATATGATAATGTCTCATAACTGGATGCTTGTTCAACCGCACCTCGTTGTATATGTTATTACTACCATTTTTAACAAAATCGTTTGACTATACTAGCCAATAAGAAGTTGGCGCTTGCAATGTATGTAAGAAATTGCATTCTTTACACATAACGTATAGGCTTGGCTAATGGCTTAAGTCATCAGATTTCTTAAAGATTCAATAGAAGGAAAAATAAACAAAACACGAAAGGAAAGGAAGAAGAGGCGGAGATAATGTCTGCATGTGCCTCCTTTTGTTCTATCTTCCTCCTTGCCTTACTTGCAAGCTTAAGATCTTATGGACAGCAACAAGACCCCACTTACATATACCATCTTTGTCCAAACACGACAACTTACTCCCGAAACAGCACATACTCTTCCAACGTTAGAACTCTTTTGTCCTCTCTTTCTTCCAACAGTCTTTCTTCCTCGACCGGATTTTACAGCACAGCGGCAGGTCAAAGCCCTGACTTGGTGTTCGGCCTTTTCCTTTGCCGGGGAGATGTCTCGCCGGAAGTATGCAGTAACTGTGTCGTCTTTGCTGCCAACGACTTTCTGAAACAGTGTCCAGAGGAGAAGGTTGGGTTGATATGGTACGACGAGTGCATGCTTCGATACGCTGACAGGAATATTTTCTTGGAATCTTCACTCCAAAATGGAACAAACGGAATACTCATGTGGAACACTCAAGATGTTCCAAGAAACCAGTCAGATCGGTTTCGTGATGTAGTGTTCTCTTTGATGAACAAGGTGTGCAAACGAGGCTGTTAAATAGTTCAGAAAGTTTGCGGTTAGCAACTCCAACTTCACATCGGTCCAGACACTTTATGGGCTGGCTCAATGCACACCCGATTTGACGAGTGACGATTGTTTTAATTGTTTACAACGGACCATCAGTTCATTACCCACTGCTCAAATTGGGGGAAGACTTCTTATGCCGAGTTGTAACTCAAGGTATGAGGTCTACAAATTCTACGAAGAAACCGCCACAAGAGAACCTCAACCTCAGTTGGATTCAGCTCCTCCACCGCCTTCCCAAGGAACTGGTCTGAATATTCACTTCTCTTTGATTACATGTTTCCTCCCAACTTTTTTTTGCTAGAACAAGGGTTCATATTTACTCTGACTCCTCTGTTAGACCATCATTAGCCCCAGTTTCTTAACTGAAGTTCCTAGCTTCGGCTAAGAGTCGGTTTTTAACTTTTTTTAAGAGTCGGCTCTTAACGGAAAAGTGTAAAAAACAAAAAGTTAACAACCCTAGTTTCTTAGTTAATCAAACTGGGGTTAATTATGCTCTCATAATCATATGTTTTTTTCTTTTTCTTTTTTTTGGCAATACAGGAAAAGGCAGGAACTCTTCTGTCATAACCATCGCTGTTGTTGTTCCAATCACAGTCATTTTTCTTCTTCTCGTAGCTGTTTTCATTTTCTGGGGTAAAAAGAAAGAGAAAACTTATGAGACGGAACCACTTGCTGAAGGTAAAGATTGAATTGATAAACTATGTATTCTGAGGTCGAATGATTATTCTGTTATGATTCAGATGTTAAATGTTTTGACAGATAGGGAGGATATTAGAACTGCAGGGTCACTTCAGTTTGATTTTAAGGCAATTGAGGCAGCAACTGATAAGTTTTCTGAAACTAACAAACTTGGTCAAGGTGGATTTGGGCAAGTCTACAAGGTATTATTACCATTGCTTATAGCTTCTAATGTAGTTTTATTATGTACAAGTATAATTTTTTCATAACACATTAAGATAAAGTAGGTTTAGGGTTATAAAACCTTGAAAGTGTAAATATCAAATGATGTAAATCTTGATAGAGGAAAGCGAAAGAAGGCCGAGTTGTTTGACAAAGTACTTACATGTAAATCAACTCCATGAGAGTACTCTGTTTCATCATATTACTCGCACATACTTTGAGCATATAAGATGAATGGTAGTAAGTAGGATAACCTACTCACTTAAAGAATCTTTCTATAATCGCCACACCATCACACACACAACTCATTCTCGTTCCCAACTCAACAAAGCTGCAGAATAGAAAAAGTGTACTTATCCTTAATTACATTCCTCCATTTGGAATAAATACTTATATATGTGAACTTCTTCATTAATCTTACTGATAATTCCCAAACTGACTGATTCTTTGTAAAACAACTTATTATTGCTTATAGGGTACATTTCCTAGTGGAATACAAGTTGCGGTGAAAAGGCTATCAAAGACATCAGGACAAGGTGAAAGAGAGTTCGAGAACGAAGTTGTTGTTGTCGCAAAGCTTCAGCATAGAAATTTGGTAAGGCTACTTGGTTTTTGTTTGGAAGGAGAAGAAAAGATACTTGTCTATGAGTTTGTGCCAAACAAAAGCCTTGATTACTTCCTTTTTGGTCAGTTGAGTTCAATACCTAACCTAAGATATCAATTTCAGATTTCATGCCATTTTACAAAAATATATAAATATGCATGTGCAGACTCTACGATGCAGAACCAATTGGACTGGACAATACGGTACAAGATCATCAAAGGAATTGCGAGAGGCATTTTATATCTTCATCAAGATTCACGACTCACAATCATTCATCGTGATCTCAAAGCTAGTAACATCTTACTGGACGCTGATATGAACCCAAAAGTGGCAGATTTTGGAATGGCAAGAATTTTTGGAATAGACCAAACAGAAGCCAATACGAAAAGAATAGTCGGAACCTAGTAAGCTTTTCTGTTTCATTATATGCCATGTAGACAGTAATAATATGCTTTTGTTTACTTAACATTTACGGAATTTTGGCAGTGGTTACATGTCTCCTGAATATGCAATGTACGGCCAATTCTCCATGAAATCAGATGTGTACAGTTTTGGTGTCTTGGTTCTTGAGAATATAAGTGGTAAAAAGAACAGCAGTCTCTATCAAATGGATGGTAGTGCTGGCAATTTGGTTACATATGTGAGTATACACCCTTAATAATTTCATTTATTTATTTTTGTAAAAGGAAAAAAGGTTACTTTGGATTCATTTTCTTCATTTAACAATGATTAACGTCTTAATTATTAAAATCTTTAATAGACATGGAGACTATGGAGCAATGGGTCGCCATTAGAGCTCATGGATGCATCATTTCGAGATAATTATCAACCAGATGAAGTTACGAGATGCATCCATATCGCTTTACTATGTGTTCAAGAAGAAGCTGAAGATCGTCCAAACATGTCAGAGATCGTCCAAATGCTCACTACTAGTTCCATCGCTCTCACTTTGCCTAGACCACCTGGATTTTTCTTCCGCAGTAAGCATGAACAAGTAAGAGTGGATCCTTTTATGGACACTTTTGCCACGGGGTCTATGGACGAGGCTTCCATTACTCAAGTAGCTCCTCGCTGAAAACAAAACTATTGAAAAATGATGTGATATAATGATTGTAGACTGTAACATATAAGATTTAGACTCATGATGATCTTGGGTATATTCAAAGCATTTTGAGTTTATAAGGATGTCAATTTTCTGTTTGGAAGCATTGATATACGACTGGTAAGATAAATGTGCAGTTAAACATAATTTCTCTACAAAACAATAACAATGATTAATGCCTCAAGCAATGAATGTGCATGCTTTGATCTGTAAGTCACTGATACAGTTCTTCTGAGATTAGGATGGAAGTTAAGAATATCAAGAAGATGAAATTATCACAAGCTCTTCGTTTGCTTAGAAGTCTTTTCAAAAAATAGCCTGGCCTTTAACGAGGACTAACACACGTGATCGACTCATCATTGACAGAACAAGCAATGGACATGCTAGTGGACGGACCAGGCTGCAAGCTCTCAGCTAATGGGACTTTCTCTGATCTGACCCTGAAGAAAAATCCAGGAGGTTGAGGCACAGGCAGAGTAACTGAAGTATTAGTAAGCATCTGAAATATTGTCAACATGGTTGGACGATCTGTTGGATTTTCTTGAACGCATAATAACCCAATATGGACGCATCTGATGACTTCATACTTGTCATAGTTATCTCCGATGACCGGATCTACGAGTTCCAACAATGAATCATTGTTCCAAAGCCTCCATACCTGTTTATTTGTTTTCCGAGAAACTAAAGTTTAGAGAAATGATCATTGCTAAAAGAAGTAACAAAAATTGAGATGAGTGTGGAATTTCCTAACATATGTGACCAGGTTTCAGTGGGAAAAATTCGATTTTGTGGTTTTGGCAGGAAAACTCCATTTGACATTTTGACGAGAAAAACCCGATTTTGCGATTGTGAGGGGAAATTCTGATCTTGCGGTTGTGAGGGGAAATCTGATTTTACGGTTTCGAGGGGAAAACCCAATTTTGGGGGTTTTGGCGGGAAATCGATTTTACAGTTTTGACTGGAAAACTTGATTTTGTGGTTTTGACGGGGAAAACTTAATTTTACGGTTTTGAGGGGAAAAGACGATTTTATGGTTTTGAGGGGGGAAACTCGATTTTACGGTTTTGGCGGGAAAACATGATTTTACGGTTTTCACGGAAAAACTTGATTTTCAGATTTTGGTGAAAAAATTTGATTTTAAGGTTTCGGTGGGAAAATTCGAATTTACGATTTAGATGGAAAAACTCGATTTTACGGTTTTGATGTGAAAACACGATTTTGCGGTTTTAGCGAGAAAACTTGATTTTGTAGTTTTAGCAAGAGTTGCTTATTGAGCCGTCTGTCTCGTTGAAGCTACTATTCTTTTTTCCACCAATAATCTCCAAAACCAATACTCCGAAGCTATACACATCAGATTTTGTGGAGAAGTGCCCACTTGTCACATACTCGGGTGGCATATAACCGCTGCAAAATACATGTCATATAACTTTCTGTTTTATCAAGAACAATAAAAGATGCAGATTACAACTAAAACAGACAATTAACTTACAATGTTCCAACCACTCTTCCTGTGTTATCCTCTGTTTGGTCCATTCTGAAATTCCTAGCCATACCAAAGTCCGCAATTTTTGGGTTCATATCCACATCTAATAAAATATTGCTTGCTTTCAGATCACGGTGTATGATTGTCAACCGTGAGTCTTGATGAAGATACAAAATCCCTCGAGTTATCCCTCCGATGATCTTGTATCGTCTTGTCCAATCCAATTGGCTCCTCTTTGTTGAGTCTGCACATGTCTTAAATATTAGGACTATGATGCGATCAATTACTAAGGTTTCAGAAAATAAAAACCCTATCATATGTTTTATAACTTACCACCAAAGAGGAAGTAGTTAAGACTCTTGTTGGGCAAAAACTCATAGACTAATCTCTTTTCCTCTCCATGGACACAAAACCCAAGAAGCCTAACAAGATTTCTATGTTGAAGTTTAGCTACAAGAAGAACCTCGTTCTTGAATTCTCTTTCACCTTGTCCTGAAGTTTTAGATAGTCTCTTCACAGCAATCTCTGTTCCATTCGGAAACGTCCCCTGCACGTCAGATAATTTATCAGAATATATGTATTTGTAGTCTCGTCAAGTTTCTAAAACAAAGTATTTAAATACTTGAGACAAACACTTTACCTTGTAAACTTCACCAAATCCACCATGACCAAGCTTGTTTGTATTATGAAAATTGCTTGTTGCAGCTTCGATAGCTTTAAAATTGTATTGAAATGATCCTGAAGTTGAAATATCATCCCCAGCTGCAGAACGAAATTACACGTAGTGTATTATTATATAACTGAAGAGTTTCCAAGGTCGTTACATTTCTATATCCAATTCGTATCTCATTACCGTTATCTGGCGATGCAGTATCATAAGTCTTCTTTAATCTCTTTGCAGCAGAGAAATAACCGTCTGAGAAGAACATATAAATATTTATAAAAACTTATTGAATCTACTTATGTTTTGAACCAAAACACGAGTAAACTCACTTTCAGTAGTAAATACTTTATATGATTTTCTCTTCCACCAAATTGCAAATCCTAGAGCAAGCAATAAGATAGGAACAATGACAACTGCCACAATAGTTCTTGTAGAAACACTTTTCTCATCTGCACGAACCCAAATCACCACTGAATTGTGATTAAGGGAAACTAACAAAAATATAACAGAAAAGAACTAACAAGAAGAGAATAAATTTATCATTTCAAACATGGTTAGATATGGGTATAATATCATAGAGAAATGCCCTAAAATATATATAAAAAAAATTGTCACCATAGTAGCTTTGAAATAAAAAATGACCAAAATAAAGTTTATTAAAGAGTGTAAATTATACTTCTTGAATTAGATAATCTATACTTAGAGTTTAGAGTTATGGGCGGAAGTTTGCATGTGAAGTTTAAAATTAAAAAAAATAAAAAAAAATTAAAATTTTTAAAATAAATAAAAATCTATTTCAATTATTTTTTTAAATCTCTATAAAAAAATTTAAAAAAATTATTTGAGAGACTTGCCAATAATTATAGGGGCCCCATAATTATATGACCTAATAACAACAAATATTATAAAGCATGATCTTACCCTTTTCACGAAGAGGAGTGTCATCGAAAAGTCCCAAGAACCTATCAATCTCCCATCGAACGAAACAACTGGGCCTCGAAACAATGCCTCCCTGGCTCCCAGGGCAACATGATTTATAATCAATCACGTTCTGTTGTAGACACCGGGTGCAGTTTTGAACAGATAAGTCTCTACTGCATTGCACGAAACCGTAAATGTTGGTGTTGGAAGACTCAACCGTTTGTGTTCTAGCTGCGTAGTACAAAACATGAACATCTTCTATTAAACCAATCATCAAAGCCTCCCATGCCATATCGAAGTCCGTCACATTAGGTTGAATATCTCTGGTATTGTACTCATAGCGTAAAATTTTCATATCGAGCCATCCGTAAAACGAGCGGTTCGAGTAGCGTACGAGACAAAGTGTATTTCTATACATCCTCCAGTCTATAGCTTCTATCTGGTTGGTACAGTTCTTCACCAACCCATTAGACGCAGCCATGATACAATCAGAACAAGATCGTGCATCAGTACCTGGGACACACATCCCTAAACCGTATACTCTGTTCGTGTCTTGTCCGGTAGCCGATGTCGTATACAAGCCATCATTAGCTGTGACGTTAGAAGGAAGGGAAGAGAGGATGACTCGTCGGTTTAAGTCGTAAGTGCCATCGGGTGCGAAAGAACCAGACCTGTTAAGGCAGTTATTTGCGGAGACAGAGCTTATGAGCACAAACCAGAAGGCTACAAATAAGTAGACCATTTTGTTTTTCTTTTATATAATTGTGTTTTGAACTAAAACCTCGTGTCTTGAAAGATATAATATTTTGGACACTGATTTTCAACTCTATTTTCAATCTCTTAGTGCTGTACAAAACTGACAAGTCGTCATTGAATTTTCTCAAGTGGACTTTTGATGAACAGTAGATTGCTCTGATGTCACCGTGACCTAAGTCTTATTCTTTGTTTCGCTAACCAGCTTGAGTTAACAGAATACATAAATTTGGATTAATTAATGTTGGTTGCACAGTAACCGGTCCAGTCGAATTAAGTAGCCATCCTGGAGCAATCTCACTTATACATTTATATTCGGTTTATAACCAAACCTTGTGATGTTGTTACAAAAAAAACAAACCTTATGATATACTACCGAAAAGAACACAGTTATACTTTTTTTTGAAACACAAGCAGAGTTATACGAAACCTTTATAAAGAACATCAACATATAAGAATTCATGTCTACTATATGAATTTATGAAAACTCCTTATGCATCAAGGAGTGTGGAGAAAACAAAGAGTTTGTTAAAACCTGAACTTTACTTTGAGAGAGAGCAAACGTTAAGTACGTGAACCTAGAATTGTTTGACAAAATTCATAATAATTGAAAACGAAACTTATATTTTGGAATTACTGATGTAGTTTCACTTCTAGAGAGCTACATTTATGAACTTCTTCATTAATCTTACCGATAATTCCCAAAGTGACCGATTCTTTGTAAAACAACTTACTCTTGTAGGGCACATTTCCAAGTGGAATACAAGTTGTGGTGAAGAGGCTATTGAAGACATCAGGACAAGGTCAAAGAGAATTCGAGAATGAAGTAGTTGTTGTGGCAAAGCTTCAACATAGAAATTTGGGTAAACGATCTATTTTCACAATAGAATTACTATATAGTAACGGTTTAACACAAACTTCCAATCTCTTCCTAATTCTACATATTAGAAGTTTTTAAAATTTATTTCTCCACATTCCGAAAGATCTAAACCCGTATATCCATAATGTATTAAATATGAACTAAAATCCACACAATCCGATTTAAATCAGATTACTATTCAAAATTTTGATACTTAACCAATGACTAACTTCATTGACTCAATACAATTTAATTTTTAAAATTTACCAAAGTTTGATTTCGGACGTTGGGTTGAGTTTGTATTTGAATCTTAGGTTGAGTCAAATTTTATATTCGGTTCAAAACATACTAATTTGGTATCGATTTACCTTCAAACCATTAAAACTAAGCCAAAATTTAATAATGGGGGTATGAGTTTCAATCTTTCTGATTCGAAAGAAATAAGTTTTAATACTTCTAATATATGGAACTAAGACGAAGTTGAAAAGTTGTGTATAACTATTAATAATTTGTTTATCCAGAAATTTGGTAAGACTTTGAGTCTTTTCTGTATTTCATTATTAATAATCGGTTATGAAAGAATATATATTAAACAATAGTCTGGCTTTCAACGAGGACTAACACAGGTGATTGATACATCATTGACACAAGCAATGGACATGCTAGTGGACGGACCAGGCTGAAAGCTCTCAGCTAAAGGGGTTTTCTCTGATCTGACCCTGAAGAAAAATCCAGGAGGTTGAGGCACAGGCAGAGTAATTGAAGTATTAGTGAGCATCTGAATTATTGTCAAAATGGTTGGACGATCTGTTGGATTTTCTTGAACGCACAATAACCCAATATGGACGCATCTAAAGACTTCATACTTATCATAGTTATCTCCAATGACCGGATCTACGAGTTCCAACAATGAATCATTGTTCCAAAGCCTCCATACCTGTTTATCCGTTATGTGAAATTAAAGTTCAGAACAATGATCATTGCTGAAAAAAGAAGTAGAAAGTTTTGAGATAGTGTGGAAATTTACTAACATATGTAACCAAGTTGCCTGTTGAACCATCTATCTCGTGGAAGCTACTATTCTTCTTTCCACCAATAATCTCCAGAACCAATACTCCAAAACTATACACATCTGACTTCGTCGAGAACTGCCCATTCGCTACATATTCTGGCGGCATGTAACCGCTGCAAAATCATAGCATATAATGTTATGTTTTATCAAAAACAATAGAGAGATACATATTATAACTACAAAGGACAATTACTTACAATGTTCCAACTACTCTTCTTGTGTTATCTTCTGTTTGGTCCATTCTGAAATTCCTAGCCATACCAAAATCTGCAATTTTCGGGTTCATATCCGCATCTAATAGAATGTTGCTGGCTTTGAGATCACGATGTATGATTGTCAGCCGCGAATCATGATGCAAATACAAAATCCCTCGAGTGACCCCTCCAATGATCTTGTACCGTCTTTTCCAATCTAGTTGGCTCCTCTTTGTTGAGTCTGCACATGTCTTCAATATTAGGACTATGGTGAGATCAAGAACTAGGGTTTTAGAAAATAAAAACCCAATCATATGTTTTTTTCCTTACCACCAAAGAGGAAGTAGTTAAGACTCTTGTTGGGTAAAAACTCGTAGACTAATATCTTTTCCTCTCCTTGGACACAAAACCCAAGAAGCCTAACAAGATTTCTATGTTGAAGTTTAGCTACAAGAAGAACCTCGTTCTTGAATTCTCTTTCACCTTGTCCTGAAGTTTTAGATAGTCTCTTCACAGCAATCTCTGTTCCATTCGGAAACGTTCCCTGCACGTCACATAAGTTATCAGAATATATTTATTTGCTTTCTCGTCAAGTTTCTAGCACAAACACTATACCTTGTAAACTTCACCAAATCCACCATGACCAAGCTTGTTAATATTGTGAAAATTACTTGTTGCAGCTTCGATAGCTTTAAAATCGAACTGAAGTGAACCTGAAGTTGAAATATCATCCCCAGCTGCAGAACGAATTAACACATAGTGTATTATTATATAACTGGATAGTTTCCAAGGGATCAATATCAAATTCGCATCTCATTACCGTTATCTGGCGGTGCAGTATCATAAGTCTTCTTTAATCTCTTTGCAGTAGAGAAATAACCGTCTGAAAAGAACATATAAACATTGAATGAATCTACTTATGTTATGAAAGTATATCTTCGTTACAAAACACAAGGAAACTCACTTTCAGCTGTAAATGCTTTATACGATTTTCTCCTCCTCCAAATTCCAAATCCTAGAGAAAGCAAAAAGATAGGAACAATGACAATTGCCACAATAGTTCCTGTAGAAACACCTTTGCCATCTGCACGAATCCACATCACCATTGATTGGGATTAAGGGAAACTAACATGAGTAGAGCAGAATAAAAATTTAAAACCAACAAGAACAGAACAGAAAAAAAAAACATCAAACATGGTTGTTTTTTAAACCTAGTGATGTAACAACAAAGATAATGTTACATGATCTTACCTTTCTCAAGAGGAGGCGTATTATCCAAAAATGCCAAGAACGGATAAACCTCCCACCGAATGAAACAACTAGGCCTAGAAATAATGCCTCCTTCCTTCCCACGACAACAAGACCTATACTCAATCACGTTCTGTTGAAGACAACGAGTGCAGTTTTCAAGAGACAAGTCTTTGCTGCATTGCACAACACCGTAAACATGGGAGATAGACGACTCAAGCTTCTGCGTTCTGGCTGCGTAGTACAAAGAAGAAGCTTGATCTATCAAACCAATCATCAAAGCCTCCCATGTATTCGCTAGATCCGTCATGTTAGCCTGAAAATCTCTTGTAAAATTATCACTCCGTATAATTTTCATATCGAGCGATCCGTAAAACGAGCGGTTTGAGTAGCGTACAAGACAAAGTGTATTTACATACATTCTCCAGTCTATAGCTTCTATCTGGTTGGTACAGTTCTTAACCAACCCATTAGATGCAGCCATGATACAATCAGAACAAGATCGTGCTTCAGTACCTGGGAAACACATCCCTAGACCGTATACTCTGTTCGTGTCTTGTCCCATCATCGTGGTATAGAAGCCATCATTAGCTGTGACGTTAGAAGGAAGGGACGAGAGCATGACTTGGCGGTTTAAGTCGTAAGTACCATTGGGTTCGAAGAAACCAGATCTGTTAAAGCAATTATTTGCATAGACAGAGCTTATGAGCACAAACAAGAAGGATACTAATAAGTTGACCATTTTGTTTGTTCTTTCCTATTATTGTGTTTGAATGTCTTAAAATGAAAACCACGAATCTTGAAAGATATAATTTTTCAGACATGGATTTTCAACTCAATGTTCAATCTCTTCTTGCTGTACAAAACTGAAAAATCGTTATTGAATTTTCTCAAGTGGACTTTTGATGAACAGTCGATGGCTCTGAATAATGTCACAGTTACCTAACTCTTATTGTATGTTTCGTCAAAGCATGGGATGAAGACATTCGCAGGGACTTCTCCGTTAAGAAGACTCGATTATATCAATCTGTACACGTATACTTAAGGGTTTTACAACCACCAGATCATTTCAGATCGATTGCCCCCTCTTGGAAGAGAAATTGCTTCTCTTTTTATTGCAAAGTTGGGTCTTGTCTTACAAAGGAGACATTCACATCTACATAAGGATGGAGATTTATTAAAAAGAAAACGAGGAGATAAATATAGGAATTATTGAAAAGTTTATATGAACTTAACAACACACAAACAATAAAAGCGAAGGGATAAATGTATAACGGTAGCTAAGCTAAGACGTCTTTTTTTTATCAAACCAACTTGTATTAGATTTAGAAGAGTTTAAGCTCCATCAAAGAAGAATACAACAAAGCTACAAAGAGCCAAAGAGAGTACAAAACAGATAAAACCTAAGATATAATCAAAATATAAATTAGAACAAATAAACATTAGAAATCGCATCACAACGGTTTCATCAGCTTCTTAAAAAATTGCATCTCGTGTAACCCAGAGAGTCACAACATTGATTAAAGACATGGAAGAGCGTTAGCCGGGAGGAAAATCCTTGCAATACCAACCACACATGATCATCCAATTCACTCCATAAAAGGAAATACTAGGAAAAAAGACGACTCCAAACAGAGCCCAACGGGGAAATAACTATATTCATCAAGCAACAAATGACAATGGTGTTCTCTTTCAACTGCCACCAAGAAGAGAAACAAACACTGCACCAAAAACCAGGGGAAATAACTATATTCATCAAGCAACAAATGACAATGGTGTTCTCTTTCAACTGCCACCAAGAAGAGAAACAAACACTGCACCAGAAACCAAGCTAAGACATCTATCAAATAAGTTAGTAAACAAAGAATTAAGGAGATGATATGTGAGTAAACCTAGCTGATATCATCAGTCTGTATCTAAGACAGTGTCTTAAAGACACTATGCTGTACCTAAATCACAGGCATATGCCATCGTTTAGTATTTTCGACAAATATATAATAATATTTTGGATTGAAATTAAGACTAATTAGACTAGCTAAATCTATGACAAGTCCACACAGAAAATTTTAGTAATCAATGCTAATTTTCCAAGAATATTCAGTATCGGATTATAAAATTTAGAAAAGTAAGTATTGGACTAGAATGTCAAAATGGTATTATTTGAGTTGGCTTGACCGAGCAAGAGCATTTTTGCTCCTTTTCCCGTTTGAAAGTTCTTCAGTTTTGAAGATAAAGCTGACTTAATTACTCGTTAACGTTGACAAATGACGTGCAAGAATTTGTATCTTACAAAACATTATTGTCTGCCTTGAGATTGATCCGAACTCAGAAGAAAGGCAATCATGTCTTCTTGCGCCACGTACGTATACCACAGCTGTCCGAATACGACAACTTATACAAGGAACAGCACTTTTCCTTCACCAATCTCCAAACCCTTTTGTCTTCTCTCTCTTCTTCCAACGCTTCCTACGCCACCATCGGGGAACCTCCGTACAGAGCCAGCGGATATTTCACTTGCTTTTGCGTCTCGCCTGAACTTTACCGTAGATGTGTTGCCTTTTCAGTGGAGGACACCTTAATTCGGTGTCAGAACGAGAAAGAGGTTCTGCTCAGTTACGATCAGTGTATGCTCAGGTACTCTTTCTTCAGAGATTATGTTCTAGCTCCCAGTTACGTATACCATGTCTGCCCAAATACAACAACTTATTCAAGGAACAGCTTTTACTTCACCAATCTCATAACCCTTTTGACTTTTTTCTCTTCGCAACGCCTCTTACTCCACCGGATTCCAAAACATCAAATCGGGACGAGCCCCCGACAGAGTCATCAGACTTTTCCTCTGCCAAGGAGACGTCTCACCGGAAGTT
>CAJHQQ010000251.1:0-262887 GCA_905132885.1 Moricandia moricandioides
CTGAAAATTATAAGCTTTCTTGCATGTTCTTTTTTCTTTTCTTTGTGGCTAAACATAAAGTCATTTCACCATCACTACAATCACGAAAAATTAACTTTAAAAGGTATCAAGATCCGTGATTATAAGTAGAATGCATACATATGCATCTGTTTACTATGTTTCTGTTCAACTACAACGTGCCCCAAAAAAAAAACACGCGAAATCTCAATGAGTTATTTATGCAATATTGTTGTCACTCGTTTGCTTTTGCTACTCCTATTCTCACTCTCTCTGACCGACGCAAACGCGAATCATTTCGAATCGCTCCTCCAGCTCCCGCGGAGACAGTCCCGTTCAACCCGACCCAGATCCGAACGGCTCATCCACGTCGGTCATTTCGGAGCAAAAGGCAATGGCTTCACCGACGACACTAAAGTAAGCCAAAAAAAAAACAATCTTGAATTTGAATCCTTACATGATGGTGATATTTAGACAAGTAGGGACTTGGATGATTAAATTGTGAGAAACATTGGTAACGCAGGCGTTCGAAGATGCTTGGAAGAGAGCTTGTTCGTCTAAAGTCAAAACGAGAGTCTTGGTCCCTGAAAACTACACTTGTCTTGTTCGTCCCATTGATCTCTCTGGTCCTTGTAAAGCTAGACTCACTCTCCAGGTCTTAAAAGCTTTTCTCTTTTTTTTTTTTTTTTACTTGTGTATATACTTTTCATTCATTCATATTCTTGTGTGTTCTGTTTTGCCCACATTGTAGATCTCTGGTACAATCATTGCTCCTGATGACCCTGATGCTTGGGAAGGTCTAAACCCTCGTAAATGGTTATACTTCCACAGCGTGAGCCGCTTGACCGTTGAAGGAGGCGGCACTGTCAATGGAATGGGTCAAGAATGGTGGAGAAGATCTTGCAAACACAATCATTCCAATGTAAGTTTGTGCTTCTTTTGCTGTCTTGTCTTCAGAGATCTAAAGTGATTATCTCTATCTCTCTTTTTGCTTTTTTTGCTTTTTTTTGCAGCCTTGTCGAGGCGCCCCAACTGTAAGCAATCATCCAATTAGTTTCCTTTTCTATTTGGTGGGTGTGGTTACTGTTGGTACAAGTGAAAACTCTGTTCCTTTGTAGGCCTTAACATTCCACAAATGCAAGAATATGAGAGTTGAAAACCTCAATGTCATCGATAGTCAGCAAATGCACATTGCCTTCACCAGCTGTCGCCGTGTCACCATCTCTGGTCTTAAGGTCTTGGCTCCTGGTACTAGTCCCAATACAGATGGAATCCATATAAGCGCTTCTCGTGGTATAGTGGTAGACAACTCCACAGTCAGTACAGGTCCGTGTCCTCTCTCTAGTGTCATCAAGACCTTGAAAATCTATAGTATCCTCTCAATGTTGATTACTGGTATCTGTTCTGTGTGTGCAGGAGATGACTGTGTTTCCATAGTTAAAAACTCTTCACAGATCTCCATCAGCAACATTATATGTGGTCCTGGCCATGGCATAAGGTAACTAAAGCCAGACAAACAAAACAGTGGTTGCCGACAAAAAGCATCATCTAACTTAGACTTGTTTCTGTAGCATTGGAAGCATAGGAAAATCGAAATCTTGGGAAGAAGTGAACGATGTAACGGTTGATACTGCCTTCATCTCTGACACTGCGAATGGTGTTCGGATAAAAACATGGCAGGTGATCTCATCATGTCGAAGTTTCACTTCATCTTCTGAGATTAAAGAAACAACTTAAACCTTTGTTGTCTTTTTACCAGGGAGGAAGTGGCTTGGTCTCAAAAATCATTTTTAGGAACATCAATATGAACAATGTGTCAAACCCCATTATCATCGACCAGTATTACTGCGATTCAAAGAAGCCGTGTGCAAATCAGGTAAAGAACTTGTGCCATTTTCTTTCTTCAGTAGCTCAGATAATGAAACCTGTTACAAACTCAACAAAAAAAAACTGCAGACATCAGCTGTTACCATCGAGAAGATATCATTTGTTCATGTTCATGGAACTTCAGCAACAAAACAAGCAATCAAGATCTCTTGCAGTGATACTTCACCGTGTCGCAACATAGTTCTACAAGACATTGATCTTGAACCATCAAAAGGTGATGGTTACACAGAGTCCTTCTGCTGGGAAGCTTATGGTTCGAGTTCGGGTCAAGTATACCCTCCTTCTTGTCTCTTTGGGGACAAAATCTTATTGGAACAGTCGGTTCAGTCTGGTATTACATCTGTATCATACCTTTGAAAACATGTTTTTAGATTGCAAATGTACCACGCATACGCCAAACGTTTTGAATATTCATGTTTTAGCAACGATTATTTCCCCTTTTCCATATGAGTCCCTGGTATTTGCACTCAATTTATTGAAAGAATGTAAGCAACACTTAGCTCACAATTTTCACCTTAATGAAATAATGCAAATATATATGTGTAACATATGTAATAACTAAGACATTTATGTAGTAAACAAACAATAGGGAGGTATAACTACAAATAAACAAAAAAAATGAGGAAACATTTTGTAAAAGCCTATCAGACCATTGTGGGACGATGCCTTTCGGTGGCTCGTCTCCTGACTCCTACTACCGTCCTATAGAATAGCTTGTAGCATATGAATAATCTAATCCAGTTGTTAGGTTTGATTTTATTCTAAAATGATCTTAAGATTTGATGCTTAATTTCTTGTTTTAGATAAAAACGTATATAATATTTAATATTATGATCTAGTGGATATACTATAGGATAATTATAACAAGCAAAAGTTGCATAATTATCTTTATTTAACTGCTGATATCTTTGTATTGGTTTAGATTTAAATGGACAAGTGATGAAAGGATATGATTTTACTTATCCATTAGCATTAATTATATTAAATTATTCCTTCCATAGTTTCAAAGTTGCTTCCGTAGGGTCAAAAAAAAAAAAAGACTTATTAAGGGGATAGGGTAACAAATGAATCCTATAAATACATCTCCATGCCATGATAATAAAGAAAACAACTCACCACATAATCCAATTATACTATAACACACATAGAGAGCAGGAAGATGAGTTCCTATCATGTGCAGTTTCCTCCCAATGGTACCAACTCGGCCAAGGTTATTACAGAGAAGAGAAGATTGGTGACAATACCTTTAAACAGCAACACTCTAGAGAGCAGCAAACCAACCATTGATGATGTTGACAAATGCGCAGAAGCTTTCATTCAAAACTTCCGGCGACAGCTTCTTGTTCAGTGCGATAACATCCTTCCTAGCTAGAGTAGTAGGTCTTTGATCAATATAACATGTACTTAAAAAAGGATATCACGTCCCATGTGTGATTCCATAACATATCTATATTTAACCTAGATTCGCATGCTTATGCCTGCTCTAGTATAAGTTATACTACTATACGTTACAAGTAAACATCTAATGTTACCACACATGAAACAAGTGAGAGAGAGGTCGGTTTCTAATGGCAGAGAAGACAGGCTAGAGGGAAGCAAATGGTCACTTTTTTTCCGGCTAAAAGAATTACATCAACCTCATCAGTCTTATTCACAACAAATCTAAAGGTTACACCAAACAAAAATTGTGTTTTGTTTTCTCAATCATGGGATCAAAAAGTTTGACATTAAATCTGTATTTTATATTTTGGTGATCAAAAGAATATTGTTGATCCAACCGTACACAGACTGTGGATCATCTTCTAAATTAACAACGTAAAGCTTCTTCTATTGTTTAAAGATTCCTACTTTTTTCCAGAGCCATGTGTGTGTGTGTGTGCATCACCAAACAAAGTTCCTATCCATGTCTTTCTCCAGCAAATGGGTGAAAGATTGATCACAAATTTGCATATGCCATATTGCTCTCGCAGCTGAAATAAAAAAATAGGACATAAGATCTTGCAAAATAGCTACATTTGTACCAGCAAGACTTTGATATTCATGACTTACTGAGTATTCATTAGCATGCTTCCTAATATGGGACCAGATCCATTTTCCAGTTCCACCACAACTATACAAGAGAAGCTCTGGAGAAAGTAAGAGAAACCCTTTGCCCCCCATAGTTGTGCAAATGCAACAAACTTCATGTAAACACCATTACAAAATGGACTCCAGAGAGAGCAGCTGTTTTGAGCTGAAAGGAGGGACTCGTTTCTGAACTAACCCCACAATCAATTTAGCCTGATCAAGCTGGCCTTTTTTCACAAGCCCATCCAGCAACATACTAACTGTATCCAAATTTGGGTACCACTTCTTTCTCATACAATCCTTACACATCGTATAACCCAAATCAAACTTCCCCGCCTTACACAAATAATGGATCATCGTCTGGTAGATCTTCACATTGGGTTTGTAACCTTTACCATGCATCGCTGTATAAACTCTTTCAGCCATTTCAGGGAACCCCGCTACAAAAAAACCTTTGATCACCATGTTATATGTCACACTGTCCGGTTCCATCTTGAGTTTTGGCATCAGCAGCAACAGATCATTGGCATCCCAAGCTCGTCCCCTATTCACTAAAAACTGAATCCTAACATTAAAGGTAGTGAGATTAGGCCTACATCCCTTGAGGACCATATGGTTCCAAAGTCCATTTCCAATCACATACCTGTCATGCCTGTAGAACGCCGATATAAGCGTAGTATATGTAACTACATCTGGTTTTAAACCAGACTTCTCCATCTCATTCATTGCCAGAGAAGCCTTGTCAAGAAACCCCATCTCACAGAGAGATTTAATGGCAATGTTAAAAGAAACTGCATCCATTACAACCCCATACTTTGACGGAGCATCACGAAGGAAGTCCTGGATGGTGTGGAGATCAGGTTTCAAAGTCAAGACTTTAAGAGCCGCATTGAAGGATTTAACAGTCCTCTTGCAGCCGTATAAATCCATATTGTAGAAAGTATCCAGCGCGTGGTTTGTCATTCCAGCCTTGCCATATAACATTATAATCCTAACAATGAAGCCCTCGCGGCGACCTTGTGGAAGTGTCTTCTGATGCTCTAGAAGTTCCTCAATGAAATCAAACCGACGCGCCCCGGCTAATCTAGAAACAGTGTCTTGGAAAGCAAAACGATTTTCAATGAGCAAGGTGTTAGTGGCGTTAGCTTTAAAGAGGTTGAATAGCTTCTCAGGGTCTCTCTCAGATTTAAGCTTGACAAGGGCAGGCTCCTTTTGATTGGGTTCAGCTGGAACGTGTAAGCTTGATGCAAATACACCAGTGGCTATAGAGGAGCAAGAAAGGCAGAATCTGCGAATGGGTGGCAGAGATAGCATGATCCCTCAAGCCTAAACATGCCCGTATAGTGAACCCAATAACATGTAGGTTACTATAACTCACCCAAATCTTCCAATGTATAACATCTATAAACCAATCATTCCCTCAGGATTCTAACCTAACTAGCAAGGGAGCTTAATCTAAAATCTATAAAACCAGATTCAAATAGAAACCTCGAGAGCAAAGATTTGATCAAACCCTAGACATCTATCTCTAATTCAATCGCAATTATCTAAAACGCAATGCGATTCAACAACACTCATCTCCAAGAAGTCCTCGCCGACAGATGCTGTAATAACTAACACAGAAGAACCTCAACCCAGTTGGATATGATCCTAATCTGGAGCAGTGACCGGAGAGAGGAGAGAAAATTCGATCTGAGGAACCCTGAGACCGGAGATGAGCAGGAGGCTATCGACGGAACTGGTTCGAGACGAGACGAGGCGAGACGAACGGAGGTTTAAGGTTTTTGGGTTTTGAGAAGAACAAACAAATTTCAGTGACTATTGGGCCCATATGTTACTTCAATAGGCCTTTTAAGTTAAAATTCTTGTGTTATTTCAGTTTGTATTGGGCCGTGAAGTCACACATGTCTCGCTTAGTCAACAAGCAACCACATGTCCTTTTCTTACTCGGTTCATCACCAGTATTACATTATCAAAGACAGACATCTAGAGTTAGTAACCACATGGTCCACGTTTAATTTTTACAGTCAACGATTATCTCTGCTTCGTAATTTTCAGTGATTGAATACCATCATCATCTGTATTGTTCATGTATTACGCTTAATCAAGAAAGTAAACTTATCGTTTCATTGGACAACCTGAAATTTCAATACTGGTCTAATAATAATATGAATGTTACGTTATTTGATGCTACTATATGTCTATATCTTCCTTCTGTGGGGTCCAGTTTCTTCTTTTATCGTCCTCCACAGCCCAGTTTCTTTTTATAGTAGCTTTTTACGTTTTTTTGACTAAAGTACTTTTTGTATGTTTCTATAAGATGGGTGTAGTAAAAAATAAAATGAAGGATCTGGGAAACAAATACATAAAGCGATAGTAATTTAAATTTATGAAGAGAGTAGTAACAAAGCATTAGAAAATAAAAGAAAAGCTTAGCTAGCTTACGACTCGGTACATCACGCACTAATTATCTGTCATTATTTAATTATCGGAAATTTATGATAGAACGTAATTATAAAATCTACATTGGATATCTGACTCCTGCAGCTAATAGCCTCTGCTGCTCCAGCTGCAACCATATCCAGATTCAATCCAACAAATTAGTGTAACATATACTCCCTCCATTTTTTTTTATTTGACGTTCTAAGATTATGTACGTAGATTAAAAAACACTTAATTTTTTATCATTTTCTAAACAAAAACATCGTTAATTGTTTATCTAACCACAATACAACTAATAATAAAATAGAAGCTATTATATCATTGATCATCTAATATTAATTACTAATAAATTTTACATAGAAAATTGAAAACGTCAAATAATTTGGAACAAAAAATTTTCCCTAAAACGTCAATTAAAGAAAAACGGAGGGAGTAATAATTACCAAGATTAGTGATGGCCTCGGCATAACCAAATAAAACATTTCCGCAAATTTTTTTTAAAAAAATTATATTGAAAAAACTCTCAAATTTGTAAAAAAATAAATAATAAACATTACTAAATTATTTAGGGTTTTCTTAATCTCTAGACCGCCTTTATGTTGATCGACCAAGTTATATATATAAATTTTTGTGTGTGTAACTCATCAAGTACCTGGAAGAGTTCATGCATCATATTCTTGAGGTAATGATACTCATGCTCTACTACCTCCAGCCCTCTCAAGCACCTGAAGTTTCATGCATGATATTTGTAAAAAGAAAAAAAATCATTATATCCATACATATTAATATGAATATTATGAAATAACATTTGATCATTTGTATACCCTGGGCGGTTGTTAAGCTCAGAAGCAGAGCGAAAGGCAACACAGACGTTACGAACCCTACGAGCACCAATGCTGGAACTGCTTCCTACCAACTGATTCAGATGCAACCCTATCTTCTTGTAGTCCGAGAATTCTCTATCCATCCTGTGTTCATTCATTTGTTTATTCATCTACATATTCTTGAACCTAATAGTTTTGGACATGCAATATTTTTTCTTCAAATGAATAAAGATCATGGAACTAACAATAATAATCTAAGGTTGCGGAGTAGCTTCTCGGATTCGTCGAAATAGATATTAATGACATCGTACACAAAGGTTGGTGAAGTGTCATCTTGAAGCTGCTGCAGCTGCAAGAACTGCTCGTCCAGCACTCCCTACACTCATCACAAATAGTATATATATCAATCCTTTTAATTAGAAATAAGCAAATATATACATAAAATGTTAATGGGAGATTAATTTATATATAGTAAGTAAAACCTGGTGGAAAAGGGAGGTTAGAAGGCGGTTGATGTCGGCTTGAAGCCGGTCCACACCCAACCCCAACATCCACAACGGCACACCCGTCTTGTCCGGTTTTCCGGTACGATCTTTCTTCTCTTCTTTTACCAAACCGGTTTTAACTTCTTGCTATAAGGGCTTACTATGTTATGATTAGTCTTGGAGTTTGTTGAGGTGTATTTATACCTGTGCTGAGGTGAGGTGAGGTGACCCACTTTCTATTCAAACTTCTAAGAGTCAGTCAGCCAGGTTACCTTTCTCTCACTTTTAGCGTGTGATCAACAGTTCCTTATTTTTTAATTAGTAAATTTATGTTAGAGTGTAAATATAAATTTACACGCGTGTGTGAAAATAAGGTTATAGTGGAAGAAAGGGGTAAGTTTCGAGGAGGGTGTGGGGAATAAAAGGGACCGGACCGTCCCAGAGAAGTGTGTACCTGTAGTTGAGTCACCGGTTACAGCCGCCTGCCAGTTACCCCGCGTGACACTGCCTATTGCGGCGTTCTTCCTCCCGACAATCACCTGTAACCGGTCAGACCAGGTTACACCTCCCGTAGCCTCTAAGTTATATCTGCCTTAAATCGACTACCTTTTTTTTTTTTTTTTTCTTTGTTAAACCTTCAGCAAGAACTTGTATATAAGTTCCTTTATTTACTTTTAAATTAAATCAATCCAAAATGTTTCTTTTATCTATGATTGTTTCGACCGAATACAAATCTAACATTTATAAATCCTGTTATAATCATATAACTGATATGTGTATTATGAGAGTTTTAAGATCTTATAGCATAATAATCCACTCTTGAGTCTTGACACTGTAAAAAAAAATATTACTACTACTAAAAGTTTTAAAAATGAGGGCATGCATTAGTCTGATTAGAATGTAAAAGAAAAGCCCACACTTTGTTGCTCCCTCGTATAACGAGCGGCTTTCCCACTAACTTTGCAGCGAGTGTTCGCTATTCTCCATGCTTCAAGTTCAATCCATCCTTTTCTAATCCTAAAAAGGCTTCTCCCTTTCTCGATCAAATAAATACAATTTTGTTTTAGAAACTGTATAAGAAGAGGACAAGAACACAAACACAACACAGAAACATGCGTGAATTGTTTCCCCCAAAGAAGGTAAATGTAGCAGTATTTAAACACTAACGATAAAAAGTCCTTTTACTATGTCGATATGACAGAAAAAATGTCTGTAACACACAAATAGCAATCGACAACTGTCTATGTATAGATGGTTTGGTCAATATTCTAAAGTTTAAACATGAAAGAATGATACTCCCTCCGTTTTTTTATATTTGACGTTCTAGAATTATGCACATAGATTAAGAAACATTTAATTTTTTATTATTTTCTAAACAAAAACATCATTAATTATTTATCTAACCACAATTCAACCAATAATAAAATAGAAGATATAATATCATTGGTCATCTAACATTAATTACTATTAAATTTTACATAGAAAATTGAAAACGTCAAATAATTTGGAACAACTTCTCCAAAAACATCAATTATTAAAAAACGGAAGGAGTATAATAATTGAATCTCGACTTATATGTTTTGTTGACCAAAACATATATGCTACGTTGTTCCACATATATATAGTGTATCTCGACCAAAGAAGATGAGTTTTTCTCTGAGTATTGCATCGATATATAATACTCCTTCCCGTTCATATCAAAAGTCGTTTTAGAGAATTTTCGTGTTACAAAATAAGTGTCGTTTTCGACTTTTGATGCAAAATTTATTAATTTTATGTTGTAATTTATTTTTTTCTATTGGTTGCAATATGATTAGGTATATATGTAGTTATGTTTTTATATAGAAAATATGTAAAATTAATTATTATTTTTAATCCGTGTGCAAAAAAGTAAAATAACACTTATAATGAAACAGAAGGAGTACATGACATGAATATCAACAACAAAATATGGCACGTAAGTATGGCTCTAATCATCCTCCTTAATGAGTCTCTGTGGCACCAAAAAGGTATATAATTATAGAAGTAGCGACAATTAACGAAGAATGATATTAGAACACAAAAAAAGCGTGCTCATAAGTAATTATTGTGACCTAGTGTATGTATAATCAATAGATGAAAACATATACTAATAGCTTATTAGTGTAACTGGAGTCGCATTATCGAGGAAAATGCAAGTAAAATTACTGAAAAGGAGCAAAGGGCGTGCTTGGAAACGGATTAAACAAATATAAATATATACACTTTTTCCATGCTATCAGAGTGAGTAATAAGAGTGGAGCGCATAATAAGTGGAGGCTTTTTAAGTTTATATTACCGATTAAAACTAGTGATTAAACTATGATTATAGCTTTTTTAGTTGATTACAGAAAATATATACCAAATAAATCAAAGAAAATGTCTTATTCGAATGCCATACTTGTTTGTGCCACCCGTGCTACTGATTAGTTACTCTACCCTTTCAATATTTCATAATTCTTAGTATGATTGTTTTGATCTTTTTTATCATACAAAAAAAAACCCTCTACGATAGTGTGTGTGACGAGAAACAACACTCAGTTTAGTACACAAAACGGAAATGAAAGTGTGAATGTGGCTCTTCTTAAAAAATGTTTTTGGTAGAATGTGGAGTTACATGGAAAGATGAGGAAATTAGGAGTTACATGTAGTGCGGATCCAGAGACATGACCATTTATTCTTAAGGCTTAGAATAACTTCAAAGGATGTGTGGGAGAATCTAGCATATTGGATCTGGCAAACCCCACCTTCGAGCTGTGACATCTTGCTCTTACTATAGCCATCGGCAAGCTCCTCCAGTTATCATCCAATTAGCCATTGACCATCTGCTTTCTCTCCTTCAGGCGGTTTTAAGTGCACTGTGACTCCACAATTGGATTCTGGTTATACTAGAGCACCCTCATACAAACCATACCATGGATGGAGCTGCTCTTAGTGTCACTTAAAATTTAGCATTGTTTGTACCTTGTTTCCTTGTTCATAGGGTTCTTTTATTATTCTTTAGGTTTACAATAAATTTGTATCTTACCAGTTACCACATGTAAAACTTAGAAATAATATAAGTCTTGACATTTATACAACTAAATGTAGAGAGGACAAACAGGTTGTCCCGTCCAGTCCGTACTGCAACAGATTCGTTTTCAAGCGGGTCAGGTCCGCGCGAACCGCGGTCCCCGAAATGGCTGACCAAACATGCCTTGCCAAAAGTGTAAGCCTTTGCGGATCGGCCCACGAGACCTGAGATCACATACGTGCATACAACTTCTGGAGGCAACGTGAAGACTATAATTACCATCAAAGCTATCCTCTTTATCGTTAGAAGTCTTACGGTTCTGTCGGTAGAAAAAGAACTGGATCACTTCTTTATTCTCTCTTTCTCATTTTTTTTCAAGTGGAAAGTGAAGTGAAAAAATAATATTTACGGGTCTTTCTTCTCCCACATAACCCGCTTCAGCCTATTCTATTGAAGGCCTATCCCGCAAACGACCCATTCCGCAAGAACCTATCCCGCGAGTTCCGCAACTTTACTGGCCTATAATGTCAAAGTCCAATATTGCCCCGCCACAAGTCTTTGCGGGCTAGACCTGCAGTCCAAGTCCAACATTAACATCTCTAGCTAAACGTTTGAATGATAATCTTAACCCATTAAATGTTTTCTTTTGGTAAAGTTACCCATGATTGTGTATGAAAAGAAAATTTGATTCGCGAGAAAGAACAGGGTCGCGGCCCAATAGGAAAGTAAAGAAATGAGCTAAGAAGAGTTCGGGTAAAATCCACCCGTTTACATGAAACGGGTTGAATCCCAAACCAAACCCAAAGGCAAATATCTCGTGAAACCAATAAATGTAGGAATCAATAATCATAAATTTCATTCCTCGAGTTATCCCGTGAAAGCCATAATGACATTTAGTGAACGTTTTTTTTTTTGGACCCACAAAACTTCAAAAAAAAAAAAAACAGATATATACAACACGAACACACACAGTTTGAATCCGGAACCAAACAACAACAACAAAATGGCACATTGTGTCCTCTACTGCCAAATGCTCCTTGTGTTCTCTATGATATCTCCACTGACCAGTTCTTTCACCGTGATCACCTCCGACACGGTGGCTCCGTCTGCACTTATTGACGGTCCACAAACAGGATTTACCATGACCAACGACGGCGCACGCACAGAGCCCGACGAGCAAGACGCTGTTTACGACATTATGCGTGCCACCGGCAACGACTGGGCCGCTGCTATTCCGGATGTGTGTCGAGGCAGGTGGCACGGGATCGAGTGTATGCCTGATCAGGATAACGTCTACCACGTCGTCTCTTTGTCGTTCGGAGCTCTCTCAGACGACACGGCGTTTCCGACTTGTGACCCGGAACGCTCTTACGTCTCTGAGTCACTCACCAGACTTAAACACCTCAAAGCCTTGTTCTTCTATCGCTGTTTGGGCCGGGCTCCACAGAGAATACCTTCGTTTCTGGGCCGATTGGGCTCGAGTTTGCAGACTCTCGTTTTGAGAGAGAATGGGCTTTTCGGTTCAATCCCTGACGAGTTAGGCAATCTCACCAATTTGAAAGTACTTGACCTGCATAAGAATAACCTCCACGGTTCGATTCCTTTGTCGCTTAACCGGTTATCCGGTTTGAGATTGCTTGATCTGAGCGTGAACCGTTTGACTGGTTCCATTCCCGGTTTGCTACTTCCGGATCTGAACGTTCTGGACTTGAACCATAATTTATTAACCGGACCGGTTCCATATACACTCTCGACATGTGGTTCGTTGATCAAAATTGATCTTAGCCATAACCAAGTCACTGGTCCTATTCCCGACTCCATTAACCGGCTGAACCAACTAGTGCTTTTGGATTTGAGCTATAACCGGTTATCAGGTCCGTTCCCGTCTTCTCTCCAAGGACTAAACTCACTTCAAGCTTTGGTGCTCAAAGGGAATACAAACTTCACAGCAGCTATTCATGGAAACGCGTTCAAAGGACTCAAGAACTTGATGATTCTAGTTCTCTCGAATATGAGTCTCCAGGGCTCAATACCAGGATCCTTGACTAGGTTAACCAGTCTCCGGGTCCTTCATCTGGAAGGCAACAACTTAACCGGGTCGATTCCTATGGAGTTTCGAGGCGTGAAGCATCTAAGCGAGCTGAGGCTAAACGATAACCATCTAACAGGGCTAGTACCGTTCGAGAGAGACACAGTGTGGAGGATGAGGAGAAAGCTGAGGCTATATAACAATACCGGTTTGTGCGTGAACAGTGAGAGTTACTTGGATGATGTCTTCGGTTCAAGTGTTAGGTTGTGTGAAGGAGAAACGCAGAGACCTGATCCTCCAGGTACGGTCCAGCATTTATCTAGAGCAGGTGGTGGCAATGTCATGGAGGACAGAGCAACGTATGTGTCAGGCGGTTCAAGGTCATTGGGCTTCTTTGGTCTATCTACATTTTTTGTTGTGTTCAATTTCGGCTATATGCTACTTTCTTGTTAGGAAAGGGATTTACAACAAACCTGCTGTAAATATATCCTATCCAAGTTTAATGTAATAAACGAAGTTTTTTTTTCCCATTTGTTACAAGAAAGTTGCCTTCCCACATCTCAAGATTTCAAATAGCATTTTAGTTTTTGAAAGACATAAAAAATAAGTCAAATCTCTCAAATAAATCTTTTTAAAGTTTTTGTCACAAAAATAGATCTCAAATAAAAAATGATCAAAATACACTTTTTTATTTAAAAAATTAATACTTTTTTTTTTTTTAAATTTAAGCATTATCTCCAAAATTTCATATCATAACTCTAAACCTTAAGTTTAGATTAATTAACCGAATGAATATAAATATATATTTACACCTTTTAATAAAATCTATTTTGGTCATTTTTCTTCTGAATTGTTATTTTAGTGACAAAAATATTTTTAGATATATTTTATAGTATTCTAAAAAAATAAGTTTCTTGACATTCCATGAGCGATTGCATACACATAAAAGATTTAGCTCTACTAGCAAAAGATGTCATAATAGATAGCAGTAAAACTTAGTCACTCATTTGTGTAGTACAAGTGTGTAAAACTGAAGATGATTTTTTTTTTTTACGTTTAAACTGCAACTTGAAAACCCACAAGCCAAACCACAAAGTCATGGACAATCCGCAATATAACCCTTGGTCGTGTATAAGTGTATAAGAGTGTGTATATTTTCAAACAATATCAAAATTACGTCGCTTTGAATTTTTTGTTTCTTTTGTAAAAAATACGGATTAAGAGAATTGAACTCTTGTCTCAAGCTAAACCAACAATGACCAAACCATTTATGCTGTCAATTTTCTTTTTTGATTACTACAAACACAAACCATTTTATTTATCGAATGTATTTTTTTCTTCCATTTGTTATTTTGTATTTTGAAACACCTCTAACAAAAACATCCTAAAAGTATTTCAGTTTCATAAAATAATAAAATAAATTAAATAATTTGATTTTAGATAATAAAAACATTCCAAACATATTCCAAAATATATTTAGGTGGATTTTCTATTATTAAAGCTCAATAATTTAAATATCATTTTGATATTTTATTAAATTGAGATATTCACTTGAATAAAAATATATATAGACTAAAAATTTCGGTGAAATGCAAACAAAAAACAAACAAAAAAAGGAAAAAAAGTATTTAATAAATAAAAAGTTTGTGTTTGATAATAAACAAAAAAAAATCGACAGCATAAATAGTTTGGTCACCGTTGGTTTAGATTGAGACTAGGTTTCGATTCTCTTGTTACATTTTATACAACAAAAATTATTCAAAATGACGTAGTTTTGATATCAGTTAGAAATGTACACATTCTTATACACCTATACACGTATATTGCGGATTGACCAAGACTTCGTGGTTTAACCTATGAGTTTCCAAGTTCGCCGTTTAATACTCAAAGAAAAATTATCTTGGAGGTTTTCATTGCAGAAACCCATTATTTTTTCCCTGTTGGTAACTCTTTGTAAAGTAATCTCCAAGGCACAGCCACTCAAGTTCTTATAGGTCATGTTTCACGTTTATAAGAAATCGGCATGGCTGATAGATATCTGCACGTGGGTCCTAATATAGGACGTGTTAATAGTCTTTTTGTCATGTATGCTCTGTAGCATCAAAAGGTGAAGAACGCTGTGCATTACAGTAACGTGCATTATCTGTCAAAACAGTAAAAAACGTAAAGGAAGTGGGATCTTTGGTTCCTATTGTGTTGATTAGAGTTGATGTCACTGTTAGAAGAGAGCACATAGTCACATGGTTGAGTCCCTCTCTTTCAACTCTTTGTCTCTCTTTTTTTCCCCTCAAATAAAAATAAGATGTGAATGAAACAGGCTGAGGAGATCTTGGGTAGTGCTTGTCCTCCCAAGATTTGGTGTCCTTCTTTGTCTCTTTTGAAATTAACTACACGAAAGATATTTGTGAGGTGCTCACTCCTTTGTCTTTCATTTTCAAATTTCACCATTTTTTGTCATCAACATAATCATATTCGATTAAAACTCTGCTAACCATACATGAAATTTTGTGTCAATTAAAACAAATTGAGACGGTTGATTGCGATCACCACATGCGAAACTCTCTGCTTTTGGGTATTTTTACTCTGTGTTTAGCTATTATGCAACCAAGTTAAACTGATTTACATTTCAACTTTTCTAAATATTTCAAGATCCTGAATATAACTAACCAATCATATCTGTCACTAAGCTCTACGAGTGGATGTGACTTGGCCATACATATTTATCTGTTGTATCTATTTTTATATTAACGTATGATATGAAGGACCGTGGCGAGTGAATGATGTGTCATTTTATTAAGAAAAGTCAAGAGTGTCAATACTCATTAGTAGATGAAAATCATGGAAGATATTTGGTTCAGAACTGACCAGTGGAGACGATGATGATCTCATCTGATTGATTTTGTTTTTTCTTATTCTTCCTCTTTTCTCATATGTATTTATTTGAATTCGTATGTTAAATATACGACAGGGAAATCTTGTAAAAGCACTCCTATGATGGACCACTACTCTCATATGTGTGTCTTTTATAGACTGTTATTATATTAAATTTCCTTCAAGACTACTAAAATATATATATTTCACCCTTTTGGCTATCTTTTGTGTAAATGAAATAATGATAATTAATCATAGGTCCTATTATTTATGTGTAATGGGATTATTCAGAATCAATTAGGGAAAAGGGGGTGGGGGACAAACCAGTGGTTGTTGTTATTGGTGATGTGATCTCTTATCCCGATGATAGGGTAAGAAGTACGTAGTAGTGCTGAGCTTAAAACGACAAACGGAATATCTACCCTAAATCTAAATCCAACCAAATCTACTTCTTCTGGTTATGAGATATAATACAAAAATTAATTGAATCAGTTTGCTTTTGATAAGAGTTAATATATCATAACATGAATATTAATTATTAAGGACTAAACCTCCCACATAGGAAATTTAATGGGATATTAAATAATATATAAAAAGTTATGATCAATCTATTTATCGCTAATTTATTTTAAATTGTAAACTCATAATAAATCCGAATTTAAGATGATATCAGAGCCCATATCCTAAATACCCTAAATCTCTAATTAATATAACATTACCCGAGCGGATATAAATGTCGTACTTAACCCTCCGATTGAGTATAATATCCTAAAGTTCCGAGATTTCTGGCCAATAAAAACCATCATCTCGAGGAAATATATTAGAGATTAAGCATCCACTTCGAAAATTTAATGGGACATTAAATAATATATAAAAGGTTTAAGCCAATTTACTTATCGCCTAAGTTGGAAACCCATAATAAATTCGAATTTTAACATTAATAAAATTTGGTAATATTCTTCATATTCTAATTCTATAGTAAAAGTAATGATTAGTAAAAGGAAAAAGAAACTAGAAGTGGGAAGAGAAGAAAAATATGGAATGCAAACAGTGGGAGTTAAGCAGGCGTGCGGTTCAACAGTCGATATAGCCTACTCGTACGTTTTGATCTCTACTACTCTCCGAGTGGGTCCTCTTTCACATTCTTCTTTGTTTCTGTTGTAATATTAATGCTTTGTTAAAACTTTATAATAATGTCAATTTTACCATTGAATCAATTTCTTTGAAAAACAACTTGAAGTTCTTATAATTTGATTGTGCATGGAAGAGAATGTGATATAGGGATATCTTCGACTCTATTCTATTTTTATTTTAAACTCTATTTTAGAATTAACAAAATAAATCCCCTAACTATAAAAAATGTTAAATTTATTCAAATCAAAAAATCTTTTTACAAAAAAATGTGACATGTTTGCCTTTAATGAAGCTAACTAAGTTTTTTGAAACCCATCATCTAGTAGCAAACCATATATCAATCGCGTTAGCGTATTTATACCTATCAGTTTCTTTAAGAGAATCAATACGATTGCAGATCATTTTATTGATGTAATTTAGCAAACATGTTGAGTTTTGAGCAGGCTCCTCGTGTTGCAATTTCTTTCTCTCCATGTTGAATGGACCACAGCTTGGAAGACATACCTCAGAAGAAACATAGTTGTTTTTAAAATGAAGTAAAAATATATAATTATTTCAACAATGAAACTATAATGTTCATGATCATTTTATTTGTTATACTAATACATTAGAAATGCTATATACATGATCCCTACCATTTACTACTCTCTCTAACCACCAACTTTTCTAATTTCGTTCATTAACTATAGAGTATAGCTCATACTAATCCCATGTGTTAGTGAAGAACATAACCTCAATTCGTTTACATACATGGCATCCATAACAATCAAACCTGATGGAATCATAAAATCACACCTAGAAGCACCACTACCTTGAGTTATATATTGAATATGATCACCATGAATTGGTTGTTTCAACTTTTAAGTGAGGTTAAGTTTTATTTCTATTGTTTATAGAAGAATAAATAGAAATAGTAACTTTGGGATGGAGACGTACGATGAGTGGGTGATAAATAAATAAATGCTATAAATACGCTCAACACCTTTTCTCTCTTCATCTTCTTCGACACACACGAGTAAGTGAGAGAGAGAGAGAGATAAAGATGTTTGCGGTGGAGAATGGGTTGCAGGGAGACCCAAGACTACAAGCCATCTCCGACGCCATTCGAGTCATCCCTCACTTCCCCAAAACTGGTTCGTTCATTTTTTCATTTTTTTTTTTTTTTTGTTCAAGTACTTTCATCATTCAACTCATATTTTTACTTCGTTTACAAATTAATTACAACGTATTTGTGTTGCAGGAATCATGTTTCAGGACATAACAACACTGTTGTTGGATCCAGTTGCCTTCAAGCATGTCGTTGATATCTTCGTAGATCGTTACAAGCACATGAACATCTCTCTCGTTGCCGGTTCTTTTCACTTTCCCCCCTCTTTTATGTTTCATTGTCTACTATAAATTGCTGGTTTTTACTATCTTTTCTTGAACCTCAACGCATAGATTAATATACTACTTTAATACATGATATTTTGTCATTATGCACAAAGATTAAAAAATATATTTTTTCTTTACAGACTAATTAAAAAATATAATTTAAAACTATTCAACCAATTATATATATGATTGTAAAATTTTATTGGTTACATAGTTTTCAATAAAAATAAAAATAACATTAAAATATCAAAATAATTTATATTTTAAATAACCGAAATCCTCTACAACATCATGTATTATGAAATAGAAAAAATATTTTATATTATAACATAATAAAGTGTATCAAACTTTTTTTATGATAGAATCCGAAGTGGAATCATATCTCCACAAGATTAAATAAACAATAGACAACTTTTGGTTATGGATTAATGATTTTACACTCACATACTAGTAGCTTAGCTAGTGTGGTTGGTGACTAATTACTTATCCCTTTTAAAAGTCTTTTGTATCTTCGTCATGATCGTGCGTCCGCTTAAAATTTTGTTTGTCTTATTAGTGAACCCTTTAAGAATTCAGATATGCTTATGCTTAAATCGATTTCCAGTAACGAGACTAATAATAAAATAAAAATGGAACGTTGTGCAGGCGTAGAGGCGAGAGGATTCATATTTGGACCTCCCATCGCATTAGCCATAGGTGCCAAGTTCATCCCTCTACGTAAACCGGGAAAATTACCCGGTACGATTACTTATTTACATACTATAAATCTTTGATGATTAAAACGTGTTGTTGGTACGTCTGGGAATTTCGGGTATCGGTACGGGTATTTCGGGTATCATGTAGTTTGGCTAGAAGGCTAAATGATCTATTTAATACTTGGTCTATTTTCAGTTCAGTTCGTGTAGTTAAAATTAAATATGAAATATTTTATATAAAATATCGAATAGTTAAGATAATTAGGATAAATAATATATATAATTGTTTGTGGTGGGGGGTGTTAAAAATTAGGGAGAGTGATAAGCGAAGAGTACGAGCTAGAGTACGGAAACGATCGTCTAGAGATGAGTATGGAGGCCGTCAAATCCCACGAAAGAGCTCTTGTCATCGACGATTTAGTTGCCACTGGTGGAACACTCTCCGCTTCTATTAACCTCTTGGGTAAATATATTTTCACATTTCTAATGAATACTAATTAAACAAAAAAAACTTAAAATACGACTTTTAAAATACATGAATCGTATACAAAAATCGAGTATTTGATTAATGAGTCTAATTATATGCACCATAGAACGTGCTGGTGCCGAAGTTGTGGAATGTGCCTGCGTTGTTGGTTTGCCTAAGTTCAAGGTATTTGATTATTCCAAAAAATATTTAGTCTTTGAAACTCGAATCAATGGGCATTTGAGATTTTAGGCCCATTTAGTATCTTTAAAGATTAATAATATGATTTGTGGTTGTTATGTGAGATGCAGGGGCAATGTAAGCTTAAGGGAAAGCCATTGTACGTTCTGGTGGAGCCTAGCAAGTTAGATGAAATAACATTTTAAGCATGTTTTACTCGGCTTCATCTCATGACTCCATCTATATCTTCAAGTTCAATCTAGATTTATTATCAAGTTATCAACGGTTATGGCAATAATAGAATCGGTTTGATCAATTTATATGTAACTAAGGATTGTTTAAAACTTTATTAGACTCCATGGGGGAATGATTCCTGCTAGTAACAAGCTACTTTGAATTTGCGTGA
Source organism: Moricandia moricandioides (assembly GCA_905132885.1). NCBI lineage: Eukaryota > Viridiplantae > Streptophyta > Magnoliopsida > Brassicales > Brassicaceae > Moricandia > Moricandia moricandioides. Next base: position 19,889 of record CAJHQQ010000251.1, read on the forward strand.
TCTCCATTGTTAAAAGCCATGTCGTTTCATCATTGTTCATCTTGCGTTGATCTGGTTGTTGAACCGAAGTAAGTTGTGTTAACATAAACAACGAGCTTAAGAAATGCTAAATTAATATTCGAGCGTAAAACCATTTGCAATATATCTAAAGCTTGGTTAGCGGATAAACCCGCAAATCGAGTTATTTTTTCTAATTCAAAATTCTGACTTGCATAATGGAAAAAAAAATCCATGTACTTGCATCCTCTCGCAAAGATTTGCCGATAATATTATTTTTAATAAAATATTATTTTAATTATATATTAATTATTTTTATAAAATAAAAAATTATATATTTTGTTTTACTATTTTATATATTTTCAACCAAATATTTTTTTTTTATAATTTTTTATGAGTTAGCGGATATTTACGATTCAAATTCAGCCGATCTACTTCCATCTCGACTAAAACCGACTTAAAAGAAATTAAATACTTCATTAATTGACTCAAATGGGAAATCGGAAAATACAATTCAGTATGTCATCGAAACAATGATATCAACGAAACAACGATTTGGACACAAAATCTATAAGAGCATCTCCATCCCTATCCTATAATTTACTCCATTTTTGAGTAAAATGGAGTAAGAAATGGAGTAATGAGTAAAAAATAAAAGCATATTCCATTTATAGAGTGATATTTTATTTTTTGTTCATCGCTCTATTTCCCGCTCCATTTTGGAGTAAATTATGGAGTGGGGATGGAGATTCCCTAAATCAATCTTAGCAGAGAGGAAGAAAGGTCATGGGAAAAAAAGACTTGAAGCAACCTTTCTCTCTGGTGAACTCTGGCGATTACAAGATTTACTTTTAGAGCAACGCAATGTGGTAACGTTCACTATCAACGAGATAACCACCTCAGAGTCACTCACGACCACCATCACTAGCTTCTAAAAAGATATCGATTCCACCCTAATCCGCCGCAACCGCTCAAGACCTACACCGCCTCAGGAGTCCGATCTATCATGCACCATTTTCACTCAAAGGTGAGGATAGAGGACCTCAAACCGGCGAAAATCAACTCGTAAACCAAAATATCTCGTACCGTTGGAGACAGACACTACTTAGATAACTGACAACGCGATTTTCGACAGCCACTACGTTGTCTCCATATAGAAAGCGCACTCTCGATGAGCCACTAAAACATTACTCCCTCCGTTTTTTAATAATTGATGTTTTGGGGAAAATTTTTTGTTCCAAATTATTTGACGTTTTCAATTTTCAATGTAAAATTTATTACTAATTAATGTTAGATGACCAATGATATTATACCTTCTATTTTATTATTGGTTAAATTGTGGTTAGGTAAATAATTAATGATGTTTTTGTTTAAAAATTGATAAAAAAATTAAATGTTTCTTAATCTGTGTGCATAATTTTAAAACGTTAAATATAAAAAAAAAAAAGGAGGGAGTATAATTTTTGCCGGATCTTGTCATCAGAGACCATCCTATTCGCTTAGAGAAAGAAAATAATACCACCAAAACATGCCACGCCAGATTAAAACGACTTAATTTACACTTGCATCCGCATGTTGAGTTTTTGAATCGGTCGATCCGCAGTCGTTCCGTAGGAGGTAGGACCCACAGATAAACACTTAAATTCCCAGATCTAAATATATCTACAACTTGGATTAAAGTGATGATACGGTTCAGTGGGCTTATGTAATTTGTTGAGATACTTTACCAAAGGGAGAAAACTGGAATTATTGGACAAAATATAATTTAAAAAAAAAGACGAGAAGAGGTAGCTTCTGTATCACGCGCAACGCGCAAATGTGAATAAAGGAAAGTACGAAAAAGCCCCTGCCGCTTGAAGCCGTGTGTATATAAAACTAATGTTGGCCCTGGCCTGGCCTGTTGTCAAAGAAAACCCTTCAAAAACCTAACCTGATAGAGAGAAAAAACTTAGGACGCTCGAATCTCGATCTGAGGTTGCCTTCAATCATCTTCTTCCTCCTCCAAACCCTAACTTATTTGCCCTTAGTGCCATTCGGATCGAATCATCCGTCGATTCTTTTTTATTCTCAGCGATGTCTGCCGTGTATTGCGGAAGTAAGAGATCTTACTTCGAAGATACTCCTTCTCCTCCTCCCTCTTCTAAGAGGTTCCGATGCTTCTCGCCTTCGAACTCTCCAAGCTGGTCCTCTCCGTCCTCGTCGCTCGATCACCTTCGCACTGCCTTTCCTCATCTTGAACTCACCGTACGTCTTGTTTCTTTTGTCGAACTTATCAAACTAGACAGATCTAGGTTTATATCTTTTGCCCAATCCGATTGAATACTCTTTGTTAGACGCTAATTACGTTGGGTAGATTGAGTTTAGCAGCATGATTCGTCTATTGATTGGCTTAATTGGTTGGCAAATATGACAGTAGTTTTTCTTGTATTGGAGAAGTTTAATTAGATTTGGGATGTTTTTGTTTTATCAGGTTCTTGTGAAGGCACTAGAAGATCATGGGAGTGATTTAAATGCCGCTATGAAAAGCTTATCCGCTTTGGCATCTGCCGAGGCAAAAAGAGCTCAAGACTTGGCTGCTAATAAGGAGACTGATGATTCCGTCGCTGGTGGAACTTTTACGGCTTCAGACAATCAACCAACGAGTGCTGATGACTGGGTTACATTGTTAGTGAGGGAAGTGACACAGTCTAGTGGTCATGATGATGCAAAAGTCCGTGCTGGAAGAGTCCTCGAGGCTCTAGAGAAGGTGTTAAGCGCACGTGCTCACGGAGAAGCTGGCAAAAAGTTCCAAGAGGTAAGCTATCATTGTAGGTATCAGACATGCTAAGAAATTTGTATTAAGGACCTTGCCTAGTTACTTAATGTTTGAGTTCTAGGCATGTAAGACAGTTTCGAGCTTAGTGTTGTTCTAAGACATAGTTTGAACCATTAGTTGTATATATTTTTTGTACCTTCATTGACTACAAGTTGCTGGCTCTGAACACAGTTATGTATATAGTACCATGGAAAACGGTCTTCCATAGGGGAAATAAAAGTTAATATCAAATCAGTAAATGAGTATTAGGATTTTTTTAGCCTCTGTATCTCTCTTTTATAGTGAAATTAATACTCTGTTATGAGTTGCAGGAGAGTGTGGCAGTGCAACAACAAGTGGAGGCCTTGATCAAGGACAACACAGTGCTGAAACGTGCTGTTGCTATCCAGCATGAGCGGCAGAAGGCGTTAGAAGATGCTAATCAGCAGCTAGAATTTTTGAAGCAACTGATTCCTCAGTATCAGGAGAAGGTCAGAACTCTCGAGGTAAGGCTTAGAGATACTTTAGTTCTGATTTTGATGGTTTGTTAATGGTTGCATAGCAATTATGGTCTCTCCAATGGAGAAAGAGTGAACTGATAATAGAAAAGTTACAAAAATGCAGGTGAATAACTACGCATTGAAGTTGCATTTGGAGCAAATGGAACACGGCAACTCTATGATGCCGCAGAGATTCAATCCTGATGTCTTCTAAAGAGTAACAAGGGCAGGTGGGGGAGAGGAGAAGGGGAATCATCAATAAACGCAACAAGTGGAGTGGAGAGATCAAAAAGAAATGCTTTTGCTGTGTAGTCACAAGTCAGAACAAACATATGTTTCTTTTCCTTTGTTTTTATATTTATATACTTTGGTGTCTGGATATCAAAGAATGTGGGTGTTGTTGGGTCGGTATAGGAATATGTTTAATTAAACAATTTGTTCTGAAAAATTGTGCTGCTGCTCCCATGACTCTTTTGTTTCTTATTCTGATTTATACAGAACAGGTAAAACCGGTATGAAAGACACATGCATGACTTGGAAAAATGGAGGAAAAAAAAATCAAATCCCTTTGTAGTGAAAATGAATCTATCACTAGGGAGTCTCCTTTTTTTTTTGGGACAATGAGAGTATCCTATTGTGCTGACTTTCATTAGATAGTCTTAATGATCCTACATGAGGATCTATTACAGGAATGAGCCCTGACCCTAATAATTATTAGAATTATAATCAGGTCGTATAAAGATATAAAACATACTATAGTAGCAGGTAACCAAAAAAAAAGTACCTACGAAGACTTCTCTGTCACTGTATTCACACACTCTCTAAACGCTTCCCAGGCAACTCTGCAGTGCTCTTTCGATCGCATCCCTTGTTCAACAACTTGCATCGCTCTTCTGTGCAAATGCTCGTACCGTTGAACCGGATTCATTATGTCCACACAGCCTGACCCGAAATCTGCAACATAGAGACGCTTCACGTCCTTCCGCCAACGTTGCAGTATGTACTGAGACGGGATTTCCTCCAAGCCCTTGTGGCTGAGCAGGAGAAGCACGTGTCTGCATTGGTACCCGTTGAAGCTAAAACCACCACAGACACAGAAGCAACGTACCTGTGCTGCTGCTGCATTTGTCTCGTAGAAAACCTCAAAGTCTCTCACTTTCTCTCCCTCCCGCTCTTTCACCACGTACGTGGAGGCCGAGCCGTTTGACTGGACTTGGGTTACTCCACAACATGAAGACGTCGCCGACACCTCTTCTTGGAACCTTGTAAATATCTTCTTTGTGAACACCTTTGCCATCTGAGACTCGTACCGGTGCGTTGTTTTGAGCTCCGGGATTGACTTTGAAGACTCTGAATCGCACAAGCCTTCATTTGTGTACTTTTTATCCAGAAAAGATTCGTACCCTTCAAGGAATTCTCTCAAGGATGTGTGCTGGTGAACGTAGCTGCTGAAGATGAACGGGGCTGCAGCATTTCCCAGTCGAAAAGTCAGCGCCCCTGCCAAAAACGTATCCTTGAGGTATACAGGAGCCCACTGTTCTCGATCCTGAAACAAGTCCCGCATGGTCTCGTGATTTGTCAGCCCAAACCGAGTGATCATTCCCACCCAAGCGACTTCAAATTCTTCGACCTTAAGATAACCGTACACCACTCTGTTCAGTGACATACGGAACGACTCAGAATCTTCTAGTCCGACAACGCTCTGAGAAATGCTTTGCAAGACGTGGGTCAAGCTAAGACGGTGATGAGCCCTAGGAAAAACTTCAGACACTGCAGTCTGCATCGACTTGCAATGCTCCGTGACGAATGTCTGTGGAGGACGGCCCAACATGCAGGTTAGCCACGCTCTGAAGAGCCAGACGTAGGTCTCAGAGCTCTGGTCAGCAACCAAACCACAGCCGAGTAAGATGGAATCTCCATGGTGGTTAATTCCAACAAACGCCACAAGAGGGAGCTCGTATGAGTTCGATAAACACGTTGTGTCAAAGACAACCACGTCGCCAAAGTGAGAGTAAGCAGCTCTGGCACGAGCCTCAATCCAGAACACATTCCTGAGGCTCCCGTCGTCACCAAGATCCATGGAGTAAAAAAAGTTGGGGTTGGTAAGCTGAGCTTGGAAGAAGAAGTCCTGCAAGACTCTAAAGCCACCTCCTTTGAGCTCCAAACGCTTTGAAGAGTGCAAGTGATCATGAGTGGGATCGCTCGTCTCCCCACTAGAGTTTGGTGTGTCAATAGCAACGTTCCTATACAACTTGATGGTCCGGACTTGGACATCAAGAGGTGGTTCATGTTTTCTCTTGTTAGCAGCAGCAGCAGCAGCACCAAACGTCTTCTTATGAGACTTAGAGTTATGAGCTCTTTCAGGATCAAAGGAGTGATTGTGATCGAGTTTGACTTCATCGACTTTCCATCTATCAAGCTCAATCAACCGGAGACGAATCATGGCCTGACAACCGGTTCTTGTCTCCTTTCTCCGAGTGCTGTTTGGTTCTTTAACCATCTTGAAACCTTCACAGTTGCAGCACAAGACAGCGCCACGTTTCTCCTTGCTGTTACGCTTGGTCCATGATGATTTGACCCTTATTGCGAAACCGAGATCCCTCGCGTAAGTGTTGTAGTAACTGTAGGCGTCGTCATAAGAGTCGAATTCCATACCAGTGGTAGGAGGAGGAGCCACCGTTGAACACTTTTCAGATTCGTTGCTTTGAGATGCGAATTCATCAAGCAATCCATCACAATCGTTTTCAATTTCGAGGTCAGGAGGGTTGTCTCCGATGATTGGAAGGTCATCGTCTCTGTCTTCTACTGCAACCAGCTGCTCGCTGCTCTGAGAACCCTCCTCGATCTGAAATAACAAACAGGGTTTGCTCATTTCTAATCAAGTTAACCCTAAGTTGGAAACAAGACTTGGAAGAGAGAAAGGAGAAGACGAAACCGTGATGCAAAGATTAGAGTTGGGGGAGAGAGATTGGTCGGGCGGAGAGTAGACGTTACTACTACCACTCATCATCGTTCTTTGCTGCGTAACAGAGGAAATTATTATAGCACATTTGACCCCTTGAAAGTGCGGGGTCACATTCAAAACAAATCGTAAGTTTGGGGACGCAAACTAAATTTTTAACTTCTTGTTTTTTTTTAAGTCATCTGTGAGATTGATGTTAGAAGAAAGGAATCGTTTTACAATGAGACACAAAGCCCACATCAGCAGTTGAACCCCAAGATAAGACCAACAACAGCTTCAGCTTGAAACACCGCCAAGCAATATACCGTACCAAAAGACGGTCAGACCAATCTATACACCCACTCCTAAAGACTCCTTAGACACACTGCTACATAGAGGCTAAACCTTTCTCATCTTCAAAGAAGCCATACAACCAATGAGGAGATCCATATGCAACATAAGAGTGTCTTAAGTGCAGATTGATTGTACTTTGAGCAATGAGAAAGACTCTTCTATTGGCTGCGTGCAATCCAGAAACAAATTTCTATTCCCTTATCAAGGAGAAGGCTAGACGATATGGTCGGCCATCTAGATGGTTTGTCTATCAGAAATGAGTCCAAGCCCAAATACACTCCAACACAAATCAGCCCAAGCCCAGTTGCATCTTCTGGATCAGCTCATGTGTCCTGCACACAAGACAAACAAAACAACACAGCTCAGCCAAACGGTAAAGAGAGACTGGCATCCGTAAAAGCAAAAGCAAAGATCACAGCTCAGCAAGTGACAACGGCAAATAGGTTTGCTGTGCTACAAGACAGAGAGGAGGATCATTTGCCCTAGTTAGATTTCCTATATAAGTGTAATGTCTTGTAATAGAAAGGCAAGAGAGTTTTGAATAAAAAGATTTAAAGTTACCTCTTCTTCTCTATCTGGCTCTTTCGTTCATGGTATCAGAGCCATGGAACTGGAACCATATGCTCCACCATCTCTCAATGTGGTGAACTCTATCACCGTCAAACTCACTGACCAAAATTTTGCGTTTTGGAAACGACAGTTCCAATCCTTTCTAAGTGGACAGCGTCTTTTTGGTTTTGTTACTGGGTCTATTCTTCAGCCTGTTCCAACCATCATGGCTCCATCAATCAACGGCACTGCTAATCCTGTCCCTAATCCAGACCATCAACTCTGGTTCCAAACAGACCAAGTAGTACAATCCTGGCTTCTTGGTTCCATTTCTGACCAGCTTCAAGGTGTGGTTATCCACTGCTCTACGGCGTGTGAGATCTGGCAGGCTCTGGAAAAACACTTCAACAGACCCTCTAACTCCCGCATGTTTGAACTTCAACATAAGCTTCAAACAGTCACAGGCAGGGAAAACCATGACTGTCTACCTTGAAGAAATCAAGACTCTATGTGACCAGCTGTTCTCTATAGGAAATCCTATTCCTGAGACTATGAAGATTTTTTCTGCTCTCAGAGGTCTAGGAAGAGATTACGAGCCTATCAAGACCACTATTGAAAACGCTATGGATAACATACCGTCTCCAACATTTGCTGATGTTACGCCTAAACTTGTTAGCTTTGATGATCGTCTCCAAAGCTACGGCACTGGCTCTGAGGTCTCTCCTCATCTGGCATTTGCTTCTGTTCATATGGATCAAGAACAAGCTTATTATGCATCTCGTGGAAGGAATAACAGAGGAAGAAATGGAGGATACCGTGGCAGAGGCTCCTCTTTTTCCACCAGAGGTCGGGGATTCCATCAGCAAATTTCATCTTCTCGCACCCCTGACACTGACTCTCGTCCAGTCTGTCAGATTTGTGGCAAACCAGGGCATCCTGCTCTTTGTTGCTGGCATCGATTCGACCACAGTTTCCAACAAGAGGAGATCCCTCGAGCTCTGGCTGCTATGCGCATCACAGACGTTACAGACTCAGCTGGCATAGAGTGGTACTCAGACAGTGGAGCAACTGCTCATGTCCCTAGCTCTCCTCAACACCTTCAAAAATCTCAGCCTTACTATGGGTCTGACACAGTGATGATGGGTGACAACAACTACCTTCCTATCACCCATACCGGATCTTATTCTATTGCCACAACCTTAGGTAACCTTCCTCTTCGAGATGTGCTTGTGTGTCCTGGTATTGCAAAATCTTTATTATCAGTCTCAAAAGCTACAACAGATTATCCTTGTTCTTTCAAATTTGATGATAATGGGGTATGTGTAAAGGACAAGCACACAAAGAGGTTGTTGATAAAGGGAAGAAAGCATAATGGTTTGTACCTGCTGGAACCGGGTTCTTCAGCATGTACCTTGATCTCCTCTAGACAACATTCTGCATCAGATGAGGTTTGGCATAGGAGGCTGGGTCATCCGAATCCACACGTTCTTCAGCTTCTTTCTGCATCAAAGTGCATCTCAATAAGCCGACGTACCAACAAGACATGTGAAGCTTGTCAACTTGGGAAAAGCAGTAGATTACCTTTCAGTTCATCTAGCTTCTCAGCCACTAGACCTTTAGAAAGAGTACATTGTGATCTTTGGAGTCCTGCACCAACTGTTTCTGGTCAGGGTTTTCGTTACTATGTAATCTTCATCGACCACTGGTCAAGGTTTTGTTGGTTCTATCCATTAAAGAATAAATCAGATTTCTACAACAGTTTTTGTACTTTTCAAAGTCTTGCTGAGAATCAGATGAGTTGCAAGATTGGTACCTTTCAGTGTGACGGAGGAGGTGAATTCATAAGCAAGCAATTCCTCACTCATCTCCAGCAACATGGCATAGCTCAGCTTGTTTCATGTCCTCATACACCTCAGCAGAATGGTCTTGCTGAGAGGAAGCACAGGCACATCACTGAGCTAGCACTTTCCATGCTATTTGACAGCAAGCTTCCTCACAAATATTGGGTTGAAGCCTTCTTCACTGCGAACTTTCTCATCAACCTGCTACCCACAACAGCTCTGGATAAACAAGATCAAAGTCCATATCAGAAACTTAATGGTTTGCCTCCTGATTATTCAGCTCTCAAAGTCTTTGGTTGTGCTTGCTTTCCTACCCTACGAGACTATGCTGCAAATAAATTTGCCCTAGATCATTACCTTGCGTTTTCTTGGGGTACAACGCCAGGTTCAAAGGATACAGGTGTTTGTATCCACCTACTGGTCGTGTGTATATCTCTCGTCATGTTTTGTTTGATGAGTCCAGCTATCCATTTGATGACAAGTATCAAGCTCTTCAACAATCTGCTGCTACTCCTCTGTTATCTGCTTGGCACAAGAGTTTCAAAACATCATCTCCGTCTGCTCCATCAAGCACGTTGAGGACTGCACCAATATCTACTGTCTCAGTTGATCAATTCTTACCTTTGTTTACTGAGCATGACTTTCCTCCTCTGGTCAGCTCATCATCTTCAAGTTCAGTGTCTTCCTCAGGCGCTGGGTCTGAAGATCAATCTCAGTCAAGCTCTGCGGCTTCTACACCTGCACCAAGATCAGACATTACTCAAGCTCAACCATCCCAACCAACCCATCCTATGACTACTCGGTCTAAAGCAGGGATTCGAAAGCCTAACCCCCGGTATGTGCTCATGACTTCAAAAGTGTCTCACTCTGAGCCAAAGACAGTCAACGAAGCTCTAAGAGATGATAGATGGTTAGAGCCTATGACAGAAGAAATAAACAACTGTCATGAGACAGGAACCTGGTCTCTAGTGCCTTATGAAGAAGGTATGCATGTCTTAGGATGCGGATGGGTATTCAGAAATAAACTTAATGCGGATGGTACTTTACTGAAACGTAGATCAAGATTGGTTGCTCGAGGAAATGAGCAGGAGGAAGGGATTGATTACCTGGATACTTTCAGTCCAGTGGTTAGAACAGCTACAATAAGATCAGTTCTACATGTTGCAACAGTCCTGCAATGGGAGATAAGACAGTTTGACGTTAAAAATGCCTTTCTACATGGAGATTTGAATGAAACAGTCTACATGAGACAACCTGCTGGATTTGTAGACAAAGATTACCCGGATCATGTGTGCTTGCTTCATAAAGCAATCTACGGTCTTAAGCAGGCTCCGCGGGCATGGTTTGATAAATTCAGCTCCTTCCTGCTCGAATTTGGATTCATATGCAGCTTCCCTGATCCTTCCATGTTTGTCTACAGAAAAGGTAACAACATCATTATATTGTTACTCTACGTTGATGACATGATGGTCACAGGAAACAATTCCGAACTACTTCAAACCTTTATCCTGGAACTAAACAAGCAATTCAGAATGAAGGATCTAGGGAATCTAAGCTATTTCCTCGGGTTCCAGGTTCAGTATCATACCAATGGTCTGTTTCTGTCTCAGCAAAAGTATGCAGAAGACCTGCTGGCAGTGGCTTCGATGTCTGATTGCTCTCCAATGCCCACTCCTCTGCCTCTGAACCTGAATAAATCATCTGAGTCTGAGAAACCTTTCTCAAATCCAACCTACTTCAGGAGTCTGGCAGGCAAACTACAGTACTTGACCCTAACTAGACCTGACATACAATTCGCAGTCAACTTTGTGTGTCAGAAAATGCATGCTCCATCAGTTCATGACTACAACCTTCTTAAGAGAATCCTAAGGTATGTAAAAGGCACTCTAACGATGGGCATTTCTTTCAACAGGACCACAGACTTCAAGCTTATATCCTACAGTGATAGTGATTGGAGTGGGTGTTCTAAAACAAGCCGATCTACAGGGGGGTTCACTACCTATCTGGGTTCTAATTTGATTTCCTGGTCATCTAAGAAGCAACCTACCATTTCAAAGAGCTCTACAGAAGCTGAATACAGATCTTTATCAGAAACTGCTTCTGAAATTACCTGGCTCTCTATGGTCCTCAAGGAACTTGGCATTCCTCTTCCAGCTACTCCGCTTCTGCTCTGTGACAATCTGTCCGCTGTCATGCTCACGGCGAATCCAGCGTTTCACTCCAAGACCAAGCACTTCACACGCGATCATCATTACATTCGTGAACGGGTTGCACTTGGAGCTGTTGAGGTTAAACACATCTCGAACAAGTTCCAGATAGCTGACATCTTCACCAAGTCTCTGCCGCAGGAGTCTTTCCGATGTTTACGAAGCAAACTTGGCGTGTGTCTTCCACCCACGCAAAGTTTGGGGGAGACTATTAGAAATGAGTCCAAGCCCAAATACACTCCAACACAAATCAGCCCAAGCCCAGTTGCTTCTGGATCAGCTCATGTGTCCTGCACACAAGACAAACAAAACAACACAGCTCAGCCAAACGGTAAAGAGAGCCTGGCATCCGTAAAAGCAAAAGCAAGGATCACAGCTCAGCAAATGACAACGGCCAATAGGTTTGCTGTGCTACAAGACAGAGAAGAGGATCATTTGCCCTAGTGAGATTTCCTATATAAGTGTAATGCCTTGTAATAGAAATGCAAGAGAGTTTTGAATAAAAAGATTTAAAGTTACCTCTTCTTCTCTATCTGGCTCTTTCGTTCATTGTCCACCATTTCAACCATAGATTTATCAGAGATGGCAAAAACTATAAGGTGATATATAAACAATGTACTTCATCTTTTTCTTTACTGACAGGAGCTGAACCAATAATAATCAAATTCAAAAATGCACAATTGGTAAAGTGAGACTTCGCGTACACACAGCCTTAAAACAAGTACCAGACCACTAAAGCCAAAACAAATATCAACATTACAAATCAAAGCAAAAGCAACAAAATAATAAAATATTACAGATGAACAAGGAAGCAACAGCTCAAAAGATCACAAACCTCCTGAAAATAAGAAAACAAAATCAATTTGATCTCCTTTTCCAATGTTGTGTAACTGAGTAGGAAGAACTTAAAAATTGCGTACCTCGTAGAATCTGCAACAATAGCAGCCCAAAATGCTCCGCAGATGAGAAGCAACACGAACCTGTAGCAAAGGAGTATCTCTTTCTTTCTTTCACACACACACATACCTCCTTTCTCAACTTATTCTAACAAGAGGGCACCTTCCTTTGCCTTCTTTATAATGTGCACTCACTTGCTGAAGCTCATCTCCGAGTATCTACCATATATACGCACGGTTAAGCATCTCAATAATACATTTCTTTACTCCTCTACTTGACACCCTAGACCTAATACTCTCTGCACTCTAATTCAAGATGATTCCCTGTCAAAGTAGGATCAATTTAAAAAGCAGTTAGAAGGATATAGCTTCAAAACTCACCTACGAGGCTGCTTGTTTGGGTTGCTGTTCGACCGTTGTGGTGTCCCATTGTTTGTAGCATCTACATCAAAAGGAGAAAAGCTTCACTTCAAACCTAAAGGAGCCTAAACAATCAATCCTCCGTGCACTTGTCACCGTTTTTCATATGGTCATATTCGAAACATCTTTTGAATCTTTCATAAAAGATTTTGTTGGGTAAGCAAAAGCGTTATTACTTAAAATAAACAATGCTTCAGTAACTATATCCAACATATTCATTGCTTTGTATCAGCTACCAATCATATCAGTGTAAATAATCTTTCAATACTCTCTACTAAAACTAAAAGGCAGATGCTTCCCCTACCACCTGATTCAACAAACCCACTTACCATTTCTCTCCACAGGCTTCTCTTCATCAGTAGGGTTATTCGAACTGTTCTCTTGGCTGCCAAACAAAAAAAGTGTTAAATTTGTTAATGAGCAAGTGAGCCCAAATTAAATGCTTCACTCGATACTCATAATCTGAGAAGATCGACATTGTTACATGAGTGCCCAGTGAGTCTTTTAGATGCAAGCTTGGTGTACATAGTATGCTACAGATCCGAACAGTTCGGAAATGCAATTCTAGCGTGTAACATGCATTTTGCAGTGCGAAACAAATGACAAATCCCAAATCTAAAAATCCATACGATTGTTTCGTTAAAGCTACATTGCAAGAATTCTCTTCCTATAGGATAAAACTAAGAGTAAGCATATGGAGCTATCCAGGCTGATGAGCAATAATGGGAAAATGAAGACGATTTCTTTTTATAAACCTGGATGATCCCGCAGAGGAAGGTAACCCTGGTTTGTGTGCTTGGTAAGAACCATCAATTGCAGCATAAGGTGGAGGATATGAAGCCCCCAATGCTCCCGGGCCAGTCAAAATTGGCAGCCTGTCAATAATATAAACAAAAATAGCAGTAATCAGGAACTACGTATAGGTAAGGAGCTAAGGAAATCAAATAACACACAAACAGCAGATAAATGAAAGCAACAACTCAGATTCTGTTTGGGCCAGCAAAAGACTAAATCATCACATATAACAAAAGCATGCAGAAAGTCAACTAAAAAATGTGGAATATATAACTTTTCAAAACACGTAAAGCTGAGCAAACTCAAAACTAACATCCACAAATGCGGTACAGCGAACAGGAAGGACTGCATACCATGTCATCTCGGGATTTCCAGTACCATGTTCTGGTTGGACATATCCCGGAAGAGCCATTCCAAAGGTCGGAACACCACCGTGCTGACCACCGAATTGCATAACTGCACATGAAAAAATATGAGCATAAAAATAAAAATAATCAAATATGCATATTAGAACCATTACATACAGCAGGCGCTGATCTCAAGCAGCACTGGACATGGGCAAGCAAACCAGACGGCTTAGCATCATTAGCTTTCAATTTCATTAGCATGCATGAAATGACTCTGGAAGATGTTTTTTAACCATTCCAACGAAGGATGAACGGTGACATTCAAGAATAACTTACCAGGCAGAAAAGCAGGGAAATTGGGATTGCCATGACCAGCCGCCATGCCCCCGCCTGGGCCCATAAATGGTGTCCCTCCATACATAAAAGACCCCCTTCCATTAGGCTGGAGAGTCCCTTTTCCCTTGGCAACCAAAGCACCTGTTTCTGTGACTGACTCTGTTTCACCAGAAATATACAGAATTGTTGATTAGCCAATTTTCGGTAGAGAAGAAGGCCGCAAACTGATAACAGCTGGATGTTGATCACAAGCCTCACCAGGAGGTTGACAGTTGTCACCTTCATTAAGCAGTTTTCCAGGGGAAGGTGCACCTCTACCTTGACTAGTAGTCTGCGAAGGGGTAGTGCGTACCCACGACGAGCTAGATTTTGCATTCCCAAACTTCTTTCCAGACTGCATAGGGCTTCCATTAACGTGTAGTCTACCCATGCCAGCTGGTAAATCCTTTTGTGTAAAGTTATTGGAGGAACCTGAAGGATAAAATGGAGGAGAAGCTGAGTTTAAACTCGAAGCAACTACATTTATCCTGGCTTCAGTCTCTATGCTGTCTGTTTCTGTTGGTGCACGTCCTGAATCAACGTGTGACACTTGCGCAAACGAATTCTGGGACCTACAGATCCAGTGACACCAAAATTAGAGATGGAGCATTGGTGTGTTGACTAGAGAGAAAAACAAAACTTAAATACTCACTGTTTGGTTTGCACAGAAGGTGCTTGAGTGCCCTTTCTCAAGGCAACCTCATATTGTCTGGGCCCTCTCCCTCTTGTGGCAGCCTTAGGAAACTGATTTTGGTGTCCATTGTTAGTAAACACTTTAGAATTTCTCCCTCGAGAATATCCACGCTCCTGGCCCCTACCCTGACCACGTCCTCTGGCTCGGCCTCTGGACGTCCTCTTCTATGTTCACAAAGTTTTATCAATCAGCTTGTAAATTAAAAGAAGAAGTGACACCGAAAGACGAAAAATGTCAAAAATACAAATATAACAATGAATAGGAGAGAAATTAAGGGAGAGATGATTTAGGGTAAGTACATCATATTGCTTTTCATGTGTATTCAGCTCGTCATATTTGTCATGCCCCCATTTTCTTTCATCACGGGATGGCCAGAGCCTCCTACCACCACGCATTCGTCTACACAAGAAAAATCAAGACCAATATGAATGGCTAATACTAAGCAACTTTTTTGCACATACACTAAACAAGAGGAGAAGGGAAGAGCTTGGTAGAGTATAAAACAGCAGTGCTTATCTTCTGCTGACAAATCGACTAGATTTAGAGGTTACGATTCACAATCAAAGTTCGTGACAGAAAGTAGTTTGTTTAGTATACTCTCCCTGGCTTCATACATACATTTACATGATATAATAGTTAACTAGTGTGGACTTGGAGACATAGCTTCATCAGATAGCTGTATAAGTATTTGTGAGACAGGTTAGAAAGTAGTAATATACCTATTTGCGGAAGCATCCATTTCCTGGAATCTGTCATCATGCATATAAAAGGCTCCAGCAGTTGGCACTGCAAAAGGTTCCTTCTGCTTTGGTTCTTCTCCAGCTTCCACTCCCTTAGGCTCAGCCTTGCCAGCAACACTTTCCATGTTGTCATCAACTTCTCCATAATCATCCTCCTCTTCATCATAGCTATCGTCGTCACCCTCTATGTGCAATCCTTCATCTGCATCGTTATCAAACTCCACGATAGCACTCTCTTCATCGGAATCGGTGTCAGCAGTCTGAATTTCTCCCCGGTTCTCACCCTCATCATCGCTGGCTTCTCTCCTCCTTGTAGCCAAGGAGCGCTTCAGTTCCTCGGGGTCGCTCTCATAGTCCGCGTCTTCTACGCCATCTGGGGCCATAATCCTCGTGAATCAGAGAACCACCACCACCACCTCCTAAGCCAAACCATAGACGAAGAAATTTAATAGAGCAATCAGTGGAAAAAAACCATGAAAGCCCTAAGAGTGGCCGAGAAAGAGAGAGACGATACCAGATATCAAGCGAAAGTTACGGTTGAAGAGATCCGCAGACCCTTGAGTGGTTTCTTCTGGCGATTGCTTGGGTTGTTACTTCTGATTCAGGGGGGGGGGGGGTAATAACTTCTTTTTTTAAATGTCGACCACAATTTTATGAATCAAAGTTTTTCAAAATAAACTCCACTCCAAGTTTAGTATCTTGTTGAGCTTTGTAAGATTTAAAGATTTAACCAAATTGACTTAGCCTCTATTGTATTTACCATTTTGACCTCGCTCAGATGTCAAAAAAAGATATTCATGGAATATTTCTGTTTGGAAAAATATTATACACGAGGTTATGGAACTAGATTACCAATGTTTGGAAATTAAGAGGGTGATGTTTCTGTTTTTGCCCTAAAACCCGTATTGCCAATGTTTTGTTTTTGTATTAAACCATAAGCGGAGAGGAGTTTCTAACAATCAAACTCTCCCTTATCTTCTCTCCTCTCTTCTGCTTCCTCACTCCCTCTTCACTGCCAAGAATATACACGTCTTCACGATCCCTACTCCTGCGGTGGTGTTAGAACTGTACCACAACCAAGCAAAAGATTTTCTTGATCAGTCTTTTAAATAGGTTAGTTGACAAATTGATCAGCAAAAAAAGGGCCCTATGATATGTCCTGTTTGTAGATGCATGAGAAGCAAACGACCTAAATGTCTCTAGAGCAAGCAGCATATCTTAGAATCAATTAATCACCACAAAAGATAGGTGGAATCAAAGAATTCCGACAACGAATCTCCCGAGGACTCAAGAACCACTGGAAAACACCCGGAACCAGAGCATGTCGTGAAAGAAGCACACTGGATGGGCGTACAAAATGTTATAAGACTGAATGGGTTTCCTTTACTAATCATACATACCCCACTGTTCTTCAGACTCGTTCCCATTAACTAGCACAGCGCTATCTGTCGAGTCAGCGTCCACCACAACACCCTCTTCTTCCGCATTCTCTTCCTTCCCATCACCACTCTCTCCCTCAGCTTCCTCATTCTCCTCTTCTCCCTCTCCCCCAACCTGTTCATCCAAACTTATGAAGCGTTCATGGTCTATAACTTTAAAAAAACTCCTTTCATCTGTTCATGATTCTTTTCTCAATTTATGCTCGAGGAAATCTAGCTATTGGACATCATTTGTTTTTAAAAAACCATCGACCTTAGTGGCACGTAACGTCATTTATGCATACCTCGTCGAGAACATCCCCGTGCTCAAGCCTCTCCTCTTCTTCAACTTGCATGATTCTAAAAGCTTCCACCAAAGTTGTATAGTCTCTGTGTGCATGACTACCATATTCCCCAGCAGGAGGATGGACGCCCCTACAACATACGCGAATACAAGTACTTTGTCTATGAGGATCCTGGAAACTTCAAATTGGAGTACAGATTCAAATTATACCAACCATACAACGGCCACTTTGCTATCTAATGCAGACACATGACTCAAAATGGATGAGTCCAACAATTAAATTTAAGAATGTCCTCATAAGCACTGTTTCTACGAAGAAGCTAATCACGCCAACAGCGTCTGAAAGATACCTAGTCCCTGCAGCTCTTTCTTCAAGGGATAGGGCAACTTGCCAGTCTTCAAACAAATTGGGATACTCTTCAGGATCAGCCAGTGATTCAGCAGCCTTTGGGCTTATCTACATGCAGATCAAGATTGGATCAGGAAACGCTGTGGATTTCTCAACATGCAAAGTTTGGATATTTAATCAGAAGATGAATAGGAAGTGTCTAACACGAACCTTGGTCAAATCGTTTCTCCACAATGCCACTATTTCGGAGACCCTGCTTGGAAGGTACGATCGTGCTATCAGAGCAGCTTCAGGTATCCGATTACTGTAACCAGACAAATATCAGCATAGACGCAACTAGTTGCATGAATATGTCCCCAATGTAGGAATGGTAACGACTTACCTTTCCACCAAAAGATGCAGGCAGTCTTCTACTTGACCCAACATGAACAAGCAAACAAAGGCGACATTATTCTTTCCTTGTTCTTTAGCTAGTGCTGCCAGCTTCGCCAATCCTTCTGCATCTCCCAAGGAAGAATAAAGCAGTAACAGACCACTCAAATCCGCAGCATGCCTCATGCATTCCTCAGCCATATCCAGCTAAGGTGATCCAAGCATGGGAAGGAAAATGAAAAGAAAGTCATATTAGCTCTGATCTTTGTGAAAACTTAGAACATTAGTTGCAGTTAAAAATGAGTCACCTTCCCAGTGGACATCGCTAATTCTCCAAGTTGCTTCCATTTAGACTCACTTTGTGCTTCTACAGCGATGTCCTGTCAAAATATAAAAACTCGATTACAACAGATTGGTAAGTCATGGAAATAAAGCTTCTCCAATGATAAAAGCGACAGACTGACCTTTGCGACCTCCAATCTACCGAGCTGTATGGCCAAATCAAACCTATATTCAGGGTCAGTAGCTACTTCCAGAGCATCTTCTGTCATTCCACGTGATTCCAAAAAGTGCGCCACACTGACAACATGAACAGATTTTTGAAGTTGAGAATCATGATGTAACCTTGGATGCATGTTCACTAATATGATAATGGAATCATAACTAAAATTATACGAGGGAATACACACTCACATACCTATTATGATGCTCCTTAGGAATCGAAGGTAAGACTTGATTAGCCTGGTCCAAATCTCCACGCATGACAAGAGTCTTGTACTCAATCAAACTTAAAAGTAAAGTATAACCAATAATGCTGTAAACAATAAAATTGACATAGAAGTCAGAAAGTTACAACAACATTAGTCAGCAATATTAACTGAATAACATCTGCTTACTTGAACTCTTTGTCAATTAAATAAACTCGGCTTTGATTAGCGAGATAACCCAACAAGTACATAGGACGGTCCAGATGATACATTGTCGTTACCTGTAATTTAAGAGGAATATTGAACATCATTTACAGTAAAATGAAAACACGTTTTTCTCCAAAAACCTAGAACTAAGCCTTACCTCACCACCAACACAGTAGTTAAGCCTCCAAGAAGAGTTGGTATAGATAAAACAATCCCCAACCCATAAGCCAGTCCGAACACGTTCATTGGTTTCATTGAGAAGTTCAAATGCATCCTCAATGCCTTCCTCATCAATTTCTTTACCGCCATCCATATAAGAGGAAACAATGTCGCGCTACAGCAGAACAGTATAAAACATCTTAAAACCATGTATCGGACAGCAAGAGGACAAGGAGAAAAAACTAACGAAACTCTATCAGAGTTCTGGTACACTACCAAACTTTAAAAATATCCTCACATTGAGCTTAAGGATGTAGAATGATGAATCACTGGCAATTGCAACTAGATCACCACTGTCAGCCCAATAAAGATTCTGAGACAATACAATAAACAAGAAACATTATACATGAATAAGAGATTCTGTTGCAGAAAAGAGCAGTATCAATCTGGTTTTGCGCTTAAAGCCCAGATATGATACTATCTTCTATTTCTCCGACAAAATATTTCAGAAACTGTAACCTATAAACCACTCTCCTATTAGAAACTAATAGAGATATTTCTGGCATATAAGCACTTACTTTGACAGTAACATCTATACGCCTAATCAACCTACATTCCGCCCAATCATAGAAGCAGATAAAATCACTTGAGCACATAGCCAATAACGTCCCACCAAAAATGCGCTCTGCTGAGAACGTAGGCCTCACAGTCTTCTTTTCCTGCACATTATCAAACTAAGCTGTCAGTATATGTTAGTGTAGTTTAGATAATCGTACACACACCAAAAAATTTTTAAAAGCTGATCAGTGGGAAAAGAACGTGCCAAAAAGAATAACAAACCTGGAAATTCTTGCTGAAGATCTTGATCTTTGACGAGCTTTCCCTGACAGCATGTTCCCCGTCAGATGACCAAACAAATTCCAGGGCCGAGCCAAACGACCTATTTCTCCATGCCAAGGCAGTGTAAATGATGTACTCACCATCTCCACAAACAACGACAAACCTACCATTAGGGTTGTGCTTCAGGCTCTGAAAAGCAAAACAGAAACATAAATGACAGTGAGTAATCACAAGATTTAAAAACGACTAAGGTCGTATTTCAACTAATACTAGTAATCTATCAAACTGCCCAAAAAACAAAATAACTACATGCAGCAATTAAAGAAAAACATTGGCACTACATAATCACTAAATCTTCACCAAATGTAAGAAAATGAAAAGCCACAGAAGTGAAATCATATTCCCTCCACTACCTAAAGCACGTGACAACGTAAACAACTAGAAGGATGCCACTTACTTGAGGATAAAGATCGCAAGTCCCTAGCTCTTTAACAGCCAAAGGCAGTCTCTCGCCATCCGTGACCTAAGTAAGTTCACAACCAAATAATAAACATTTCCCAAGCTAGTTTTAATATCTAAGAAAAACAACATTGTAAAAAAGTGTTCCCAAACCTCATCTATGCCAACGCTCTTGATGTTCACAGTATGTATCTCATTGTGTTTAGCCCAAATAATTTTCCCACTGTTGTCCATACTTGCCACTGGTATTTCACGGCCAAGTTTCACCATTGTGGACCCTTCGTCATAACCAATTACAACCCTGGAAAAGGACATGGTATTATCAAAAAATCAAATGTGAAGATAAGTGTACCTTTGGCTGGGCATAAGTACTAACATCGTAAGAGTTCAGAAACTTACCGGTGTGAACCTTTCATGTGTCCAATAGCCCAAACCCTCTCAAGGCCATAGTTCAATGTATTCTCAAGCCTAAAGGTCAAATATTAAGTAAAATTGTTGGATAAAACTACTTAAGAGGACTTTAGAAAAATTGTAGGAAACTTTTAAGATCGAACTAATATTAGCTCCAATAGAGATATTATACGAGTTACCTGTAAGTGGTGGCATGCCATATGCGAACAGTTCCATCCTCGGATCCCGTAATAATTATTGGGAGCTCTGGGTGGAAACACACTGCAGAAACATTGTGTGTGTGACCGTCAAGTGTTTGAACGCAAGTCTTTGTTTGGTAGTCCCACACCTGCTTGCAGAAGACGTTTATGAGCATTAGAAAATCCTGGAGGAACCTATGCAAGCAATACAAATGGAAAAACATACAAGCCACATATATCACCAACAACTTGCACAGAAGCAAGACAAATGGGTACAGACCTTAGCAGTATGATCATCAGAACCAGTGATTAGGTATGGTTTGTCCCCACCAGTAAAGTAGTCAACACAATTGACCCCTTTCAAATGTGCGTCCAAAGTAAAATTTGGATCCGGAGAACCAAGATTCCATATCTAGATAAAAAGATGTAAACCAGGAGAAAAGTTTAGCTTCTCATACTGTGAGTGAAAAAATAACATGGGTTTTAAGAGTCGAAGACGAGTCTCTCACTTTAATGGAACGGTCAAGGGATGCACTAGCAAAAGTATTGGTGTCTTTGGGATTGAAAGTGACTTGCATAACATAATGGGAATGGCCTTCGAAAATCTGAGTGCAAAGCCAATCCTTCTCCCAATCCCAGAGCTTGATGAGCATATCATCAGATGATGATAAGACATAGGGAAGGGTGGGATGAACAGCAACACACCTAATGTAATCAGCATGAGCCTCAAATACTTTGATCTTATCCATTGTGTTGTAGTTGTAGACACGAATAAACATGTCATCAGCTCCAGCTACAACCCACTGCTTGCGTGAAACAAACTTAGCAGACCGAACTGCACAACAATGACATAGACTCAACAAATGCCAGACCAGAGAATGCTGTGTGCAAGCATAAGAAGAAGGAATAGTAATAATGAATGGACGTTGATCATACCAGGCAATTCAGTCACCTCGAAAGATTTGACCATAGTCTGGAAAGTCACATGGTGATTTTTGGATTAAACAATAGAGAAGGAACACATAAATATCAAGAGTTAGAAATCAGGAAGAGTATAAGATATCAAGTAAGACAGAGATGGGATACTTACCTGTGTCTGATAATTCCAGATGCAGACTGTTCCGGAATACAAACTTGCCAGGATCCTGTACCAGTTAATAGATTAATGTTTCCTTAACCAAAAAAAAAAAACTGAGAATGATACAAAGCAATGGAGAATGCATTCAAATAACCATGGTTCGGTTGGATGGAGATCTACAGATTTGACTCTTTCTGATCTTTGAACAAACTTGCGCTGAACAAAACATATAAGCGGAAAAAAAAATCAATCAGGAACCTTAAAAGAAAGATAAGATTACAAGAGGTCCAAATCGACGCATTACCTTGATTTCGAGTCTCAGAGGCTGTGAAGAACTCCAAAGAAAACGAAAAAAGCATTAATGTAAGTTGATGATATTCTTGTAAATTTCTCGAGAAATCAAAACACACAGTAACGAGTTAGTTCATTTCTGCAGAGTAACAAGAAACCTACAAAAACTCATCGATCCAGCGAGAAGCATGTTCAAACTAAAGAGAGACCTCCCGCGTTCGATTTAGGTAAGAGATATCAATTTTAGTGCAATGCAGCACACTTCTTTCGTCGAGAGACGATCATGATGTTGCAAGTAAAAATTGGGAAGTAGATCTAGGGGGGAGTCGAGAGAGATCATATCACTAACCATCTTAGCAAGTCGAAACGAATGTCTCTACCGGAGATCGGCTTGATGATCGCAGGGAGGAAGAAGAAGAGTAATGCAACGACAAGGCGGGTGATTCTACCTTCCAGTGCGCGTGTTGTTGGCAGCGAGGTGATCCGATTTGGATCTGAACATCTCTCTCACTCACGCGACGTCGTTTTTGCTTATCTAATCACGCGTTATCTCACCACGCCCAGACATGACGACCCATATGCGATATTAGTAACAGTTGGCTGAACCACACAAATCACATACTCCCTCCATTTATTTTTACATAATCTTTTGGTTTAATGCACGGATATTAAAACATTTACCTTTTAAAAAAAAATACTTTTAAAGATATTATTTTAAAATCATTCAACTAATTATAAAAAAAATTGTAAAATTTTATTAGTTGAATAGTTTCCAATAAAATTAAAATTAATCTTAAAACCTCAAAACATACTTTAAAATCACTTTAAAATCTTTAAACATCATTTATTTTGAAAAAACATAAATCTTCTATCTAAACCATGATGTAAAAGAATCAACAACAAGTAGATACTATAAGAAGCAAGTAAATTGGACGTTTGAGGTTCAATAGAGTATGCTGAAGAACAAGGCATGCAATATCTTGATTAGAGACAAAGTATCCACTATTAAAAAAAATGAATGAGACGATAACAAACTGTTGCACGCATTCGAGAGTCTAATGGTTTATCTTGTTCCATAAAATTGAAAATGCAACAAAGAAACGTCTTTCAATGTGTTAAAAGTGACTAAAGCTGCAGGCAGATGTAGTGGTCCGACATGGCTAAACTTCTTTTTGCCCAATTCTCTCATCTCTGTACATACGTCACTTGGTTCATACACCCAACCATCAAACCCCTGCATAGATTAGACACTCATTCAGAGCAATGAAACTATTTAGAAACTATGCTGTGCTCTAAGGGAGATTACAAATGACCAAGAAAGTGATTAGCATCATACTTGAATGGAAACGATCCATAGGAATCTCACGCTGCTCGCGTTTAATGCACAAGTACTCAGCTAGCAACGCCATTACAGCAAGCCCAGTGCCATTAACAACCCACCATGCCATAGAAGAAGGCCATCCTCCATTGAGGATGCACAAGTAGAGATGTATGATATAGAGAGTTGCAGAGAAATCTAGGCATTTACGTGCTCTTTCCACCACAAAGATCATGTACACAGCCCTGAGTATTACCAATCAATCAAATCTTCAGGAGACTATTGAAATTGTAAAAGCATGGAGTATAGAGGTTTCTCTAACTAACAAACTAACCCTGCAAGTGAAGTGAAGAGGAAAGAGGCAATGACACACCAACCAGTGACTGTAGAAGTAGTGAGAGTAGCGTAATCGAAGAAGTAGACAAGACTAAGACGAGGAACACGAAGGCCAAGGAAGAGGATCATGAAGACTCCTAAAGAAAGATAGAAGGAGCATTGAAGGCATATAATCTGGCCAACGATAAGCCAAGGGTCCCATACTGCTGTGCCATAGAACATGGCTCTGGCTCAATCGATAATCGGATCTCCTCCTGAAACCCGGATCCTAAAAACTGCTACAAAGTAATCAAATATACAAAGCAATTCTACAAAATTGCTAGATCGTCGGAAGCCCTAGTTTTTGGTTGAAAACGCACCTAAGATGACGGAAGGAATCTACAGATTCTGGATTCGAGACTCGGGATCCACAGCTAGAACGAACGCCAGATCGATCCTTCCTTCTTATGACGATGTACACGAAACGATGTTGCAGAGAGAGAGAGAAGGAAGCCTTTCTTTGGTATCACCAGCAACAAATCGTCCAGAAACGTAAGCGATTTTCATCATCACGTGAGAAGTAAACATTAAAGACCGCATAGCGCAGTGGATTAGCGCGTTTGACTTCGGATCAAAAGGTCGTGGGTTCGACTCCCACTGTGGTCGTTTGTTTTTTCTTTCCATTTTTTTTTGTCTCTTGTGTTTGTGTTGTGGTCCAAACCAAAAACATTGTAATGAAGAATCTCAATTATTCATTCAACTCAATAGTACATGTTTACATAGTCGGTAGTACACGGTATAGCCTTGTAAAACAATTGAAAAAGAAGACAAATGGTTCTCTTCCAATGGCAAATAAGTCACAAATACAATGGTACAAAACAAAAGAAAGGATGAGCCGGGGGCATCAGGCCACACCAAAACTCACACCTCTTCAATCAACAAGCTTTTTATTGAGCATGCAAAAACCCCACAACACTAAACTCACACAAGATCCCCCAAAAAGCCTCAAGAATTAACATCTTTTGCCTGGGTTAAGAGGCCATAGTAAACAGATCCTCGTTGTAACTTGATCCAGGCGATATCTCCACACAATCTACATCACCTCCCTTGTCACTTTCCTTCTCTGCTGCTGCTCCGGCTGATGATGCTTCGCTGCTAATTTTTTTTTTAAAAAAGAAACAGAAATGTTATTCTCTCTTATCTTTAAGACCACATGTTTCTCTATCATTACCATTTAAAGTATGAGCCAGACCTGTGCATCTGAATGTGGTTCTGAGCTTTGTCGGTGCATAAGCAGAGTAAAGAATCATCTCCTTCTGCTTTCTCAAATTCTTCCTTAGTTCCCAACTCTTTAGGGTCACAATCCAGGATGCAATCACCAAATATATGAGTTGTTTTTGGGTTTGGCCCATGGGAAATGATACACGTATAGTCCTCAGAGA
Source organism: Moricandia moricandioides (assembly GCA_905132885.1). NCBI lineage: Eukaryota > Viridiplantae > Streptophyta > Magnoliopsida > Brassicales > Brassicaceae > Moricandia > Moricandia moricandioides. Next base: position 45,188 of record CAJHQQ010000251.1, read on the forward strand.
GTGCCATCTCACGTGCAGAGAGCGAGCTATGGCTGGAGATAATATCCATAGGAGATGAGCTTGATCTCCTTGGGGAGTTATGTTCCTCCACAACAACTGAGTCACAGACGCCACTGACTGAATCACACGGAAGAGGATGAATGTTTACTGCATCAGAAGACATGGAAGGGGCAGCATAGTTCTTAGGCAACGAATAGGATTTAACACAAGGACCAAACAGTCTTGGCTTGATTTGAGGGGCAAGAACGATGTTGTTGAATAAACCCTCATGGCCTTCTTCTCCGCTTAGAAGAGAGAGGCCAACTTTGTCAGAAGCCCATTTGGTCCGGTGGGCAAATCTGGGAGATGAGGGAGCAGCTGGAGACCTGGGGCTAAAGAGGCCACCAAAGAATGCAAGATCAAGAGGAGAAGTAGGGCTCCTCCCTGCTGCATCAGAGTCTTTAGCAACAACAAAGAAGCGAGGGATGCTAAAGAGTGGGGCACTGCTAAAGGGTTTCAGATCCACCACTGCATCAGACGTATCTGAAGAGTCTGGATCAGCCTCAGCCATTCCAAATAAAATTTTATTAAGCTGATGAGATTTGTGTGGATGATTTACTACAACAAGTCATATTCATTCCTACAACCAAAAAAAAAACACAAGTTAAACAACAGTGTTATAAAAAAAAAAGCATGGGCAACAGAGAGACAAAAAAAACACAATCTATTTGAATCTGGTTCAAAAAATGGCATCTAAAATGTCACATCTTTTATCTGCTTCATTCAATCCACACAGAGCATCATCCAAAACTGAGAGTTTCAGATCAAACACACACACAAACTTGGTAGGGTTACTAATGGATGAAAATAAACTAACACAACTGGATGCTTATAACTGTAATAGAGAATCAACACTGAAAAAAACAGCTATTGCAATGATCAATCAAAAGAAGACTTGGATAATCGTAATATTTTTTTTGAAGTAAAAAAAGAGCAGATACCATGGCTGTGCTGATCAAATGCTTCGGATTAGAAGAAAGCCAAATGCAGGTGGTCTATCTTTTTAACTACAAGTTTAATGAATAAGAATCAGGGACGGAGACGACTATTTTGGGGACCTTCTTCTTCTTCTCCTCGTCGTTATCTTCTTCTTCTCTCTCTCCCTTATTATTCTTATTATTATATTATTTCTTGTGGTGTGATACTGTGTGATTTTTAAGAAGCCACAAGAGAGAGAGAGAATACGTACTAGAGTCGTATTGTTGCAGAGTATAAAACTGATTTTCCCTCTTTTTTATTTATTTTTGTTTAAAAAGAAAAAAGGTAAAAATCAGTAATAATATAATATGCGAGAGAGAAGTATTGAGTGTGTCGCATTCACATCGGAAGCAACGCGTACGAGTGATCGTGTCGCCCATTATCCTATCTCCCGTGACTCCTTATTTTTTTTTTTCTTTGAAATTAAAAATTAACTTTTTAAAAAAACATTAAACATTAACTTTTCAAAAGAAAACGTTAAACATTACCTCTTTTTAAAACAAATAACACGAAAAAATATATTAATGCGTATTCTCTGAATATTCCTTTCTGCGTGAATCAGAGAAACAATTTTGTTGGGCTTCGGCAGCTCATAAACCACTCAGCTTTATATGTCAAACCCACATTTGCCCTGTTCGTGCTAAAATGAAATGTTAAAATATTAATAATTTGAAAAGGTATATTATTAGCTTTTAACTCAATGACAGAAGAATTTTTTTTTTCTGAACATCAGTGACAGAAGAAACTAAAAATCATAATATAATAGCATGTCATTGTTAAAGCACACTGTCACTTACGGAAAATGTACGCAAGCAACGAGAGATGACGCTCTGATTAGAAAAGAATATACCTCTTGTTGTCTAAAAATATAAAATACACAGGTGAATTAGTTTAAAATCGCATCTTAAGAAAGATAACACCTTTAAATGTAATGGTGCTCAACAAAAGAAAGTAATGGTTCAAATGAATAAGATCTACACGTACCAGTGTGTGAAGTTAATGCGAATTAGCTTCACTTGGCAAAGATGGAACGAATGAATGATCATCAGGCATCTCTCTTCCTCGTTTTAATGCATTGCTCATATGCAGAACGAAATTTTCTTGGCACGAAGTCACTGAATCTGTTTTAGAACACGAGGCAAAGCTTATACATATTAGAGGAAGCAGTGGCATAATTGCTCATCACACAAAGGACATTACTATTATAGTTTAATTACCCCATGAGAAGATGATCTCTCTCTTTCTCACTGAACAGTTGCACAATGGATTGCATCACGCTTGCTAAACTTAGCTCTTTCTTCTTCAATGCTTGCATGTATCCAATGAACTTGCTATATTCTTCTGCGTTTAGCTTTTCTTTGACCTAGAGTTAAGATCACCAGTTGCAATGACAAATATATCTTATATAGAAAACAAAAAAGAAAACAAAAAACATGAGGGTGGTGGGATCTAACTTGACTCAAAAATGCAGATGCACTTGCTTCCTTTTTATCACCACCTCCACTCCCTTTCTCTTTCAACACTGAGGAAGATGCACTTCCCTGACTCTCTGGAAGCTTTCGCTTTTTTACTAGCCCCATCGTGCTGAAACAGTTGATCGATGCAAATGTTTCTGTTTCACAAGTCTGCTTCTCACACTTGTCGCATTCTAGATCAACTACTTCACATGTCCTCACTACTGGAGTCTCCTCGTCACTTAGTTCCACTAATGTAGTCTTCCCTGAAGAACAAGCTTGCATAACCTCTCCCTTTACAATGCGAGGCATCTTGCCGTTGCGTTGTAGGATGGTCAAGCCTTTCCATTTATCACTACTTCCACCACACTCCGAGGATAAAGCCCGATTAGCAGGAGGAAGTGCTTCCAGTCTACTCAACTCATTTCTTGCAACGCCAGCGTTCTTCACATTACTATTACCTGCAAAAGATCAAATACCCACTGCAAAATTACTTAGACTGTCGAAGCTAGATCCACATTATTACCATATCTCGCCACGAGAATGAATCACTGACCAGCGGTTCGTGTAGGAGGATCCTTGGTTGACACCTTTGGTAACAAAGTTGAAACTGTATAGGAGAAGATTTGGTTTACATATACTTAAAAATAGGAAAATATATATCATGAAGTTCTTGTGTTACAAGATAAGCAATTATATCATTCCCCGATACCCAAACACAACCCGTTATGCAGGCTAGGAATGGAAATGCACAATTGAAGTTATCGTTTGCCTGCAAGACACATTACCTATTTCATGTTCTTGTTCTGTTACAAGCCTTGCAGGAAAATTTGGTCTTTCAGTCCGGAAAAAACGAGCAAGGTCAGAAATGACCTCTCCATATCTTGGGTAGCACTGCAAAACCGGTGTAACCAGAAACAAACTTAATCTCCATATAAAAAACAGAGGCGAGACCACGCAGGAACATATACCTTGACATATGGTCGTATCCAAAGGGATATCTTGGACTGCTGGGACGGCTGTTCGAATCTGTCAACAAATAGCCAATGTACAAATTAATCAAAACAAAGCGAGATTCTTGTCTCTCTGATGGATACAATAGCGAGTATAGTTTAGAAAGATAAAATCAACCAAAAGCAGTATCATGAATATTCTTGCAGGAAGCCAGAAAAAAACCTGTCATCACAGAAAATGATAGCTCCATAATCATGGCGATGGCGGATAACACGTCCAATTGCCTGATTCACAGCCCGTGCGGCTTCTTGGCTGTACCACATGTTTCCAGATAGAAGGGTTGATCTTGGCAACTACAAAAATGTAAGCGATATCATTACCTTGATGAATCAAAAACTGAGTAAATATTGAACTTACCTTGACATCTGAAACTTGTGATTGTTCATCCAGAAACTCTCGTTTCAGTTTAACCTGTTTTACAAATGGGATGTTAACGCTGAAATGTTAGTAGCAGCAGAAAGTTAAAAGCAGTGAAGAAGATGAACAACACGGTAGAAACGAAAGTTTCATACAAATAAAGTCATCTCTAAGTGCCAGTCTGAATAAAAACGAAGACAAAAATCATGATAACGAAGCTGTCAAACAGAGCAAGCCGTTCACTGGGTTTCGCTACCAATTTAGCTAATGAGCCAAATATTTTTAGAATAAAACAGTGAAGGATAGAATAAACAAACCTTAGGATCGGTCAACCTGGCATAAGGTAACCCAGTAATGACAACAGCTCTGCCAGCGCCATCAGCAAAATCTAGTCCTTCACTGACCTGACAACACAACAGAGACCAACTGTACTGAAAAGACCCTACACAGGAGAAACTTAAAACTAGTAACCTCCTATTTATTGTAGCATCCTCGTACAGACAATATGGATACTCAGAGTATCATTTATTACAGAGAAGCACATTTCATACAGGTTGAAGAATCTTTACCTTCCCACGACAAACGGCAAAAAATACCGCACCGGAAATTGATCTGTCTTGCAATTTTTCTGAAAAGTCCTACCATTAAAAAAATATATATATTCAAGGCACGATTAAAGGAATCATATTCTGTCTTTTAGAAAACAAAGAACGTCGATTGGAGGCATCTGTTACTCACCTGCATTGCAGTAGGAAAGAGGGAAGAATCTTTAGGTTCAATGACAGGTTTCTTCAGTTTGCAGATTCTTTCCCATATTGTCATCGAGTTTCTCTGACCCTGAATGATGAAGAAACAGTAGGTTTCAAGTTAAAGAGTACTACAATCTTCATACTAAAGAGAAAATTTACAACGGCCATACCCCATCTTTCCAAAATGCAATGCAACGGTCCATAAGGTAATAGGATGGGAAAAAGACCAGCAGACCATCAGGTACGACTCGAGAAAAGTTAACTGCAGAGCAAAAACATATAATAATCGATTGATATTTATAGGATAGCAGCTCTAATATTCATACGAGCTCCCCAGATTTTAGATCTCAGCTCACACATCAGAGATTCAGAGTGATACATTCAGGCCACCCGAATTTAACTACCAAATAGCAAACCACTTACCAATAGCATTCCCAAGTTCTTGTTTGTACTCCGGTACATCACGATGTCGGTAGCTAGAATTAAGAACACACCCTGATGGACCAGTGCTTACAACTCCAGCCCATAGCTGATTTGAGGATATAACATGGGGATTCTCCAAACGAACAGGAAAGTCCCTGCATTTTCCCGGGAAAAAAAGTTTACATCAAAAGCTGGAGGAAAAAGCAAATAAAGAAGAACAATGAGTGAGGGAAACCATAGCAATATACTCACAATTTTAGTTCTTGAGCCAGTGAATCCATCGGAGACAAGGTTCCCGATGTTAAAATGATAGTCCCAACACCTTTTTTTGCTATGTCCTGCATGGTAATCCCAGGATTGAAACACCACCAACTAAGCGTTCTTGATACCTTGCCTACCAAAATAAATATTTTGTCCAAAGTTGTAACTGATTTGCCAAAAGACACCGTTTCCACAGGGATATCAGATTATAGAATGAGTATTATATTTCAATGTAGTAAAATGATTCATCTGCTAATGCTTTGGGAATGCAGTATCATTTGAATTTCAAGGCTATAGACGAACCCACTCTTATTTACCTTTTATGATATCAGTAGAATTTTGCTCATGCTCCTGGATATGAACCTAACAAATAACGAAAATAAAAGTTATGAGTACAAAGGAGGGAGGGGTTTTGCAAATGAGATAGCACAACAGAGAGAGATAAGTATCTTTACAACTAAATTATATAGTTCGACATATAAATAAAGGAAGAGTTTGCTTTACACTTACACGATAAACATCTGCATGATTACTTCCATTTTCTCTGAAGATCAGTTTAAGCATGTCAACAATGATTTCTAGTTTGCTTCCAGCGTGGGTAGCTGTTCGCTGTTTCTCCTCATCCAGAAGCACTGTAGCCTCCTCCACTGTACCAATGAGTTTAGGAGCAGTTTCGGGAGTGATGTTAAGGCTTTTAAGCATTTCGTATATGTAAGGCCCAGGCTTGGTAAATCCCTCGTCCCTTTTCGGAATTGGCACTTTAGAAATCAGTTCCTGCAGCTTTAAAAGAAGTCCTGCGAGAGAAAACAACGCATAGATGACGAAAGACAATGTCAATTTTGTTCATGTATAACAGATAATTGTAATCACAGTCAAGGCATCAAGTTTAACCTTTAAGTATAGCAAAATTCTCAGGGTTCATGGACGCGTCATTTAATGAACCCCTTCTTCTTGACGCAAGTTCTACACATTCTTGTGCCTCAGAAATGCAACCCGATAAAAGCCCAGAAGGAAGGTCAAATGAAGCTGAGTCTGCGCATAAACCTTCCTGTGCAAATAGAGAAGATAGAATAAGTCCCACAGAAGGGAGAGTTCATGGTGAACATAGACGAAAATGAAATGTGGACATATCTATATTCAACTTACTAGATTGTGAGCTTCATCAAAAATCATGACGCTATTATTCCAGTCAACCTTCAAATACTTTCTATACGCATTGCTGATCAAGTAGTTGTAAGGTGCAAATAAGATGTCCACGTCTTTATGAACCTCTCTTGTGATATAATATGGGCATCTACAAAAATTTACAGATGGAACAAGCCAGCAACGTAAGAAAACATCAACAAGTACTTAAGTAGCAAAAAAATAGAGGAACTTACGGTCCAGAACCTTTCCCAATATTGACCAAATCCTCAATGTCAACTGGTTCGTCACCAATATGAGGGTTATGCTTCAAATAATCTACAACAAAAGATTCATGGCTTTTAAATACTTGTTTCATGGTAGGAATGTAAGCAAGTGATGGAGGAAGAAGAGAGTACCTGGAACCCGATTGAAATGGTTACATTGGCGTTTACCACGCTTTTTGCAAAGGTACTGACAAGCATTAGTGAGTGCCTTTCCTCGGAGTGAATTGACTTCCTCGTTAACGCATAACTGCTCACGTGATCCGAGCACCAGCATCTTAGGCCTTAAAATATTATTGTTGAGATACATTAAGATTATAAGAGATGAGTTGTAACAAAACTAAATGCCAATGAGGACGTGGACTAACCTGTAGCTGCATCTTTTAAGTTCTTTAATAACTTGGCGGAGCTGACTATGAGTCCGAGACGCATAAACTATGGTAGGGAAACCTCCACCTCCTCCTCCGGATTGGGACATATGCTGGTCGGAATCAGACCAAGGAAAGTCACCGTTGTTCTTTTCTTTACGGGTGGAGAAACTGCCGAGACTCTTTCTCCAGGCTAAGGTGGCACAGAGAAGACAAAGAGTTTTCCCAGTTCCAGTAGGACTCTCCAGGAGCGCGTGACATTTCTGCAGTATCAACCAGGCAATAGCATTGATTCAAGCAAAACCGTAGAACACTAGTCAACAACAACTAAGTGCCAGTCAAAAAAAACGAAACTAGTGTATGTGAAACAACAAAAGAGAAGATCAAACCCACGTTTTGGAGAGACTCGATAACTCTGTCCATATAAATGATCTGAGAAGGGTACGCCTCGAATGGGAAATCCACATTGATTCCTCTGATGCTGTAAAGTGGCATTTTGTTTGCTTCTTTCTACCTTAACGCTCCTAAGGAACCCTCGTCGGATTCCGAGAGCAGAGCGGCAACGAAGCTTGTGAGAGGAAAGGCTATAATCTCCGGTAAAGGAGAAGACGCGGCTCTTCTCTTGATTTTCCCGCCTTTTAGGGCATGCGGCGTCCTTCTTCCACTAACTGGCCTACCCTTTCAAACAATTGTTAAAGCCTATTAACTTCATAAAAAGGGCCCGTAACCTCAACTTTGGTCTTTTCTACTTATGCAAATTAATATTTAATAAATATTATAAAATAATAACTTTATTTATTTTGAGAAAGGTCAATGTATAATTTAAAAAAAAAACTCGATAAAGTGTTTCATTTTAAATTTTTAAATGAAAATTATCACATAATATTATAATTAATATTTTAAACTTCACCTCCAAAACCTCACCCCATAACTCTAAACCATAAGTTTATACTTTATACTAGTTAACTCAAGAGTATAAATGTATATTAAAATTCTTTAATAAAGTCTATTTTGATCATTTTTCTCCTTGAGGGTTATTTTCGAGATAAAAGCTTTTTAAAATATATTTTGATCATTATTTCTAACTTAACTAAAATTATAACTTGTAATATCAAAAACAATTAAGTTAATATTACTTCAAAAAAATTGTACTTTGTGAGCTTTTGTAATGTCATATAGATAATTTGATATGAAAACTAAAAAAAACGAGATTACTAATCATAATTTTCAGTAAATTTATTTATTTTATTTTATTTTTGTCATCCAGTTTTCATTTATATTCAATAATAAAGCATAACTAAAGTTTGGCCCGCACATTCGTGCGGATTTTTATTTATTTTATAAATGTCAAACTTTGATATTAGTGTAAACGTTTTAAATATATAATTTACATTTTAGTGCTATATATTGTGTAACTCTATAATATTATTATTTATTTTTCTTATATGACATTATTTTATGATAGTGCATTAATTTGTTACTAAACTAATGCACTACTGTATAAAAAATACTTGATTTTTTGGTAAATATTTTTTGTATTTTTTAAACATATTTATTATAATTAAAACATTAAAATTTATATTTAAATTGATTTTTTATTAATATTTTATCAAATTATTAATTTTTAGAGTTTTCTAATAGCGTATTTGTGAACAACACATGAAATAAAAGTTAATTATATAATTTATATTCTGTTACAATCATTTTAATTATTGTATATATTTTTTTGAGTCTAAAAAATAATATATAATTTTAGATATGAAAGTTTAACAAATGTTGACAATTTTATTTTTTTTTAAAAAATGTACAAACTTTAACACTTATTTAACAATGAATGATATTTATTTATTTATTTATTTAAATGAAAGCATTTTTAAAAAGGTTAATTTACCAATCTAATACAAAAAATATATATATTTCATTCATATAGTACTTCTATTTTAATATTAATAAACTATAATTATAAAATTTTGAAAAGATAGCATATAATTTTATTCTTATTTCTTAAATTTTTCTAAAAAAAAAATTATAATAGTATTAGTTACGAAATTATATAATACATTATTTTATATAAACATTAAAAATTTAATTAGATTTTATTAGATTTTTTTCAACTGATTTTGTTTGAACTAAAAATAATTAAATTTATAGTTAAAATTGATTCACTAAGATTTTTAAAAACGATATATATTTGCTTGATTAAAGTAAATAATCAAAAATATCATATAAATCAATGAAATGATCCTACTATGACTTTTGTCTAGTAGATTTTTTTGTAGTTCTCTTTTAATAGAAAAAATTTTAAAATATGATTTAAGAAAATATAGAATAAAAATTATATGTTTTGTGTTCTATTGGCGCTCCGTTTTGTCCTATTTGGGATCTGAAGGAAAGTGAAACAAAAAGAAACAAAAAGAGGCAATGAAGTGTCAAAACTTTGAACAAGACTAGCAAAATCAACATTTTGAAGTTTAAACTATTGCATTTGTATCAATGTTAACAGTTTCACTCTTCCTCTGATCCAGACTCTTCAGAACTCGACTCTTTCTTCTTAACTGAACCATTGGCCTTCTTCGACCCTTTCTTCTCAACCACATCTTTCTTGTCATCCTCATCTTCGCTATACTCACTCTCATAATCATCATCGTAATCCTCCTCTTCAATCTCATCTTCCTCCTCCATACCTTCTTCTGCAATCGCACCCTCATCTGAAACCAATCCCCTTGTCCCAGCCCTGGTTCGTTTCAGCACTTTGACCTTCAGTGATGTCTTTTTGTCACACCCAATCCATGTGTCGCACATGCAGTAGCAAGTCAAGTTGTACGTACCCTCTGAGGGTGCTTGGAATTTACCCATTACCAGTCGTGACCCACCTTTAACCTTCTCAATCGCTTCTCTCACTGCATCGCTTGTTTCCTTCACCCCTGCTCCCGAACCTTCCATCGTGTCACTGATGGTTTTTGATGCAGCCGTTATGGCTCCACTTTCGTCCATGAAACTTACCTTCTGCGAGAACCACACGTTGTTCGACACTGAATCCGCAAGGAGAACCCAATAGTTTTCCTCCTTGTGGAACGGGAAGTAAGGTGCGTGAGGAAGAGCGCCTATGAGCCCATTGGGTCGTTTCAGAGTGACCCACGCTTGAAGGGTAACAATGTCTCCCTCTTGGATACCCTCTTCGCCTTCTGTCTCACATGTTATGTCTACTGTCAGAGACGGCATCATCTCAAGTACCTTCTCAATGTCCTCAACATCAGATGCTGACAGACCCGCTACCTGGGTGAGCAGTTCAGAACGGTCCGCCGAGCTCATTTCTTGGAGCTCTTGGAATGATTTAACCTTCTGAAAATAGAAAAAAACAATGGCACGCTTAACAAGACACAAAATACGGTGAACGACTAAACTAAAATGATCCCTTGTATGTTTCTTTCGAATAGACATTTTAAGAAAAACCACCTAAAGTGCCACCACTGATACTTATTGGAGAGCAGAATAGGAGAAGATGCTCTCAAACGATTTGAGCCAGACAAAGCACATGATATATTATTTCAAGTACCAAAAACATTACTTCACTTGACACATTTGATAGTACTAATATACCTTCCGTGCTATCTTTTTAACGACAGCATCACTGAAATGAGGGAGCTGCAAGAAAGGCGAAATCCCTTCTGACGAGACTCCAGACGACTTCCTTGCACTAAGGGGAACAGCCTGCAATTATGAAGTTAACCTTAAGCCACTTCTTGATTTTCTGAAAGAAGTAAATCTGGTGGGGGAGAGCAACTTTATACCTGAACAATGCATTGAGATAGCTCAACTACTCCGACTGCAGGTCTCAGCCATCCATGCCCTTGGGAAGTGCGTGGTAGAACAGCCATCTGCAAGAAACTTACAATATTATAACAGAGTGGTTTAGAAAATTACAATTTTAACAGTGCAACCAAAAACATATGAACATATTTACACGAGGAAGATAATCCAATAACGATTAGATGAGGTCCCAGAAGGGTATCCCTTTGGCATGTAAACCTTAAAGTTTTCTCGACGTTTCCTTTTCTAGAGAAAAAATTATCTATTCTCAATTAAGGGGTAGGACTTTCAGGTCATTGACTTTTAACGGTTAGTTTATCAGATACTGTGCTATTAAAATAGAGAACAGACCTTTAACAACTCCTCAAGGAGGCGAGGTGCAAGCTCTAGCACACGTCTGAAATCACCCTGCAGGGATGGAGACAAGACTCCTGATTCACGAGTTAACTGGGCCTGTATCAACAGCTCCGTCTGTCGATTAAAAAAAAGTGAGTATTTCTTTAATCAATAGTTAGAGTTAAAGTTTTCTTAGTTTAAAATATCACCTTCACTATGGCAGGATGCTGTTTCCAAAACTTAGCTTGCTCTTGCTTCATGTTCTTTGGGTCCAAATTTAGCTCGCTCCTGACGGACATAAAGAGCTTCTGCAGAGGTTCATCATCAGTTCTACGAACTGGAATCTCCATGTACTCAGCTGCCTTGGTAAAAACGTCCATAACTTTGCTGAACAATGAAGATTTTCGAACATGTCATACAAAAAACACGGAAACTCGGCCTATTTTTCATGCACCTCTAATGTCACTGGAAAGTATGCGTATGAATGAATATACCTTGGGGCCAACGAGGGTTTCATTAGATAATAATATGCGGAAAGAGTTTGATGCATGACATAGTTCCCGGTATACTTTGATGACCTCGAGAGATATATAACAGCAATCACAAGGGGCAAGAGAATACAAACACCCACTATCCAGAGCAATAATATGCCACCGGATGCTCCATCTATATCTAGGAGAAATTTAGGAAGAGCAATGCCCATTTGAAAGCCCTGTATCACAATACAACATTTTAGTTTCAACAGGCTTGACAATTAGATAGGAAGGAAAATGTGACAAATCTATACCTGTCTGCCATCTGGATGACCATACTTCTCAAAGTTTTCACGGGATACTGGATCGGTCAAAGCCTGGTATGCTTTAGATATGGACTCCACAAAATATTTATTGGCCTCTGCGGAGTTCAATACACATAGAAGAAAATGTGTAAACAGCTGCAACCACAATTCCGTAGTGATTAAAGGGGAAGATGTATAAAATTTCGACCTGGATCTGGATTTTTATCAGGATGGTATTGAATAGAAAGCCTTCTATATGCTTTCTTAATTTCTGAATCTGAAACTCCAGGTTCTAATCCAAGTATACTGAATGGGTCAAAAACTTGAGTCTGCACTACCACCCAACAAAGTAAAAAAGGCAAGTAAATTGTGTCAAAAAAGTGTTACATCCAATATTCTCGACAACATGCAACCAGATCAAGGTAAGCATTTGATGAGAGAACATTACCTCACGGCTCATGTTCTTAGTGTAATAAATCAAGAAAATCATCACAACCCATAGTAACACAAGTGTCAAGTTACTCCATGTAGAGAAGTTGGAGATCTGCAGAGAAAAAGATCAACAAGTTAAAGAAGTTCTGAACACGTAATGAAGTCAATTAAACAGAGTATCAATATACCTTTTTAAATAAGGATCTCTTATATTTCCCAGAGCGGTCACACTCGAGACACTGACAATGAATGGTCCTTTGTTTCTTTGAGACAGCACGGCTCAACTTGACCATGGTATAAGGCACCAATGGAATAGCCATGATCGTCAAAATGAAAATTGGAAACAATGCGCTGTTTTCTTCTGACGCCGCCATTTTAGACCCGAGTCTTAATCAAGGATCCTGCAAGGAGAAGCTCTGTTATAATCTAAAAGAAGAAAAAAACAAAATTCATGGTCTGGATCTGAGAGTGTGCGCTGCAAAAGGCCATTGAAATTAGGGTTTCTACGTCACTGGCGATCAACTACAATTAGATCCAGACTAATCTAAGTAAGGTCTATAACGATAACAATTAGGTATATCAACTCCTGAAATTTGAGATCTACATAAAACTTATAGTGACGTTTAGAAACGAAACTACGAGGATCTAAGATCAAATCGGAGAACCCTACGAGAGAGAAAATCGAAGAAGCTTACCTGCTAGAGGATCAAATCGGGAGCTTCAGAGAGAGATGACGATGCAGATCGGGGAAGAGTAGCAAACGGCGTTGCGGTTTTTTTTTTTTCTCTTCTTAGGACTGGCGTGTGTGTGAGCTTCTTTCAGCTCTTAATTAAAGAATAAAATCCCTTTATGACGTTTACTTTTCTCGCAATTTTTTCGACTATTAACTGCCCATTTGTTAATTTAATGATTTTTTCGATGTTTTATTTTGGATGTTAAGTAGGCCCGTCAACACCCTAACTCAGTTTAGGAAACAAGTAAGCCCATTCTATTTTGTAGAATTGTGGGAATGAAGCCCATTATAGGAGGAGTGAAGCCCAGTTTTGGTTGGGCCTGGACCTCTGGATGTGTTAAACAAGATGTAACCCTCGTCTTCCTTCCCCCTCTTCCTTCTCTCAACTCGCTCGCTTTGCTCTGCTCTGCTCTGCTCTGCTATGGCCTCCTTCGACGAAGAAACCGCCAACAAGTTGATAACCCAGGTCTTATTTTCTCTCTACCTATTTTTCTTCTAGAAAATTCCTTGCAAATATTGATTCCTTAACAACAAAATATTATTTTCTATATATATGTTAAAGGTGGAGTTCTACTTCAGTGATAGTAATCTACCCAGAGACAGTTTCCTCAGAAAGGAAGTTTCCAAAAGCAAAGATGGTCGTATCCTATATTACAGGACACACAGTTTCTCTTTACATTGAACTTTTTTTTATATATACAAGCCAAGTTTTATCCTTGATCTGTCATCAATCTTACCGAACCTAGTGGTTAGTCTGCCTCTTGTTTGTTCCTTCTCTCGTATGAGGAACCTCCTTGGCCTCGGTAACACCAAACGCGAAGACATCCCTCAGAGAATCTTGGAGGAAGTAGCTAATCTCTTGCGTACTTCTGATTTTCTTAAAGTTTCCGACAATGGTACTACTATTACTATTCGGTTTTGTCTTAAAATATGCCTCTGAGTTATGATTTTGATCCTTCCAAGGACATAGGATCGGTAGAGGAACAAAACTCTCCAAGCCAGATAAGGTGCTTGAACAAGTCAACAGAAGAACCATTGCAGCATCGCCTTTTGAGTATTGCATAAAGATGGAGGATGTCGCATCTTTCTTCTCACAGTATGCCAAGGTGAATAGTGTGAGGCTACCTCCTCACCACAACGGAGATAATAAGCAATACTTTTGTGGCACTGCTTTGGTTGAACTATCTTCTGAGGAAGAAGCTGGAGATGTTTTGAGGCAGAGCTTGGTCTATTCCGGCGCTGATTTAGTATTAGTACCAAAGTAAGGAACAGGATACTGAATAGGATGGGTTTGTTCCAAACATGGAAACATGACTCTTAACTGTCTCTGTTTGATATACAGGAGTGATTTTGACCATCAAATAGAGAATTTGAGCAAGAAACTTGGAAATTCAGGGTCAAGTCTTTCAGATTCCTCCCAGAACGAGTCAGTTTGTTGTTATGTTTGTGTTTGATCATAACCCTTGTTGATGGAGGAAATGCAAGTTTGCTCATATTGTTTCTGCTAATATTTATACAGGTTCCACAGGGGTCAGATTGTCAAGTTTACACTGAAAAGAATAGCCAATGGAGGAAATGTAATAAATAAAGGTACTGTCTCGCTTCTCAGAGACTTGGTCTCTAAAAAATCATGAGCTACTCTCTCAGCAACTTGTCTGACTTGCAGAAAATCCCAAGAATCTGGTAAATGAAATCAGAGGGAAGGAAGACAGTGCTGAGAAAGTGGAAAGGGGAGATTTGGTGGCAGAGAAATCATGTGCTAGTCTGTGCACAGGAAGTGACAGCACTGTTGTTCCTCCATCGCAAAACAGTGATACTGAGGTTCTCAAGGATGTTTTCCGAAGATTTGGCAGCATTGAGGTTATACTTGCAAGCTTTATTTCAACCTTCTAATTATATTACTGACCGATCATTCTTTCTTTGCAGCACATAGAGTTCTCTGGTGGATCGGATTGGGGTTACGTTTGTTTTAGAGATTCACAAACAGCTATGAAAGCCCGTGCTGCGTTGGAGTTTATTGGAGGTTTAGTTGTGAAGAATAAATTCTCAGTTGCCCTAGAAGCAGTGAATGGTAAGTTCTCAGTTCCCTTTTTGTTAGTTATGGCTTATTGCGAAATGAACGTTGGAAAATGACTTAAAAGTGTACAATATACTAATGTCTTCAGGGGAGATGGAGGGAGAGGTGTGGAAAAGACTATCATCAAGGGGAGGGTATGACATCAAACCAAACCCTTCTTCTTTTTTTAGTACAGGGAATAATAGACTTGGGACTTGGCTTTTTACCAACACTGGTTTCGTCAGATGATGTACTGATTGGTTTATTTACCAAGATTATTTTGTTATGTGCATCAGGGAAGAAGAAGATGACAAGATGGAGAAAAGCCAAGGCAAGTGCTCTGAAACCACTCAACCGCACAAGAAGGCTCGAAAGGAGCGCTAGTTAAACTTAGGCCCTACACGTATGCTTGGATGCACCAATGACTGATATAAATATATTTTTCTGAAGTTTTGCTGGTTCTCTCTACAAAACACAACATTAACTAGTCTATGAGCAGTTTTGTTAGGTAACCTTTTTGGGATCCGATCGTTAACATATTTGTCTTAAGCAGCACAGCTGTATGCAACTCAAATTAGTGTTCTTGTAGATCACATATACACATACGACAATGCAATTTTATTTGGAAGAGAAATGAACCTTTCCAGTATAACAAAGGTAAATAGCCCATCAAGTGACAAGAAATCACTCAGACCACCGGAGTCAGAAGTGATTTCCCAGAAAAGTGCGCTTCCAAGTTACCCACCACAAGATCCGCCATGGCATTCCTTGTCTCCACAGTGGCACTCCCAACGTGAGGAAGCAGAACCACATTCTCAAGTCCAAAGAGCTCCTCAGGCACGTGTGGCTCCTGCTCAAACACATCCAGCCCAGCCCCACCTAGTCTCCCTTCTGTTAGAGCTTTCACTAGCTCTTGCTCATCAACATGTGGTCCACGCGCTATGTTTATCAGCACACCCTTTGCACCTAACGCATCCATCACCTCCCGGTTCACAATGTGTCTGGTCTCGTCAGTCAATGGGCATGCCACCACGAGGATGTCAGAGTTTTGAGCAAGCTCAACCACGGTTGGATAATACTTGTAGCCTACATCAGGCTTCATATTTCTTGAGTAGTAATTAATCGGGCAGTTGAAGCCTTGAGCCCTCTCTGCGATGGCAGTCCCTATTCTACCAAGACCGATGATGCCCACAGACTTTCCACTAAACTGAATCAAAAAGAAACAATGTTCAAATCTAATACTCAAGCAGAGATAGCTAAGAGAGCTCATGGTACAGTGTCTATGCTACATAGATTCAGGCCGGCCTCGAGCATATGCAAAGGAACCAACCGCTTATGACATCATGATTTAAACGATTATTTTAGTTATATTTAAGGTATTAAAAAAATATATGAATAACATGGGCATAAACTGTAAGTGATTGTGAAGTTGTAAGTCAGTGTAGGACATCAAGAAAAAATTGAAAATATTCGACCAACACGGCATAAAGGATCAGGGCCGTCTCTAGCGTGCAAGAAGTGCATTTGTACATGGTCCAATTTTGGCTAAGAAATTAGATTTTTTTAAAAAAATTAAAACCTTTTATGCAAAACTATTTTATTTGTTCTAATAAAACTCAACCTGCATAGGCTACATAAAAACATTTAGACTGGCCTGTAGATTATAAGTTGTGATCAAGTAAAGAGTAGAGAGAAGACCTTAGTCGTGAGTTGAAAATCACCGTACTTCCACTTGCCGCTCTTCACATAGCGATCACACACACACAAGCGTCGGAGTAGAGCCAGTATAAGCCCAATCGCGAGATCTGCGACGTCTTCGGTGAGAACGTCGGGAGTGTTGGTGACTCGGATCCCTTTTTCCTTGCATTTCCCCAAATCGATCTTGTCGAGGCCGACGCTGAAGCTGGAGATAATCTCAAGCTTGGGGAGATCGTTAATGAGCTGAGCGTCAGCGCCGGCAAAAGCGTTTCCAACGACGGCGCGGATGGAGTTCCGATGAGTTTCGAGAAAGACGGATTTCTCCGGGAGATTCCAGAAGCGATGAAGGTTGAAGCGCTTTTGAAGCTCGTTCTCGAGGTAGGAGGACATGGGGTACATCATAAGGACTCCGATTGATTCCATCTCTTCTCTCTGGAAACGTACACAAGATTGAGTGGTTGCTATAAACTTGACGAGCAAGAGAGCTATATAGTGGTGATATAAGATGGGCCAATGTCATATGTGGTAAGTCATATGGGCCAATATTATTGGGCCCATAATAGAAATAGCCTAATAGTTCATTTAGAGATAATGAGCCTTTTTAACAGAATTAGCCTTTTAATTTTTTTTGTCACAAATGAGCCTTTCTTCTCCATCATTTTTATCATAATTAGTGTTAGGGCTCGGCTAACCTGAGATCCAAATACAATCAGAACCGAAATATCTGATATGTACCAAATATAGAAAATATTTGAATGAGTTTTGTAATGTGTTACAAAACATATTCAAATCTAAAGTTTTATTAACCGAATCCAAAGAGGTATCTGAAAATTTCAAAAAAAATTAAAAATAAAAAAAAAATATTCAAAGAAACCGATCGACAATCTATATTAATAGATAGTTGTCTCATCAATAGATAGAAATAGGCTCAAAGACCTTATACAACTAGGAGTTTCATGCGCCATGCACATAAATAATAATCTTAAATATAAAATTTTTATTTTATTTTTTTAATAGTTTACAATGGGATATTTTAATAAATTTATCAGTTTGGAAAACATAAAGTACGTATGTATTTTTTTTTTGAAATTGAATGTATTAATGACACATATGTAAATCATTTCATAAATAATGTCTAAGGGATATATATATTTGAAACATAAATATGTATTTCAAATATTAAATTTAATATATATATTTCGATATGATATCTAACCGTAAGTATTGAAAATTTCCATAAATACCTTAAATAATCAGATCTATATATAAGTATATATTTCTTATGTTTTTCTTTAAAATTTTAGATTTTATTTCGGGTATATCCGAACTGATTCGATATAAACTTATGCGAGCGATATATGATTACTTTATGGGTTCTAGGATGTGATACAATACCGACCAAAAACCGATGTGTTATATCCGATAATTAAAAATTTTCCAATATGAAATTTAAGACGTGTTACAAAATAAACCAAAATTCAAAATACCGATGAGAACTCAAACGGATATCCGAAGGCCCATAGTTAAGTAATGGTGTGGCAATGACATTTTCAAATTTATGGACAACATTGCACGTTTGAAATTCATGCAAATTTGAGTTCATGAACCTAAAAATGAAGGCACCGTGTGACATTCATGTATAGGTTAATTAGGGCAATCGCACAAAAACCATTATGACTTCCAAATCATTTTATTCAAACTGCTCTCTATCTCTAATTATCAAAATCCTAATTAATCGTTTAGTTATAATTAACAGGTGTTGTCTAAAACATGCTCCTCACGTTCCAACCTTCAAATCCATTGCTTTCCCACAATTTTCTCAATCCAAAATCAGTGTAACAATTAGCATTCCCTTTTTATGGTTTTTGTCGCTCAATTACCTATACCTTCTTGCTAAATCCTTTTGCTTCCCTCCTTTTTTTCTTTTTATCTCTCTGACTCGTCGATCACAAGAGAGGCCTTCTCAGGCCTTTTCTCTTTTCCATTCTTCTCCCTAGTTCTTTCGTACGATTTAAAACAAAAAAAAAATCAGTAATGGTTCGTGCATCAGAACAAGAGCAGGAAAGCTACAGGAGCAAGCTCTTCAATTTCAAATGGAGGAACAACGAGAACAATGCAGGGAAACAATGCAACAGCCCCATCGCTAAAACCGGTTTAGATGAGGCTGCTGCAGGATCTCAAGAGGTTGAACCGTTGACTATTATCCATCCTAACAAGAGCCCGCTACTCTCAAGACCGTCTGCCGATGAAGCAGCGCTCGCTGCAGCACATGCTAGAGAGAAACAGCTACTCGCAGGCATGTCTCTCTTCTCTTTAAATCTTAGACAATTTGAGACTTCATTTCCATATATATATATATATATATATATCTCATCTAGCTGTGTTGTGGTGATGACATCAGACATGGAACAGATGAAAGAACGGTTCTCCAAGCTGCTTCTGGGAGAGGACAATTCCGGTGGAGGCAAAGGTGTTTGCTCTGCTCTCGCTCTCTCGAACGCAATCACAAACCTTGCAGGTACAATTTTCTAGGATGATATATATTTATATATATTGATGGTCACACATCTGATAATCATGTTGTTGGTAGCTTCCGTGTTTGGAGAGCAACGGCGTTTGGAGCCAATGCCTGCAGATAGGAAAGAAAGATGGAGAAGAGAGATTGATTGGCTTCTGTCTGTGACAAACTACGTCGTTGAGTTTGCTCCCTCTCAGCAAAAGAACAAAGATGGGACCACTATGGAGGTTAGTTACTACTCCCTTGTGCATATGACTTGGTAACAACCCATATGATTTATTAGTGTTACTTCAACAGATAATGACCACACGCCAACGTACTGACCTTCACATGAACATTCCCGCCTTAAAGAAACTTGACGCCATGCTCATCGTAAGATTTTTGATATGATAAAAACTTCTTATGAGCTGAAAAAATTCATTACATTAGTACAATTTGGCATAACAAGCAAGTCATCAAGTTTGTTGTGTTTGGCTCTTTAATGCTTAGGATTGTCTAGACAATTTTAAGGACCAAAGTGAGTTCAGCTATGTATCAAAAGACTCGCCTGACTCAGACAACAACGCTAAGGGACATGATGAAAAATGGTGGATTCCCAAAGTAAAAGTACCTCCGGATGGTCTATCAGAAGCTGCAAGAAGGTTTTTGCAATACCAAAAAGATTGTGTAAACCAGGTACTTAAGGCAGCAATGGCCATAAACGCGCAAGTTTTGTTCGAGATGGAGATCCCAGAGAGCTACATCGACTCTCTCCCCAAGGTAAACACTACCAATCAATGTTTAAGAAATTTCTAGACGTTGTTTAGGCGTTTTATAGAAGATTAATATTTAGGCCGATTTTTAATTGTTTTAAATAAAATTGTTTCGTTTAGACCCGATTTGCATATCAGGCCGTTTTTTAGAACAATGCTACCAATAGCTTTGCTGATTTGAGTGTTGATGGAATTAACACTTGTTTTGATTGTTTATGTGTAGAATGGGAGGGCGAGTCTTGGGGATCAGATGTATAAGAATATAACGGTGGAGTTCTTCGACCCAGACCAGTTCCTTAGCACCATGGACATGTCGTCAGAGCACAAGATCTTAGACCTGAAAAACAAAATCGAGGCATCAATCATCATATGGAAACGCAAAATGGTTCAAAAGGATAACAAACCATCGGCCCCATGGGCCTCAGGCGTGAGTCTGGAGAAGCGAGAGGTTTTCGAAGAGAGAGCCGAGACCATTTTACTCATCCTCAAGCATAGATACCCTGGGATTTCTCAATCTTCCCTCGACATCAGCAAAATCCAATTCAGCAAGGTTAATAACTAAGTCTATTTTTGCCATATTCATTTGGTTTCTTACATGGTTATGACCACCAACAGGACGTGGGGCAATCAGTGCTGGAGAGCTACTCAAGAATATTGGAGAGCTTGGCGTACACGGTACTGTCGAGAATCAATGACGTTCTAGAGGCAGATCGGGCGGTGAACAAGAGGAGCATACCAACGGAACCAGAGGATGAGACACTTGTGGGAAGCATGACGTTGTCGGATTTCATGGGATGGGACTTTGATCAAGGGAACGAAGACTTGGAGTCGAAGAAAGATACTTCGGATGATCAGTTGGTGAAGGAGAAGCTAAACGTCGTCACCACCAAGAAGACGTCATACCTCGAAACCCTAGGCGGGGTCAAGAGTCCAACGGCTCGGCATTGAACTTGGCTTACTTTTTTCATAGTGGAAAAAAATAACAAATTAGGACACAAAAAGGAGCCAAGAAAGAGAGGGATTATTACTTTATTAGGATTCAAAAACTAAAAAGATGGGTTTTGTAATTTGTTTCCAATTCTTTTTTATCAAAAGCGGGCTTAATATTAGGCTCTTTTTATTGTAAACCCAATTACAAAGCTTACAACCATATCCAATATATATATCTCCCTATACATCATTTATCTATGGCCTTGTAAAGATTAATGGAGGTAATGAAAAATTTAAACTGATTTTTTTTATTTCAAGAAGTTATGTACTGAAATCCCTTTTCAGTAGCTGCTGAAACTTTAATCTGGCAATCCCTAAAAATAAGATTTTGGTGATGATTGGTTGAACTGTGGCTGTAGAAATTTAACTGTAAAAATCTAGCTGTAGGAGAGTTGATTGTAGCTGTAAATTAGTTACTGTAAATTTGTATTGCAGAGATTTTTTGTTGTAGTTGTAAATTATATGATGTAGATATTTTAAAATAAAACTAGATTTTGACCCGCGCGAGTTTGTTTATTGATAAAATTGTTAGTTGATATTTTTTAATTATGATATACATATCTATATGTTAAAAATAGATATTCAGTGTTTTCACATCAGATTCGGACCCATAGCTGAATTTCGAATCAGGTGATCCTTATATATCCAGTTCAAATTTAATGAAAATTTTTTCATTAAAATTCTGATAAAATCCGGTAAAAATCTAAACAATTATCATTAACATGTGAAATAATCATGGTTAATCCATTAAAACTCCAAAGAAAAATGATAATATTTCTAAAATTAATTTTTATATACTTTTAAATTATACATAAATTTGAAAAAAAAACTATTAGATTTATAGTTTTTTGTATTTTGAGGATTTTTTACTATTCAAAAAAATGAAAACTGATATCAGAGAAGATAAAAATGTATTTATATGACAGTATTAGTTTTTTTTTTGTTATTTATATTGTTTGAGAATAAGTTTAAAGAAGTTGGATCGTATAAGAAATATTTCAACATATTATTTGTTACTATTTTGAATATATAAATTTAAATCATTAGGAAAAATTAAGATATGTTAACAACCTATTTAAAAAAAATGTTTAGTTAAATAAGTTAAGATCTGGAAACATTAATGTTTGTTCCTCTAAAATAATATTATTTTATTAAAAAAATCATTAGTAATTGCCTTATTTAAATTCTTACTATAAATAAGGAGAGAATTTAGGGTAGTTTTTTTATATATATAAATGCATTAGGCTTAAAGATAATATTGTAAGGGACATTAATTATATTATATAGTATTTTTAAATTTTTTACCTAGAATCAAGTTGGATCCAAATTTGTGCTTCTGTTTTAATAGTATTGATATGTTCTGTTTTAATAGTATTGATATGTAATATATATAATATTATTTTTATCAATTAAAATAATTTATATTAATATTTATTTATAAATGATCAAAGCGTATTGTTATTTAAAATGTGATAAGAAAATAATATTTATGTTATTTAAAATATTTCAATAATTTAAAAACATCCATTAAAAATATTTATAGATGATTTTTATATAATTATCTAATTTATATGATATTGTATATGATTTTTTTATTTTACAGATTCTACAGCTTCTAGAGATTATAAAAGAAAGATATAGGTTTTTTACCTAAAATACATAAGAAAAATTTTTTTTTTGTTCTTTTTGTTGTAGCTTTAAAAATAAAACTAAAGCATGATTGGTAAAATTAATAGAAAGTTGATGTAGGTTTTAACTTTTAAAAATAAATTTATAATAAAGTTTAGTGATTTAAAAATAAATAAAATTAAATAAAGAAGATAAATCTCAACCAATCACCCTTTTTACCGGTAAAGATAGCTCTGTTTAAAAATTTAGACTGTTTTGAGAATTAGATGTGTTAGGGAAGAGATACAAACAATATATTTGAGCAGACAACTGAATTTATATCTTAGCATTCAAAGGAGAATTTAAAATTTTATGGGGGCAACTGCCCCTACTTACCCTTTGTATATCTGCTTCCGATTGTGTTTATGGTTTGTCTGAAGATTTAGGGCATAATTAACCCTAAGAAATCTTAAGGGGTTCTTATTATTATTTTTTTATTTTAAAAAAAATAAACCAATCGCGGGCCGTCACGTGTCAATGGGGCCCACGAACAGTACAAGACCTCCTTAAGAATAACTCTTAATTAGAAATTTTAGGAGGTGGTTCTTAATGGTTTTGGTGGGTTCCACCCGTTAAAAACCCCTTAAGAACCCTCCCTTAATCATGCTCTAAGTATCTCGACAAAACTCTTGTAAGAAAACTAATAAAGTAAATCAAAAACAGGAGAGAAGAAGAAATAAGGGAGAATTTACCAAATGACCAAAATTTGAAGTGAAATTAAGAATATAACATTGATTTTGATGTTATTAAGTGACTGATATTTGGTTGACTACTCTTAACCTGGTTATACCCTTTTTATTTGCAAGTGTTTGGTTAAAGAGAGATATTGGATGACGTCGTGGCTTGTTTATATGAACATGAATGAAACACTACTATTTATAAACACATTAGATAAAGTCAACCACATCACACATTATTTACTTCATACATATTGAGTGTATGCAGTAAAATGAGTGAATATAAATAGATTTTTTAAAAATAAAGAGTGTTTTCCATATTGATGAAATAGTATAAAACTATAACCCCACTTACAACTCTTAAATACTAAACCCTACCTCAACATCATCCAAGTCCAACATCTAAATACTAAACTTTAAATTATAATCACTAAGTCCACACTCAAATATAAACTACAATATATTCATAATATTTTAAATAAAATTAAAATATAAAATCATATATATATATATTGTAATATGAAAATATTTTATGTAAAATGAAAAGTATAATAGACGTGAAAATTAAAAATTGTTAATAATAAATTTGTATATAGTAGAATAGTAATCGTCTAATGGAAAGGAACATGATAAAGTAATACAATAAAAAAAATATCGTGTTATATAATATATATAGAACAAACATAATATATATTGCTTTATATTTCTATTTTATATGCATATAGTAGAACAAAACACACTAAACAAAAACTGCTGATTTTCCTCAATCAATTTCAGGTCACTCAGGTGACAGAAATAAGTGTATTTGATGATTGTGATGGAGATGATACATATAACTGCAGCGGATAAAAGAATTTTGTTGATGATACAATGGATGGAACATGCGGTGGTGGAAGTTAGGAGAGGAGGGGGTGACTGCGGCAAAAACAGATATCATGGTGACGATGAAACAATCGATGATGAAAGTGGTACCGGTTGTACATATGGTACTGATTAAGGCGGATTGGCTAGAAGTTCGTGTTCATGGCTGTCAAAGAGAAACATAGATTTGAAAGAAAGAAGAAAAATAAGAAAATAAAAAATGTAAAATAGTTAACCGATTGTTTTTAAAAGGCATATTGACATATATAATAGAATATATATTGAATATTGTGGTAAAAAAAATCAGTTAGATAATGAATTATAATTTATTTGATGGTTATACAATATAATTATCCTAAAAAGTAATAGAAGAGATATCTCTTAGGAAAGGGACTAGAGAAAAAATCGTACAAGAGATCCATCTTAGTTCTATTACATTGCTATTGGCCCAATTTTTTCTGTAATTAAAATTAAATCATAAAAAATAAATAATGCTAATATATTACAAGAAAATCATTTAGAACTTTCATTAATGTTGAAACTCTTAAAGCATCCCTAATAGAAGGTTGTAGCTATGAGATTCTCAATATATATATATTAGTATTTAATTGTGGAGTATTTAATTTTATGAGAAACTCAATCCAGAAGTTTTATGTAAAGATACATTGGGTTTCATTTCCCATAAAATTAAAAACTTCATAATTAAATATTAATATATATATATATGTATATATTTATATTAATATTTATTGTATGGTTTTTAAATTTACGAAAACTCAACCCAAAATTCTCTGTAGAGATATTTTTGGTTAGATTACCGTAAAGTTAAAAAATCTATAATAAAATATTAATATAAATATATATATATATATATATATATATTAAGAACCCTAGAAACTTTCATTGGGAATGCCTTTAGAGTTCTCTCAATTTCTCTTTTAGTCGAGGATAATGCTTGTAATGATGTGCTGGCAGTAAAAAAAATAGGGCAAAACTATCAAATAGATTTTTTGAAGTTTTTATCACAAAATAGCACTCAAGAAAAATATGATCAAAATATACATTTTTATTTTTAATATTTTAATATTTTTATTTAATTATAAACTTCACTTCCAAAACTCAACTCCATAACTCTAAATCTTAAGTTTAGATTAATTAACCCAAAGGGTATAAACATATATTTACACTCTTTAATAAATTTCATTTTGGTCATTTTTTTCTTTGAGTGTTATTTCGGAAAAAAAAAAATTAGATCTATTTTGGTATTTATGTAAGTATTAAACATATATTCTCTCAATTTTTCTTTCAGTCGAGAATGATGCTCATAATGATGTGCTGGCAGCAAAAAAATATTAAGACAATAGTATGGTTACAGAAATACAGAGTTTGTTATTTTTGTACAAAACTTAATGCATTGCTATACATTATCATATATTTATATAAGTAACAACATCTCCATAAAAAAAGGTGACACCTGCTTTTAGTTATCATCAACAATCTTCGATTTGCAGGCTTCTCTTAATGTTATGCAGCGTGACAGAGACGAGGTTTGTGACGGATTCCACAGACTCCATATTCAACTTTGCTGCAGGAGATTGGTTGATGAGCGTTTGGAGGGCGAGTGTGAGCAGAGACCCTCCTTGTGTGTTTCTGTCTTCTTGTGCAGACGAGATTACCAGTTGTCGTGATTCTACTCCATCTGGTATGATTGAGAATCCACAAGGGAGGATTTGGATGTTGCTTGGATCATGTCCTGCAATCACCAGCTGTGTCGTGTTTATATCTACAGGAGCGTATACAACCACTGATTCATATGAGTTTGTGGAGCTGTCCTGCAGCACCCATGTGCTCTTTTCTCTTGATTTCACTGTCTGAAATTTTTGAGGAGACAATTATAAAATTTAGAGAATATATGGAGTCAAGCAGAGAAACTGAGATGTCAAAATAAAGATACCTGGATAGACACTGAGTTGCCTCTGTCTTGTCCCTTGGATAAGCTTACAATAGACTGAACATGAGCTCCGTTTGACAAAGCATCCCACTGTTGATACATATATATATATATGAGTGGAATCAAACCGGTTGTACATGGTTGTGTGTATGTAAGTGTTTTTATAAGGTACCTCATGGCGACGAGTTTCATCTCTAAAGAAATCAAAGAGAAGAGTAGGAGAAACAGGTAACCAGAGGGAGGTAGAAGCGCAAACTATGACTCCGGTGGGCTCGCCAGGATCGTGGAGATTTTTTCTGGATGAAACCCTCATGTCTTGTCCAGTTTTAGTGGTGATCTTGGTCCACTGATGGTAGCTAGAAGCAGCAATGGCTCGGTAGAAGCTTTGTGTCATCCTCTGCGCCATCTTGAGTACACTCTTTCTCCCGGCCAGCGTTGTAACTCCTGAGATGATAATTTTGGTTAATTAATTATGAAGGAGTGGAAAGAAAAGAGAGAGTAAATGGACAGACCGAGAGAGTCCTTGGTGGGGACGTTGGTAGCCATGAAGAAGACAAGTCGTTCGCAGTGGAGCTGAAGGGTGGCGACCCAATGACGAGCACCAAAGGCCAAACCAGTGTTGACAAATGAGCGGAAGAGAGGTTGAACCGTGGAAGCAGACAAGTCAAGGTGCTCCACCCATGTGACCTTGGAGTGGCCGTTGGAGGTGTCCTCAATGATGCACCCTGAGGGTCGCTTACGACATCTCAGCAGTGAACCCTCCTTCTCTGTGTTGTTGTCCTCCTCAACCGAGACCGATACGTCCACGATGGCCCATTTCTCAGGGCTCAGCTGCCGACAGCTTCTCACAAAGTAGACTTCTCTTGTGGGGACAACCGGTGTGAGCAGCTGCATCTCCCCAAACATCTGCCAATATTAACAATATCCATATTATATATATGACCATGCATGTATTAGCTAGTCCATTTACAAAATAATAAAATGTATTAGCTCAGTTGTTTCATTAATATATTATCACTATATATATATAAAGGTTATCAGTACTCACCAACTGAATGGCACCGTCGATCCTTGAAGGTCCTTCACCTTGTCGGATTACATCGACCGTTGCCGCCTTAGAGATCAAGCATGCAAACATCTCTTTCCATTGCTCCTGCACAGATACACACATCAATATTTTGCGTTTCTACATAATGATATGTGTATAGTATATTATTCTAAATGAAACAAGAAACAAAGAAAAGAGTACCACGTCCATGAAACTTTGGGCAAGTTTATGTGCGTCCATGAACACGATCCCTACATCTCGGGATGCTTCAATGGTTTTTCTCCCATGAAATGAAGAGGCCTGAGCTTGAGGAAACTCCTTGAGATACTCATCGTAGTTAAGAATCTCACGGCCAGTCTCAAGGCTTCGGAGCCACAGAGGTTCTCCTGATGTGGCCATCTTCTGAAGTTCAAGGGTGGCTCGGTTGGCAATCTCCTCGATGTGGGACTTCTCAAGGGCAAAGACCCCCGTGTAGAATTCGAGGGAGCCAACACGTCGCTGTTGATCAGCAGAGCATGAGGCTTGAAGGGGATAGGGAGTCCGTCCAAGAGCCGCACGAAGCTTGTCTAGTTCGGCTTTTAGTTTAGTGTTTTCAAGGTGGAGATCATCAGGGTTTCCTCCTCCTCCTCCTCCGCAGCTGGGGCACGAGGAATTAGCCTTGGAAAATGACTCTCTCATCGCTTTGTTTTCCTCTCTCAGCTTCTCTAGTTCCGCTTTGAGTAGTGAGTTTTCATGCCGTTCTTGAATAGCCTGTGTTCATGTTTTATTTTATCATAACCATCTTCAACCATCCATATCATCATGATTAGTAGCTATAAACGATACCACATACATACCTTGATCTGGGTGCGGCGGTTTTGGAACCAGAACTTGACCTGGCGAGGAGCTAGTCCTAGTTGCTTGCTCAACTGCTGTCTTTGCTTCTCGTCCGGATGAGGTGTTTCTTTGAATAGCCTGCATGCAAATCTCAAATTACATCATTCATTCCGATCTTTTCAAATTTCTATCATTTTATTCAAATATATAACTAACCATTACATTGTTTTTGTATTCTAAAACATGAAACTCTTAGATATGCTGGCAAATGAACCCTAACTACCTATACATATAGGCTCTCGATCGGCTCTAATTATATGATGGAACAAAACAATTTAACATATGTCCAACCAAAAATAAAGACCAAGCATATATAGGCAAACCATAGTCAAACGTATTGAAGTATAATGCTGGATCAGGCAATATATTTGTCCATTACATGAAATATTATACATATAGGGCATGATGATCGATGACTATAGTACTAATTAAAGTGGATGTATATGTGGAGACGAGGCGGTACACACTAATGTAATGAACTGGGAGTAAATCTGAGATCATTCATAATCATCAAATCATATTCATGTATGAAAGTATGTATATAGAGTTTTTTTTCATATTAAAAAGTACGTACATAGAGGCAAGACCAAATAAAAACGAATGTTTCATGTTATGAAACCCTAACATTAAATAATGGAAATACCTTTCATGTATGAATGATATGAAGAAAGGGTATAGTAGTCAAGGGAAGAGAGAACGTACGCTTCCATGTGTCTAATCTGATCGGTGGTGTGGCGATG
This sequence comes from Moricandia moricandioides, assembly GCA_905132885.1. Lineage (NCBI taxonomy): Eukaryota > Viridiplantae > Streptophyta > Magnoliopsida > Brassicales > Brassicaceae > Moricandia > Moricandia moricandioides. Next base: position 74,161 of record CAJHQQ010000251.1, read on the forward strand.
ATACTTCTTCCTCTTCCTCTTGTTGCCCTTGTTACCTGCACCATCCTCTTCCTCTTGATCCTCCTCACCCTCCAAGTTATCCTCTGATCTGGATCTCGTGGGTCCCGAGTTCTCGCTGCTCATCTCCACCGTCCGATCCTCATCGTCAGCTACTCTTCTGCCAAGAAAGTCCTCCTCAGGGTTCGTGCTGCCGGAGGATGCATTCCGGAATATTCCAGCCTGTTATACATATATATACATATCACCATTAAAATGTAAAATTTATACAATAATATAAATATATAATACAGTTTATGAATCAATTTATACGATTTGTGGGAGTATAAGTTAAAAGAAAGTAATACGTACGAGAGAGAGGGAGAGAGCTGGAGAGGAGAAGAAGTCTTTGGTGGGTTGTTTCGATGACATCTCGACGGCCATTGACATAATCTTCTTAGTTTGCTTTATCTTCCCTCTCCTCCTTCCTTGTATTTATATTAATCTCACTTTTACTATTATTTAATTTATTTTATATACTCCTATATTGAAATTACATATACAGATAAGGCTATATAGCTAAGCTAGCCCTTCAATTCCAATTATGTAAACGGTCGTTTTTCAGATATTTATCTATTGCTTGACTTTTAGGTGCTTCATTTAATATAACTTCCCTTTTCCTTGTTATATATATATATATATATATATGTATATTCATGAATTAGTTTTACAATTATATTCTTCACACTTGATTACTTTGAAACATGGCCAGCTTATACATCAACTGCAACCATCGATGGACATTATTTTAGAAATATAAATATTCGATACGTTCTTACTTATGAAAATCGTGAATCTGGAAGATTATCCTTTTAATTCAGGTTTTTAAAATCAGGTGGTTGAACATAAGTTTGCCATTTAATCATGAATTTAATCGGTTTTAAACTACATAATGACGTTCCTATAAATTACTGTTGACAGAAAGAAGGAATGAGAATAAGAGGGTTACATGATTTAAGGGTATACAAACAAAGATAACTTATTTGTCTCTTCTTTAATTGAATTAAATTGAATTGTGTGTAGAGAGTAGAGCGAGAAAGAGATATGTATGTGTCAGGTTATTATTTTTAAAAATAAATTAATAATAAGGACGAAAGAGAAAGAGAGAGAGTTGACTGTTAGATACTGGGATGGACTCAACTAACTTTAAGCACCTAATTCTACAACCGCATTTTCAGCTATTCTTCTTTCCTCCTTAATTACCATCATTACTCTTATTATTATGACTTCTATTTCTTTAATTAAAAATGTGCTACTAGTTCTAGGGTTTATAATATGATATCTTCTTTTAAACGACATACTTGTAAATTGTGTATGCAGAATGAAACAGTACATCTCAATATTTTTATTTTGGTTTGTAATAAAAAAACTCTATATAAAATTTGGTTGTAACTAAAGCAAGTAAGTGCGTTAGCATATGACAACCAAAACGCATTGGTAGACCGAACAGGATAATATTAGAGTTACATGTAAACCTTAAATGCATTGTGTTTGAACAATAATAACTTAATTATAATAATGCTAACTAGTACTTCCATAAAACCAAATCTTACATGCTAGTAGAACCTAGCAGTATTAAACAATAGTTAAGACTAGCTAGTTGATGTGTTAATGGTAAACGCAGGAGAATAGTTGTTGAATAAGGTAGAGAAAGTTACAAAAAAAAATAAATAGATGACGTAGACAGGGAGGAGCAATATCCAACGTAAAGAGAACTAGGAGGTCAACGAGAGAGGTGCATTGACGGATCGTTGCTCATTAATTTTAGCGACCTTAAAAGGAAATGAATGCTCTTTATGGGTTTGCATCCAACCCTTTTCCATTTCCTCCAACCCCTCTTTATTAATTAATTACCATGCATCATATATATATAACGCCACCTAGGTACATGGATGTGATTTAATATTTGACATGTTAATTTTCATTATTATTTTATCAAACGGAAATAATTGTACATATATATATATAAGTTCCAAAATATATTTTATATATATGTTCTTGTAAATGGAAAAATTCAAATAGTAATATATATGCGATCTTCATGACAAATCACAAAGGTTATATATATATATATATGTTCTTATAAGTCGTAAGTATCCTTTAAATAATAATAAAAAAGTATCCTTTAAATAAAGGAGAGTATGTCGTAATTCACAACCCTAAGGTACGATAATGGAGAAATATGTAAGAAAGGAAACATTCTAATAAAAATATACGGTGTAAATGTAATTATGATGAATCATTTTTAAAGAGAAATTGCTAAAAATAACACAAATTTTAAATCATTTAAAAAAATATTTTTAATTAAAAATATATTAATATTTAAATTTATAATTTAGTTATTATTGTTTAGAGTTTAGTGTTAAAGATGTGAGGTTGAGTTTCTACATGTTTTATAAATATTTAGAAATATTAGTTTAGTTTATATTTTCAAATTTTCATCATAAATTTAGATAATTTTGAAAATAGTTACTCAATAATGATAGATTTAGAAAGTGGTATGAAATTTGTGGTAGAACTAAAATTTTCAATTTTTAAAGCTTTCACCAGATTTATGATTTTTTTTTGGATAAAACTATAGTTTTCTTCTTCTTTTACTATTCTCTGTGTTAGTCGTACGGGAGATGGAATTGTTAGTTAGGAAAGGTAGATAGCAAATGTATAGAGGGAAGCAACCAAACCATAGCGTTTACGTTCATCACATGCTCTTTAATTAATTAATTAATTAATGTCTAACCTCTATATCTATATTAATTGTTAAAATATTGCCACTAGATTCCTTTTTCACATTTTCGTTCCTTTTTGTTGCTTTCCTCTCTCTCTAATACTCTCAATGACTACTTAGACCATGATTAACCATGAATCCCTTTTAGGGGTTCTTATTTTTTTTTATATATTTTTTTTTTGATTTTTTTTTTTTAAAACCAATTGCGGGCCGCCACGTGTCAGTGGGGCCCGCAAACAGTGCAAGCAACCAAGGAAAAGGGGTGCTTATTTTGGCATTTTAAGAGTTGGTGCTTAAGGTTTGTGTGGGGCCCACTTAATATTTTAATCTTTTTTTGTTAAGCACCCCCTCCTAAGCACCTTGGTTAATCATGCTCTTAGGATTTTGGGAAAATGTTTCCCTTTCCACGATAAATCTCTTACCCATGTTGGCAAACTCCAGAGCCAGTCCGTTTTCTTAATAGGGTTTTTCTTTATTCAGGTCGAACTAACTTTGGAAGTGAACGTAGGGTCTACCAGAATTAATTATGACCAACTTTTAACTTGGTTCCACTGACTCTCTCTCTCTCTCTCTCTCTCTCTCTCTCTCTCTCTCTCTCTCTCTCTCTCTCTCTCTCTCTCTCTCTCTCTCTCTCTCTCTCTCTCTCTCTCTCTCTCTCTCTCTCTCTCTCTCTCTCTCTCTCTCTCTCTCTCTTTTGTTGTTTGGTTTTAACAACTGACTATTCTTTTTCATTTACATCCTTACAAAATTACTATTATCTCTAAAGAGAATTGACCCACCAAAATGGAATATGATCTCACACTGAGAGCAAACGTATTCTTATGCAAATGTGACATTACACCTGTGAGGAGGGAATAGTGTCATAGGATAGGAGATTGTGCCAGCTGACAAAGAGTGAGAGGGAGTGAGGACGACTTGCTCCATATAATAGTGTAATTAGTACAATGCATTTGATTCACTTTTATACAGATGACACTTTCATTATATTTATATATGTCGTACGTTCCTATTATATTCTTGGTACTTCCAACCACAAGACAAAAGATGGACAGTTAGTTGCGGACGATCAGATGAAACTAAGGGTACAATTAACTTGATTACCAATTTGTGGAGTAAACCTGTATGAATGATTTATTCCTACAGATTTTTTTTTATATTACACTTAAATGAATAAAAATCAAATCTTATTCTTTTTGGAATATATGGAAAAATGGAATGTAGTTATAAAACATTCATTAATAAAAACTCGAGAATGAATGGAATGAGATGAAATTCTATTTTTTTTTTAAATTCCATAACTTTCATTATTTCATTCATTTGCATTTCATTTTTAAAGTTTTTTTTTTGAATTATTAGGAGATTTGGGCCGAAAATCTGATCCCCTCAGATCCGAAACTACATCATGTAATATTGGTTTCATCCCAGCTGTCACTCGAAATAGAGACGTCTGACACAATGAAGAGGATTCTTTCCAGTTGAGCTAATGACCCCTGGTTTTTAAAGTTTATTTATCATAACATTCCCAATCTTAAGTACCGGTTGTGAGAGAGCTAGCTACCTAGTTAAAAGCTAGTGAGTATGTACCATATATTTAGTGGGATATACCATAAATTAGATACCGCACATTTTGCCATAGCTAAAGAAACTTACATCGAAAAAGAAGAAAATGTCATACACACTGACATTTTCTTATCAACAACAAAACCTAAATTAAAACCTTAAAGTTAAATCTTTTACATAAGGGTTAGAACCCATTCACCGCAATAACTGATGATAACCATAACACGTATAAATACTGTATATAAATCTATAACAAGTAACGTTACATATAAATACGAGAACTATGTGATTGCCTTTGCGTGCGTGCACTGCTATATAAATAAAATGTATGTTTTTATAAATAAAAAAGGAACACACAGATGAGAATGCAATCGTAAATATATGTAATCGTGACCTGAAATAAGGTAGTTATGAAATATATAAGATTTATAAAACATATCAACAAAGGGAGCGGATTTAAGTAATTCCATATACACTATTCTTGAAGTGCACAAATCTGAGTCGAAGTCAAATAATAGGTAGAAACAAGCATCAGATCATGACCCCCATTTTCGAGTATGACAACATTATAGCTATATTAATTAGAACATCTCCAAGAACAATCTTAAAACTTCAAATAGCTATATGACTTAGAGCATCTCTGAATATCCATTCTGCTGCAGCTTGGATTATATTTTCTAGAAGCGCTTCATCTCCTCAAACGAGATGTATCATTAAGCGCATGTTCCAATCCACCATCTACTTCATTTGAAAGGAAAGGAACTCGAGAATCTTCACCGCCAAGTGTTCTCCTGCTACCACAATCCAATCTGATGCGGGACATGCAGAGTCGTATTACCAGAAAAAATGAAAATATGAAGTTTCATATACTATAAAAGCAATGGTAAAATCTCAAATTTTAATTTTATATTTGAAGTTTCACTGTTCAAAATTTTATATTTGAGGTTTCATTGTTCAAAATTTTATGTTTGAGGTTTCATATTTTCTTATTTCGTTAACTATCTTACAAATAATATTGTTCATTTTTATATCTATCATTTTATTCCGTATAATTTTATATTTCATTAATATTCCATATGTAAAAATACTGATTTAGTTCCTAACTAACAAATAGATTAATATATCATTTTAAAGTTCATCAATTAATAATACGTACGAACAAAATATAAAAAATTTGAGTAATTTAGTATTTTATTTAAAAAATTTTAGTTAGCTTAAGTTATCTGGTTATCATTTATTATAATATAGCGGTTTTATTAATCAGTTTTGTATCTAACACTTTTTGATGTATTTTTTATTATTTGTAAACGTTTACAGTTTTAATCAATTTTATCAATATTAAAGACTACATGTAAATAAAAACAATTTTTTTAAGGTATTCACAAGTTTTATTATTGGAGAAGAATATACCCGAATCTCAATTTGAAGTTCAGCGAACTTAAAAAATTTGATTGATCTTGGAAAATACTATCAGATAACCAATATGCATGTTTGTGAGTCTTGGAGGTTTGGTTGCCGCCCCAAATTAGTGGGCTCGTAAAGGCCTTCTTATTTTATAAAATGGATCTAGAATAGAAATTGCCCCAAATTAATGGGCTTGTAAAGGCCTTCAACTTTCTACCAATAATCAATGCGATTTAGCGAAATTAAATTGTTATAACGACGTCGTTTATGACACCCGCCGGTGGGAGAGAAGAAGGAAAAAAAAAACTCAAAAAGCTGGATTTGGATCTAAACGTGAGATTGCGATCACGAGGCATCTCCTAACTCTCGTAAGCTCTTCTGATCTCAAGAGAAATTAATAGGGAGATGCTTGTTCGATTATCTCTCCACCGTGCATTGTTGTTGATTGATTTCCTATCGGATCTAAACTCGAGTCTCTGTTTCGTAATTAATATTGTTTTCCAGGGCTCTGGTCCGGTGATTTGGGAGATTGAGGTCGAACCAAGTTTCTGATTCGTGGTGGAGAGGAGATGGCTTGGTTCAGCGGGAAAGTTTCTCTGGGAGGATTCCCAGATCTCACTGGGGCCGTTAATAAATTCCAGGAGAGCGTTAAGAACATCGAAAAGAACTTCGACAACGCCCTTGGATTTGATGAAAAATCTGAATCTGCCGGTGAAGGTACCTTTGTTCGATCTTCTGTTGCAATTTGATACCATTTTTGGAAGTTTTCAGATTAGAGAATTTTGCACGTAGTATTTTATGCCTTTGGATCCGTTCGTTTAGTTTCTGATTGTTTAGTTCAAGGGTTGTTCTATCTTTACTTAACAATATTAAATCAGTGATGAGTTTCCTGTAGCTTGGTCTGTGTTCACAACATGAATCTATTTTTTGTTTTAATAATGCAGCTTCAAGTATGTGGCCACCTGTCATGTCCTTCATGGGTAACACCTCTGATGAGACACTTGATACATTGGAAGACTCTGCCAGTACAGAAAATCCATCTCAAATCGAAAGCAATGAAGAAGATGGATCTGGTAAGCTATCCACTGAGATAGCAGAATCAACTAAAGATTCAAATATCACAAGGGAAGATGACCCAGCAGAGGTTCCTGAGGTAATAACAGAGACTGTTGTTTTAGATCAAAAAGATGATGAACCTGAATCGCAGATGGCTCTCCAAGATTCTTCAGTTCCTGAATCATCTGCTGACACGTCTAGTTCTGAACCTACTGAAAAGCCGGAAGTGACAGCTTCTCAAGAGTCAAAGCCAGAGCCACCCAAGTTGGAAGATGCTGAATCAGAGGCAGAGGAGCCTATGCCTGAGGACACTGGAACTGATGTTTTCGATGGACCACATGAGATTGCTGATACGGATGAGACAACAAATGTACAGGAAAGCAAGGGTACAAATCTGGAAAACAGAACCTCGTCTGTAAATGTTGCAGTTTCACCTGATATAGATAATTTAAAAACGATAGAAGCCCCTGATGCTCAACTGTCTTTAATTAATGATACGGCTGGTCCTGCTTATGAGTCTTCTGTGCTGGAGAGATCTTCTTCAGATGAAATTTCAGAGAGAATTGTAGATTTTGTTTCTCGTGACTTAGATTCAAGACTTGAAGCTAGTGAATTAAATGAGAGCCAGCGTTCGAGCTCTGCAACAAATGCTTCTGACTCTGTTGATGTTGTTATGGAATTAGAGAGGGCAAAAAAGGAAATGAAGATGTTAGAAAATGCACTGCAAGGTGCTGCAAGGCAAGCTCAGGTACATCTTAAGGTTTCCATCACAGGGTTGTTCTACAGCTATGGTGCTTCTGGACCAATTTTTCTGGTAATTTGTTTTTACAGGCAAAGGCTGATGAGATTGCGAAATTAATGCATGAAAATGAGCAGCTAAAATCTGCCACTGAGGATTTGAAGGTACTAGAGAGTACGCTGAAAGTTCATATTTTATTAGATGAAATGTTGACTATCTTACTCATTCTTCCTACCATCTTCGTTTCCTTTGTGTTGATTCTTAACCTAAATTCGTATACCCTTTGTGCTCTGAAACAGAGAAAATCCAATGAAGCTGAAGTTGAGTCTTTGCGAGAAGAATACCATCAGAGAGTTGCTACCCTTGAGAGGAAGGTATATTTTGCTCTTTTAATTCTTCTTTTTCTTTATAAATATACCTTCATGGTTCATATCTTTGTAGGTTTACGCTCTCACCAAAGAAAGGGATACACTTAGAAGAGAACAGAACAAGAAAAGTGATGCTGCGGCCCTTCTGAAGGAGAAAGATGAAATTATAACTCAAGTTATGGCTGAAGGTAAGGATACCTTTTGGAATGCGTAGGATCATGGATTGTAATTTCGGTGCTAATTGATAATGGTTTAATGCATCCCGAGAGCGAACTGTAACTGTTTGAAAAATGGAAGGACTTTATTTTTTGCTCAGCTTGAGCCTTTAATGTTAATGCCATCATTTCAGGCGAAGAGCTTTCGAAGAAACAAGCTGCTCAAGAGGGTCAGATCAGGAAGCTGAGAGCTCAGGTATGTACCTTTCACTTTTACTAATACCATCAGTCTCATTGCTTCTTCTCACCTGCTTATTTTGTTCATGTGTTAGATAAGAGAGGTGGAAGAAGAGAAGAAAGGACTGATCACAAAGCTTCAGGTAGTCGTTAGCGATGCTTTTGTTGTTTCACTATGTCATAAAAGATGAAACACCTTGGAGGCACTGTCTTGATTTTCGAGAAGCTTTTGTGAAAGCATTGTTGGAAAATCTATCTTCTTGTAGGCATGATAAATATCTAAAAGAGCAAAACTTTGATGTCTTGTTTCTTTTGTCATTTTCAGTCTGAAGAAAATAAGGTAGAAAGTATTAAAAGGGACAAGACAGCTACAGAGAAGCTGCTGCAAGAGACCATAGAAAAACATCAAGCCGAACTTGCTTCTCAGAAAGAGTATTACTCGAATGCATTAGCTGCAGCAAAGGAAGCTCAAGCATTAGCGGAAGAGCGTACCAACAATGAGGCGAGAATAGAGTTAGAGAATCGTCTAAAGGAGGCCGGAGAGCGGGAATCTATGTTAGTACAGGCGCTGGAAGAATTGAGGCAAACCTTAAGCAAAAAGGAGCAACAGGTTTGGTCTAGTCGATTAAACTCGGACATTTACTGTTGGGATCAAATTCGGTGATATTTGTTCTTATTTTGTTGCAGGCAGTGTTTAGGGAAGACATGTTCCGTAGAGAAATTGAAGACCTTCAAAGACGTTATCAGGTAAATCAAGATGTTTTGGGGTGAATTAATAGCTCGTTCTGTTCACGCTTTCTAAACTAAATTTCCTGTAGGCTAGTGAACGAAGGTGTGAGGAATTAATCACCCAAGTTCCTGAGTCTACAAGGCCTCTCCTAAGACAGATTGAGGCAATGCAGGTAGTAGCTAATCCTTATGTTTTTTTTTGGAGAAGTTTTCCTGAGATTAGAAACTTAAAATAAAATATGTAACATTGCATGCTTCTTATCTGCTTGACTATAGGAAACTACTGCCAGAAGAGCAGAAGCTTGGGGTGCTGTAGAGAGAACTCTCAATGCCCGACTGCAGGTATTTTGAAAATCACTGCTGTACCGCTTATATTCAACTATATATTTTTATATTCTCTCATCTTTTTGTTCAATTTCTACGAATATTCAGGAAGCAGAAACTAAAGCTGCAACAGCTGAAGAGCGAGAGCGCTCTGCGAATGAACGCCTCTCTCAAACCTTATCAAGGATCAATGTTCTAGAGGCCCAGGTTTTCTATGATCCTTGACACTGTTCTTCACCAATGTCACGTCTTTTCTCTAAATTCTAGCTTACCCGGTTCTCCTATCTAGCTTTCATGTCTTAGAGCAGAACAGGGACAGTTAAGCAAGTCGCTCGAGAAGGAGAGGCAGAGAGCGGCAGAGAATAGACAGGAGTATCTGGCAGCTAAGGAGGAAGCAGATACCCTAGAAGGTCGAGCAAACCAACTTGAAGTAGAAATCAGGGAACTGCGGAGAAAACATAAGCAAGAGTTGCAAGAAGTACTGCTCCACAACGAGCTTATTCAAAAGGTGCTACACTGTACAGACATAGCTTTATCTATTAGGAATCGTCTCGTAATTTTTCGCCATCAGTTATGGATTCAAAATACTGAAGTACCCATCGGGATATTAATTAATCAAAGTAGTGCTTCGGAAGAACAAATGTTGTCCTAAACTTTTGACCCCACATAGCACGTATATCCAACTCCACTGTGGTTGCAGTTTTTGAATATTTTGTTATAAGCTACTTGTAGCTTCTACTAGTGTGCAAACTACTTCTTCTTTACGTGGCGGAAACTTTTTCAGGACCTAGAACGGGAGAAGGCTTCTCGTTTGGATCTTGAAAGAACTGCCCGTATCAATTCCTCGACAGCCTCTGAACAGCTTCCCATATCAAGGCAAAATTCTACCTTTGAGAATGGTAAGATGCATGTCAATATGGATTAATATTCAATAATACAGGCCTTGCGCATCTGTGATTTTTAACTGTGTCATCAGTAGGCTTGCAAAGAAAGCTCTCAAGTGCAAGCAGCCTTGGCAGCATGGAGGAGAGCTATTTCCTGCAAGCTTCGCTTGATTCGTCAGATAAATCTTCTGAGAAGAGAAGCATGCCTGAAGCAACTATGAGTCCATACTACATGAAGAGCATTACACCGAGTGCTTATGAAGCCACACTTCGACAGAAAGAGGGTGAACTTGCTTCTTACATGTCCCGCTTGGTAGGTGTAAAGAGTATACAACTTGTTTATTTTTGTGTAGCTCCATTGATTGTCTTTTGGAAACTGGCGTTGAAATGGGAATTAGGTTCACATCAGTTTGTAATCTCAGACCCCACCTTGAATAGGTTAAAATGGTGGTGCACTATGGATGTTGGAATCATACTGAGAAATTACCTTCTTTTATAAGCTGGTTTAGAATGTTCAGCTCTAGTTGTATAGGCTTGTTCTTAGTTTCTATCCTCCCCCAATTTAGAATCAACTGTAAAATATCTGGTGGAATGTTGTCATGCGACAGGCGTCAATGGAGTCTATCCGAGATTCCCTAGCTGAAGAACTAGTCAAAATGACAGCAGAGGTATCTATATATATATATATAACGCCGAGAGTTTTAGAGTTGTTTTCCTTATTAATTTGGTCACTGTGGATGTAGTGTGAGAAATTAAGAGGGGAAGCGGAAAGGGTGCCGGGGATAAAAGCAGAGCTGGAAGCACTAAGGCGAAGGCATGCAGCTGCTCTGGAATTGATGGGTGAACGAGATGAGGAGGTAAGAGATGTGAAACAAATTACTTGTAGCCAGCAAATAACAGTGGTAGGCGTAGAGTTTTATAATAATAAAAATAATAAAAATGTGGTGGGGTTTGGTGGTAGTTGGAGGAACTTCGAGCGGATATAGTGGACTTGAAGGAAATGTATAGGGAGCAAGTGAACATGCTGGTGAACAAGGTAAGTCAAACAAACATACACCAAAGTTTAGTCAAAAATGTTTGTTTGACAGGCTCTCATGGGGTTTGTGCATTTTTTGGGGTTAACAGATCCAGTGAGATAGCAACAAAGTGTTGACAGGGTCAGGCAATCATCCATGTTTCCTCCTATTGTATAGCTATAAGCTACCACCAACCTAAAGTCCAGCATTTCATTTTTTTTTCCTTTTCTTTCTTCTCAAGAGAAACTTTGTAAAACAAAGTATTGCTGCTCGAACTAAGATTTTGTTACTGTTTATTCGGACACAAAAAAAAAAACAGAGTGCCACTGTGTGAGTGTTTTGTGAACCGAGAGTTGACTGAAGTCATTAGTGGGATTTGGTAAAGAAGCAATTAGCAAAAGCCTGAGTCAATGGAACCCAATAACTGAGAGTTGTCACAATCAGGAAAAAAGATTAAATGAATACAAAGCCCAATAAGGAATCTGTTTATTGTATGGATAAATAGAAAGCCTAAGAAGCCTCTGAGCCTTTTGCATGGCGTCATCTCAGTATAATTCATGATCCATTTCCCACAAAAGATTGGACATTATTTTCTGATTTTAATTTAAGTGGGGCCTAGGTGAGGTCGGCAATTGTAACCCGACTTCGCGTTCTCTGGCGAGAAGAGTGAAGCATCTGGGAGATGTATGTGGCAGAGTCAGAGAGCATATGTTATATATAAGTGTTGCGTATGAGGGATATATGATTAAGCTCCAAACTTTTAAAGTACACACAAAAAAGAAAAAGTAACTTTATTTCTTCGACTCGACGATTCCTCTTGATCATTTCTCTCGTCTGCAGGTAATATAATCATCGTTTTGATTTTCTCGTTGATAATAGATCTGCCATTGCTCTTTTTTCGGATTCAAACTTTTGCTTCTGATCTACATTGCGATGTGATTAACTTTTTTGCATTTTTTTTTGTGTACCGTCAGTCAGATCTCACTTTTCTCATGTTTATTTCTCCTTTTGGTTGTTTATTCCGAGTATGAAATCCTCGAGATTGAACTTTCCTAGTTGCTTACGTCATGTTTGCTTTCACTTTTTTTTTTTTTTTAAGTTTCTAAAATTGATCAACTAGAAGGTTTAATTTTAAGTAAATTGAGGGTGGTTTGTATGGCTTTACTTAGCTAGCTACAATGGGGGTTGCATGTGCGAAATGAACTTCTCATATAATTTCATGTGCAGTGATAGTAGCGTGGAGGTGGTGGTGGGGGGATGGATTCTGTACGACGCACCTACACAATAATGCGAGGACGTCACATAGACAAGCGTGTTCCTTCCAAAGAGTTTCTCTCTTCTCTCGATAAAGCTGAATCTGCAGGTTCCCTCCCTTTTTTCCATGTCGACGTCCCAATAGTTAAAGATGTTGTTCGCATTTGGTATCAAAGTGAAGTTAAAAAGTATACAAATAGTAAATTAAAAAACAAGAAAGCGTCACGTAGGACTTATTTTTTTAACTTTGACATTGCAAATTTAGCTCTCCTCTGTATTTGTTTGTAATTTTGATTTTGCCAACTCCTTACTCGCACTTTGGTTTGTATATAAAAAACTGAGTTTGACTGTGACTGTGACTGTGGAAATCCAGTGCGTGGGACGGGAAAAGATATCGGTAATCCATCATGGAAGCGATCTCTGCCTCACGTATTCGTTGCATCTCTCACGTCGCTTTTATTCGGCTATCACCTTGGGTGCGTGCCAATATAGACACTCCTCTCATGCTCCTGCTGCCTTGTTCTCTTTTTTTTTTTTTTTTTTTGATATTGCTTTCTCTTGTCCATGTTTCTTTTAAATTGGTATGTAACTTGGGAAGAATAGGAAACTCATGCTTCTTTTATGGACGTAGGGTTGTTAATGAAACTCTCGAAAGCATTTCTATTGACCTTGGCTTTAGTGGCAACACCATCGCCGAAGGTATAATAGCTTTATGTTCCTGTTTCTTCAGTCATCGTGTTTATCCTTCTGTCTGACCATTCCAAAAACCTTTTTTTTTACTGGTGAATGAAGGTCTTGTTGTTAGTACCTGCTTAGGTGGCGCCTTTATTGGATCTCTGTTCAGTGGGTTGGTCGCGGATGGTGTTGGCCGCCGTAGAGCTTTCCAGTTGAGCGCTTTGCCAATGATTATTGGAGCTTCAATGAGGTGATCCTTTTACTTCTGCTTTTTTGGTTTAAGCTGTTGATTCATGCATGAATGTTTTCTCTTATAGATACCCTTACATATTTGAACATGTATGTGTCAACTTATTTGAACATTTCAGATTCAGATTATTGCTTACGGATTTCCTGCACTTTGTTGTCTAGGCTAGTCATTATGCAATCAGGGTTACATTTATTCTCACTGATTTTTTTGAGTGGATTTGTTATTATGAGCAATTTGTTATTCCTTTGAACATATTTGACCTCTAGTCCTCGCATTGGTGGGTTTTCACTTATTCTAAGAGGTCTCTTTAAGAAATAACGAGATCTATGTGCTTACAAATGTATTGTTTGCAGTGCAACAACTGAGAGTCTTGAGGGCATGCTCGTGGGAAGGTTTTTTGTTGGAATTGGGATGGGCATAGGTCCTTCTGTTACGGCTCTCTATGTCACTGAGGTACTTTGACATGTACTTTGTTCCTTCCTGCACTTGTTTTTCTATGATCGCTTCATGAAATTGCATCCCCACAGACTGTTGACATGAATATAATTTACATGAACGTTTACAAAAATAACAAAAAATCTTCTACAGATGGGAGTCAGCACCAATTTATTTTATTTTATCAAAAGCTGTTGGGGGGGGAAGTGTATGTAGATGCACGTTTCAGACATAAGAAAGACATGAACTAGACCATTAGAGAAAAATAAAAACTAGACCATTAGCGCGTCATTGGCACACTTAAAGTTCATTTTAATAAAAGCTTCTATCTTGGAAGCTTTATTCGCATTAGTGAATTTACCTAACGTAAGCAGAAGGTTCTCTAGGTATATAACTTTCACTGACTCGCGTTATCATACATCTTATTTAGATTGAGGCTCACATTTTCACTTTGCAGGTGTCACCTGCTTATGTGAGAGGCACATATGGCAGCTCCACCCAAATTGCGACATGTCTTGGGCTCTTAGGTTCACTATTTGCTGGAATCCCAGCAAAAGACAATTTGGGCTGGTAAGATATTGACAAGAACTTGGGGGAAAACAAGGGCCTCAATTACCTATTACAATGCTGTAAACTTAAACCTAGAACTGGTCTGTGCCGGCGAAGTTTAGGGCTCTAAATGGCCTCGAACCAACTATATCTTGTACGTAGAATTCGTAAATTCCAAGCGCATGGTAGTCCATTCTTTTTTGCTTGTTGGCATGGTTGAATGTAGTTGTCCATCCTAAACCCACCTATCTACAGTGTGGATCTTTGGTGTTTAGTTGAAATACTGCCAATCTATAAGAATCCACTCATCTTAGATACTAGCAGATCACATGCTTCGTTCATTATCGACAAGACTATGCCGTGTGGACATCTTGGCAGAATGATCAGCTAATAGGTTTCATGTACTTGATTGTCTAAGGTGGCGTATATGTTTTTGGATATCCACAGTCCCAGCTGTAATCCTTGCTGTTTTCATGGAACTCTGCGCCGAAAGTCCTCAGTGGCTTTTCAAGGTGAGCTTCTCCTAAAGATATTTTCATAAACTGTTTGATTTGTTGATTATCTTTCCCTGTTTTACTCTCAGAGAGGAAGGGCAGCTGAAGCTGAAGTCGTGTTTGAGAAGTTATTGGGAGGGGCATACGTCAAAGCTGCCATGGCAGAGTTAATGAAGTCAGATAGAGGTGATGACGGAGATTCAGCCAAATTGTCGGAACTACTTTTTGGACGCAGTTTTAGAGGTAAGTGTGATCATTAAACCAACAAGATTATGATAACTTGTGGCATTTTAAAAATCTTCCGGTAGTGGTGTCTCGTAAAATATTATAGAGTTTGATTTCCACTGAGCCTAGACATTGGGGTTAGACCTGATCGTCATAGAGTTGATTCATCTAGGAGGGTATGTTAGCCGGTTCAATTGGATCCCTAGCCAAAAAAGAGTCACTGTCATTTGCAAAAAACATATGAATGACATGTGAAGCCTCTAACTTTCGTTCATTTTACGTTTCACTTTTCTCCGTTTGCAGTGGTTTTCATTGGATCTACCCTTTTTGCTTTACAACAGTTGTCTGGGATAAACGCTGTGTTCTATTTCTCATCAACTGTCTTCAAGAAAGCTGGCGTTCCTTCAGCCTTCGCGAACATATGTGTGGGAGTATGCAACCTCTTAGGTATTGAAGTGTGACATTTTCCTTCGTGTTCACCATTATGTCTCAGTAGATGAGGTGGTTGAGATTATTATGCAATTGAGAAATTATGGATGGTAAAAATGACTTACCTTTCGCAATAATGATCATATGGAAAGGAAGAGATTCAAAAGTCTTCCTTTCAATATTTTCAAACTGTCAAGTGAAGTGATGAACTGTTTTTTAAAACGAATGTAAACACGATTCATGCTGTCGTACAGGTTCTACTGTAGCAGTAGTTTTGATGGATAAGCTGGGGAGAAAAGTATTGCTTATTGGGAGTTTTGCGGGAATGGTAATTGGTTAAGAGCGGAGAATCGCTATTTGAATTATACTTGACACACCTGATACCTTATCAGAGGAGCTCTTCTATCTTTAACAGGCAGTATCGCTGGGTCTCCAAGCAATGGCATATACTTCGTTTTCATCACCTTTTGGAACCTTGTTTCTCTCGGTTGGAGGAATGCTATTGTAAGTTTTTTTGTAACATGTCAACTATGATAGTGGAAAGAGGGGTGGATATTTTGGTAAACTCGACGATGAAAATGCAGGTTTGTGTTGTCGTTTGCAACTGGAGCTGGTCCTGTTCCAAGTCTTCTCCTGTCTGAGATATGCCCTGGTCGTCTTCGGGCAACAGCATTGGCTGTCTGTCTTGCTGTTCACTGGGTATGGCTTTTTTCCCTTTTTTAGGAAATGGACTTAATGTTGAAAACAATAATAAGCTGACGCAACCAACAGGTAGTAAACTTTTTCGTGGGGTTGCTGTTTCTGAGAATGCTGGAGCAACTAGGTTCAGTGATTCTAAATGCAATCTTTGGGTTCTTCTGCGTGGTGGCAGTTATCTTTGTGCAGAAGAACGTGATTGAGACTAAAGGGAAGAGCCTCCAAGAGATAGAAATCAGTCTGCTCTCTGCCACCACCCAGTGATTTTTTTGTTTGTTCCTGAAATTCACATTGCTCGTATAATATGTAAGACTAGTATGGAAGTAGGAGCGAGTACTAAGTAGGCACCACATGTAAGGAAATGGATTCATTCAAGTATACCCAGCGACATTCCAATTTGATTTTTAAATAAAGAAGACCGAACCGGTTTACAACTTTTTAATGTACAAAAGAAGTTCATCTATCCCTACAACTTGTTTCCTTCAAATGTTGTTCCTTTATTGTATAGCCTGTTCGCAAACACCTCTTTCTAATCATGTTTCTGCAATTTGCCTTACCTCGTTGCACTTCGTTTCTTCAGAGTAATATTTGTAATTCTTCCCCTCATTCATTTGCCACTTGAAACACCTTCCCGTTGTATGGCAACAACAGGCTCGTTACATCTAAGACACCGGAACGATGCTGCTGAAGCGCAGCGGGTCCTTATACAGTAGTAACAGTACCTGCCACAAGTCATTCTTTTAACACATACTCTGAATCGCCAATAACATCACTTCTGTCTTCTCTAACTTCCCCCCATGAATCTTCAAATACGCAATCACATGCAATTTACCTACTTAGCTTCTAGTATAATTAACTACTAGATATCTGAGGAGCGAGGAAAGGTAATGAACCTACTCTGATCCACTAAATTTGCAGAGGTTAAACCATACCTGTGCTGGCAAGGCAGAGCAATAAACGGAGTTGCAGGATCCACTTGGCAAATGGGGCAAGCAACTGTATCCTCTTTATTGCTTGAGGACCTTTCCTTGGCAAATGGACTAAGAATATTCTTTATAGCTGAAGAGTTGAGCAGCGGAAGAAGCAACAAAAGCATTTCCTGAATACAACCAAACAAATCTAAATCTGAATGAACAAAAAAATGAGATCCAACACAACACTTCTGCCAGCAAACAAGAAGTATACTTATTAAGCCAATAAGTTTATAAAGAATGTTTTTGACTTGTTGAAAGACCTTAAAGAGAATTTTAAACTCCATGAAACTGTTGAGTCACAATCTCTACCTAGTTCCAGAAACGAACGCAAAACGTTTTCAGATTGTAATAGCTCAAACTGCAAAAGTGTTCCTAGGCCAGAAACCCTAAGGCCAAGGATGATATTCGCAATTGATAGGTTACTAAACTTTCAAATTGATTATGGCATGTGTAAGAGACACAGAAGAAGAAGACATACCGAAAATTCATTCCAGACAAGTTGCCGATTCATGTACTCGAAGCTGACAGATCGGTTCATATGGGGACTCCTATAGACAAGCCTTGCTCTTAAAGCTTTTTCAATGAGGTTCCTATACCTGGAACAAAGAAAGCAAGGTAAAACATGTGAAAATCATCACATATTTCTGAACCTGATTTTGGTTCTCGCTTCATCGTGAACTTTAATAAACGTGTTTCCTATAACGTTTCTGAACATGACAGTATTTGAGGTTTCCAATCTGTTTTTTTTTGTAGCACTAAGAGGCTACGAACAGATGGATTAGAAGTAGCATTAGCACAGCAAAGCAAGAATTTGGCAAGTCAATTTGAATAGTGGTAGATCTTTTAGGATTCAGTGAACAGAGCAAGACATTGATTTAAGGAATTAAATTCATAGATCAAAATACAATACGGTATTCCTAACAATACAGCCTCTCATCAACTGAACCAGACAAAAGTTGTCGTCTCATAAAAGCTACATGCAATTCTCAAGGTCCCGTAAAAGCTGTTTGTCCTAGCGTTTAGTAACCATTAGCTGATTGATTATTAGTGCATTCAATCAAATGGTCATATCACTGTGGCTGTATGAATTATAAAGATATGTAGACAAGATGAACAAGTGAGCATGAAAGTACGGAAGCCTTACCTTCCCGTATAAAGAAATGACAAGAGGTTAAGAAAAGAAGCAGCTTTATAGATGCCCTCTATTCGTTGTACAAGGGTCCAAAGTCGCCTTGCCAATGGTCTCTGCTCAGAATCACCCCATCTACGGAAAGCAGAAAATGACTGCAAACGCGAGAAGAGGTACTGACCACCAACGGAGGCAACACAGTACCAAATCTTTTGAGGAGCAGTAAGTCCGGGGCCTTCAAGTCCTGTTCTGACTACACGAGAGACAGAACATGAGTGAGTAAGACAAGTACAAAAGAGGGTACTGAACTGAACTGAACTGAACTAAATAATACCTTTCCCAGAAAGTTCAGCAACTCGTTCATCTCTGTATCTAAGATTCATGAGAGCATTTCCAGGGGTAGGTTTGTCAACCCAAATAGAGAATCTCCAAATGAGAAACTCAAGGAACGCATCTAGCTCTGGTTCGTATTGAAAGAGCATTCCTGGCTAATAACCCCCCCACCCAAACAAACCAAAGATGAGCTGTGCAGTGATTTAAAGAAGAAAGAGACAGAGAATTGATTGATGAAGTGAATTGAATATACCTTGGCCAAAGTGAAAACCTTAACCAACTGTTCCTTCAACATGGCAGACATTTCAACATCTAACCGTGCCGCGTCGAACTGATTTACTCTAGAGATTGCAACCTCTATAACTGACTGTAACGATAACCCACACACACATATAAGCCAGGAGAGAAAAAACAAAGATGAAATCATCCATAGAGAACATTACTCGGTGGGAAGAGAGAAGCGATTGAGATTCGGGGAGCAAGCGGTGATGAGAACGAATCCAAGCATCGTCAGGAGGCGGAGGCGAAGGCGGCGTCATTGGCAAGCTTGTTGAAAGGCCTGCTGCGACTGTATTATCCAATTTACAGCTTGTGTCTTTTCTCTTCCGATATGGGATCCGACAAGCTTTTTATTTGATATTAAATTCTTTTTCGTTCATCTGTACAAATTGACCATTTTTTAATAAGCTAAGTCCTACAGTGTCAAGAGGTTCAAAAGCCCAAATGTTTACATATAGTAGGCCCGTTATCTTTCTTTTACGAAGAAGGCCCATTAGTTACCGAGACGGCTATTTTATTAGGGAGGCCATAACGGTTACTAAATGCGATTGTTTCATTTATTATATTAAACCAGATCAATCGATAAATGTTTAGTCTAATTATTTATTACTTATATACTGTTATTTTATATTAATAATACTAAATTATTTATATTATTAATAAAATAATATGGAAAAAAGATAAACATAAAAAATTAAATTTAAAATAAAAAATATACCCATCATTTCAAAAGGCGGGTGAGAGTCTAGTTTATTTTTGTAACACCAAGGTCCAGTGGTCGAATTAGATCCTTGATATACGGTTGTTTTGTTTAGAGGGAGAGAAAGTGATAAAACTTAGATAGTTAATGAAGAATACATAAGGTTAATAATGACAACAATAATATCTTAAAAGTTGGATGACAAAAAAAAACGGAAAATATCAACGAAATAAGAAGAAGATGAAACAAAAGCTATTTATAGTTGGAAGCAGAAAAGAGCAACAACAAGAAGTGCAGCAAAGGGAGGGAAGAAGGAGGCAGCAGAAGCAGAATCAGGATCAGAGTCAAATGCAGATGCAGAGGGAGAGCTGGCAGAGAGAGGCGACATGGATGGAGGCATGGAAGCGTCGTGGTGGTGCTGGTGGTGGTGGATATGCATCACTTCAACGATAAGACGCTGTCCACTAGTGCAGTGGGCGTTGGAGCCGCTAATGAAGTAGAAGAGACCAGGACGATCAAGGTAAAACGTGCTGTTTCCATTGTCAAACGCTGAGATCGAATCGCTTGCGTTGCAGTGGTAGAAACCCCATTTGTCCACTTCCATCACCGAGTCCTTGTCGTACACAAACGCTGCAACCCACTCTCTACAGTTAATTTTTAATCTCCCAAAAAAATTAAAAAATTACAAAAATTAGGAAACAACTAACTACTCACAGAGAGAATCTCCGATGTGGAAACGGTTAGTGCTCGCCCAGCGGCTGTAAACCGATGTATCATTCTGAAGTGGAACTCTCCACTCGAACTCGTCTCCAACTTTGAAAACTCTAGGACCCTCTGAAGCTACCATCACTGCCCCAATGCACAACAAAACTGTTATCAGACTACACCGAGACAAAGGAGATGTCATTTTCTTCTTCGTATGCTTGTTTTGAGAGGAGATGTGCTTCTTTGATGAGGTTTTGAGTAATAAGTAAAACGGTAAACGAGAGGCGTTTTATAATGGTGATTGTGGAGAAAGAAGATTGGCGGTTGAGTTGGAGCAGTCTTGAGTCGTGGATGAGTTTTGACGGTTACGGATTGAGGTTTCGTGGAGAGCAAGTCATGGTCTCCTAACCTTCCGCTTAAGACCACGTCACCCTCATTTAATGACGTGGACCAATCAGCTTTCACATAACCGATTTTATTTCAAAACGCTGCGTTTTGACTCGTGTGGCTTTTCTTATCGCGATAATGACGATCGGGACGAACAGGGCATTTCTGATGTCGGCGGCGACGACGACGGCGATGCATACATGGAGGAAAGGCGATATTTTCAATCCAAAAGCCAACATCGTCGAGAAGAAGCGTGATCGGGCTTCGGTATCTTACGACGCTCCGATTAGGAAGCTCCCGGTTCTCCTCTTCGACGTGATGGACACCATCGTCCGTGACCCATTCTACCAAGATATTCCAGCCTTCTTCGGGTTTGAATCCTATCTCCCTACTGAATTTTATCTTTGTAAGCTCACCACTCTCGATTGATTCAGATCGATTGATTCTCTGAATCAATCACACAGAATGCCGATGAAGGAACTACTAGAGTGCAAACATCCAACGGCCTGGATTGAATTTGAAAAGGGCTTGATTGATGAAGATGAGCTAGCAAGAAAGTTCTTCATTGATGGGAGGGACTTTGATCTGGAAGGTAGACATGATTCTATCCATCTACTTACTACCCTTATCCTTTTGATTCAAATATATATATATATATACTCTTTTGCAGGGTTAAAGGGTTGCATTAGGTCAGGATACTCCTACTTAGATGGCATGCAAGAGCTTCTTCAAACCTTGAGTGCTGACAACTTTGAGATTCATGCTTTCACCAACTATCCCATCTGGTTTCACTTTTAACCTTTCTTTGTTTAGAAATGGCTCTTTTGATTGACTCTCTTTGTGTTTCTTTCTTCTCATCTAAGGTATAAAATGATCGAAGACAAGTTGAAGCTTTCAGCCTACTTGTCATGGACTTTTTGTTCCTGTAATACAGGTACAACACACATCTCTTGCCACTTGTTGTTTATACAATCCTGTTATATTTGTTTTTTTTTTGTATTCAGGAAAAAGAAAGCCTGATCCAGAGTTCTATCTCGAGGTTGTGGAACATCTAGGAGTTGAACCTTGCGACTGTTTATTCATTGATGACAGGTTTGTATCTCTTTTAAGTTAATTCATCTAAAGACATCATTTTTTTGACCTGAGTTCATCTCTGATTCGCAGGCCAAGCAACGTCAAGTGTGCTGTAGAGATTGGGATGCGTGGGTTATGTTTTGAGAATGTACATTCGCTCCTCAAGGATCTCTCACTTCTAGGGATCAACGTCTCTCTACCCAAAATTTGATTGCGTCCCTTGGATGTAATGTGTAGTAGCATCTCTAGTAAAATAACAATACATTTGTTTCTGGAATGCAAGTGATAATAATAATAATTAGAGTCTGTCTTAGATTATATAAAGTAACAAGAACAGAGACTCCATGAGACTAGGGATTGGAGAGCACAAGGACATTAAAGAGGGAAGAGGAGGCCAGAAAGACGAAGGAGAGCAAGACTAGGAGGAGGGAGAGGGCGACATGATTGCAGAAAGAAGAAAGGGTGTTGCAGAAGTCAGGGAGAGGAGTGTGTTTGATGCCGGTTTTGTTGAGGTTGGTTACTCCAATACCAGCTGATCCAGCGCTTATTATCAAATAGCTGAAGAGCTGCAACACACACACCACAAAAGTATATGTGTTGATTAAAAATCCAGACGAGTAGTAAATGGAGAAGGGGGAGATGAAGAAACCTGATCGGAGATGAAGCAAAGCCAAGCTTGGGAACGGGAGGGTGTGATGGGTGATCCAGTGATGAGCCTGTAGATTCCTAGACAGAGGTGGAACAGGGAGTAGAGGATGGTCACCGTGCATGCCCCCACCACATACCTTCACACCAAGATCACTCTTTATTATAATCAAAGTTTAAACACAACAATGTCATGTTGTTGTTATATTTTCTGTTCACATGTTCACTCTTTTTTCATGCATCCATATTTGAGGGATTAAAAATGCAAGAAGAAGACTTACTGGTAGGAGGGAGAGAAAGACCAGTTGGAGTTGAGAGTGAGGGCGAAGCCATAGATGTCAGCCACACCCTTCTCTGTTGCCATCAGCATTACCGCCATAGCCGTGGCTGAAGCAGCCAAGCAGCCTCCTCTGAGAGACACCTGCACTCCTTCCCTCCTCCTCCTTCTTCTCTTCTCGGCCACTTCCTCCTCTCCATTTCTGTTCATTCGATCTACCTTTTTAACTTCTTTTTTTGTTTTGTTTCTGCTCTCTACTCTAATCTATGAAAAGCACAATCAAAACTCACTCGTTCTTATACATGTTGTCCCCTTTTTCTCCTCCACATTTTTCGTGTTGCTTCCTCTTACTCCTCTTTAATTCTCTTTTTGTTTATAATTAATATTAGAAATATTTTTTTTATGTTCCTTACAAAAAAAAAGACGAAAACTGTGAATCCCCCATATTTCAAGCCACATTCCTTCCTTTCTTGTATATATATTTTGTAGAAAGATAGACAAATAAAACATCTCTACTGGGACTTGCCAGGTACAATTAGCGTGCCTCATGTTCTCTGCAAATTCAAATTACCCAATTTTGAAAGGCATTAGAGCAATTTAATGGGAACATTCTAGTTCTGCGATTCTCAAAATACATATATGTATATATCTATGTAGAGATACTTTGGATTAATTTTTTATGTAAAGTTAATAACTCTACAATTAAATATTAATATTAATATATATACACATATTATGTATTTTGAAATCTCCCGGAACTAGAACTCTCGTTTGAACTTCTTATATTAATATATATATATACATATTATGTATTTTTGATTGGTTTTCTGGAACCTTCTTAAATATATATATATATATATATATATATATATATATATATATATATATATATATATATATATATATATATATATATATATATATATATATATATGTTTTGAGAACTCTTAGAACTAGAACTTCTCATTAGGAGTACTCTTATTGTTTAATTATCATACTTTTAAAATATACACTATATGAATGTTGTTGGCACACACTTGACCAGTTGGATCAGGAATATCTCACTTTATTAGGGTATACAATCAAGTGTGTATTAGGGACGATTAAATTAAACATTATGATAATGATTATATTAAACAAATTAAGCGAAGTGATATATATATAATGAAAGAGAGATTGAAATGGTTAATTAAGGTCTCTGTTGATGGCAGGAATACAGCTTGAAGTGCGAGAAATGGCAGGCTTATTGTGAACAGTAGACATGGGTTTAGGGCTGATAGACTGACTCCTCGTACTTTTTCTAAGCATATCTCTCATGGCCTCAGCTTGGAAGAGAGCCGGATACTCTCTCCCAAGCTTGTTAAACCTTAGGCAGGCCTTCATATGTTCCTTCAAGGCCCCTTCTAGCCCATTCTCCTCCCTCTTCTCTCTCTCCTCTTTCACCGCCTCTGAGCAGAGACCGCAAATCCATTTCCCCAAGAACTTCTCCCTCACGTTCTCTATGTACTCCATGGTGCACTCCTCCCTCATCCCGCAGCACTCGCACTTTGCCTTCTCCACCTCTGTTATCGTCCCCACCAGTCCTTTCTCTTCTCTGTGGAAATCCAATGATATGTCTGATAGGGTTCTTTGCAGTGACGCCTTCGCTAGCTTCGGTGGCGGCGGTGGCTTTACCACGCTTCCGCTCACGCTCTTCCTTCTCCCGTTTGGTGCCATCTAATCTTTCTTTTATTTTAACGTCTCTGATGACTCTTAAGGTTTTGTATTTATAAGCTGTGCAAGTTATTCATGTGTGGTTCAGCATTGCCATATCTCACGTACGTGCTCATGCAATAGCGACCTCCTTTACAGCTTTTACTTTGTTTTTTTTCTTTTACTTTTCACAACTATACTAATTAATGAAGCCACCAAGTGATTACTAGTTCACGTGTTACTATTTTACAATGCAACTGGCAGCTAGCAACCTTTAACTACAACTTAACTCTTTATAGCTGGCTATTTATCTACAATAATGAGATATAAAATTATATACTTAAAATAAATTTTTTAATCAATATATTTTAATTATAAACAAAATAGTAAAAATATAATTGGATACACATAAAATTAAAGTTACCTAGATGTGTAAAAACACCTTCTATTGTGAAACAATAAAAAGACGTTTTTATCAAAAAAAAAAAAAAAAAAAAAACAATAAAAAGACGTATGTTGAAAATGAAAAGACGAAGTATATATACAGACCTCAAGAATCATGAGGACGTAAGTAAAAGGACGATATGGATCCCAAAGATAATGATAGGTCACGTGTGTGTGTGAGCGCGTAGGTTTTCTCTAACCACACAAAACAGAGGAACAACATGGACTCGAAGAAGACCACTCATGATGAATTGAAAGTTGAGACTTGTAAATATTTTCAACTCCAAAAGAGAGGGGTTGTTTTAAACTCATTTATGCGATAACTTGTAAAGTGGTGGAGTTCACATGCATACATATGTTGTTATTAGATGCTACGTTCAGGGTTCAACACAAACTCTGTATTTCATGTCGCCTCCATTGCTTTTTTAACTATATAGTTACATGCACCTTTAAGAAAAACTATATATTATATCATACTTTTACTTGTTTACATGCATATTATAGAGATCAAAATACGCTTCATTGTTGTGAAATATCAGAAAATGAGTATATGTTTCTAATGCCACGTCTTGCTGATTCTTTGTTAGTGTCAACGGTCAAGTATCTACCTCTCCATTCAAATTCACATTTTCACAGTAAATAGTACAAGATGGTTAGGCATGGAATTATATTGCATTGATGGATAAAAGGAGCTTGACACACTTGTTTATAAATAAAACTAAAAAGGAAGCAAGAAGTGTAAAATGATCAATTAAAGAAGAGAGGGAGGAGGAGTGTGAGAATGAGAGCAAAGAAGAGCTGTTGGTAGAAAGAAATGGTATTCTCCTTCTTCTGATGAGCAATTCTTGCGGCATCACTGCCAAGAGCAGTCGTAGTAGTACTAGTAGTAGTAGCAGCAGTGTAGAGGAAGGAGATAGAAACGAAATGGCGAGGAATAGATTCATGAGCTGATCTGTTAAGAAGAGGCCTCCCCACAACAGCCTTAAACCTCCCACTCCAGCCTTGATCTCCAACCGTCACCACGACCGCATCTGGACGTGGGGAGAAGGAGAACCAACCTCTCTTGGAATAGACATGGAACTCTTCATGGCAGAAGCTGAGGCACAAAGAATGTCTTTCATCATACCCTCTAATCAGCATCCTTATTGCTTCTTCCTCCTCCCACCCTTGTGATTCGATTTGGCTATGCTTCTTCACGTAGCAAACCCCTACACCTTCTTCTTCTTCCTCTTGGTTTCTCCCTCCTAACTTATCTCTAATCGCCTTCCCTATCCTCTCTGCCTCGCCCATCAACTCCCTGCATCTTTCCATATTAGTTCCCTTTCATTCTTTAAAAAAAAAAATCTTAATAAGTTTCTTGCCATATATACCTCAAATCTGAATTACAAGAATCAGCGTTATCTTTATAAAAAACGAACTCCTCTGTCTCATCTTGGAAAATGGTTTGTTCAGCGGCGGCTCTCACCTTAGCCTCGGGAACACCGTGATTGATGAGCTGAAAACAACCGATGGTGGCGATGGCATCCATGAGTAGGAACGAGGAGGAGCCTAACCGGAGGAAATCAAA
Source organism: Moricandia moricandioides (assembly GCA_905132885.1). Taxonomy (NCBI): domain Eukaryota; kingdom Viridiplantae; phylum Streptophyta; class Magnoliopsida; order Brassicales; family Brassicaceae; genus Moricandia; species Moricandia moricandioides. Next base: position 100,607 of record CAJHQQ010000251.1, read on the forward strand.
GGTGGGAGGGTTCAGAAGGAGCCTGTGCTTGGGGAAGACTTTGTCAGGCAGTACAAGATTTGGAACTCGACCACACTTGTCCAAGAACTCCGAGAGGACGTCTTCATTGGCGGTGAAGGAGGCCCGGCGGCTGGACGCCACCGGAGAGGGAGGAGGAGCTCGAAAATCAGGTGATGGAACTCCCATTTTGCTTAGTTAGTTTAGTACTGCTACTACTACAACATGTTATATTTTTCAGGCTTAGTATGTAGAGGAAGGAAGGATCATTTTTAAGAAAAAAAAGAAAAAGGTTTGCTATATAAAGCAAGAGCATAATAATGAGATGCAATTCTATTGTTTGCTTTTTTCACACTTTTTTTTTATATATAGATGATTGTATATCTGCTTTTTTCAACTTTCTCATTTCTGTTCCAGCGATAAAAGTTTCATCGATAATATACCATTATTAGTGGGGATGTATTTATATTCGTCAATGGACCCAACTTGGGCCTTAACTTTCCTTTTCCTTGGATCTCCGGTCATCTAGCAAACGGGCTTTCATTGATTCATGATATATCGTTTAATTTTTTTTTTCTTTTATTCAGAGGTTGAAGATGATAAAGCTACAGCTGTCTCTCGGATTCGATCACATTCGAATTACATGATTATTAAGTTAATGATACAGTACCATTCTTCTTCTGGGGAGTGTCAGATTCCTGTATTTTTAACACCTTAAACATGCATTTAAAATCACGTGCGCGATTTATTTGGTTGGCAGAAGATTTTTTAAATTATTATTTATCTTCGTATTGTTCTAGAAAGCGGAAAATCACAGTTTATTAGGAAATGGTAAAAAGGGAAGAAAATTAATGTTTGCACACTAAAAAAGGGAAAAATAATTAAAGGACTGCGTATTGTGAATTTGTGACAGATTGAAAAAGGAATTGAAAAGTCTTTACTTTGATCTGAATAAAAACAAAATGGTGACTAAAGAACGAAAAGGAATAATGCATTCTTTAATATTGTTGCGAAATTTTATCATTCATAAAAAATATTTTTTCTTTTCATTCCTCTTCATTTTTTATTGTAAAAATATAGAACAAATTTGTTCTTTATTAAATTTGATAAAAAATAATCATTTTTATCATTTTTTTAATTTTATTCTCATCTTTTTCCTATTCAATTTTAGTATTCCTGTGACGGTTATGGTTAGAGCCAATGTTTATTTGACTCGTCTCTTTGGCTTGCAAAACTCTCTCTCTCTCTCTCTAATATGTTGACCAAGTCAGGGCTTTTAAACCCCTTACATGTAAACTAAACACTACAAAAGTCTCCACATCAAATTTACTTTGGAATTCTAGAAGTACATATGCCTTCCCCACTATAGCTAGTTCCGGTCTTCCCCAAATATGTTGAATTGACTCATTCATCCGCTATTTCTCAGATTCCAGAACACAGTGACTTAGTAAGAACCACTTTCTCTTTTACTGTCTTTCTTTTTTCTTTTTACCTTCGATATGTTTAAAAAACACACACACACTAGAACTTGGGGGTCCTCTCTCCTCTCGTTGTTATCTTTTATTGACTTTAAAGATAACAGAATCGATTAGTTTATTAATGAAATGTTCAATTATTACGTATTTTGATAGAGATGAAAATAATTAAAATAAAACGGGCGTAAGATAGCCGCCATCCTCAGCACCCCATATTTGAATAATAAGCCTCTTGCGCATTTAACGACAAAGACTAATAATTTTTTTTCCAAAGTTCCAAAGAAATAGATATCATAGAAAAGTCCACCTTGACGATCCTTCTTCACTGGCCTATATATCCATTTTCTAATCCCATCCTCCTCTCTGCATCCTTCTCTCTCTCTCTCGGTTTCTCCAAACCAAATTTACAGACTGGTTCTTACATCAGACCAAGAACCCAAACTTTAGTTTCTTGATCAAGAGAGTGAGTAAGAGAGACGTTGAGGCAGGATGGATTACAACCCAAATCTTCCGTTAGGAGGAGGAGGTGGGAGCATGCGGCGAAGCATCAGCAGAAGCGTCAGCAGAGCCAGCAGAAACCTCGAAGACATCTTCTCCTCCGGTTCTAGACGCACACAGTCCGTTAACGATGACGAAGAGGCTCTTAAATGGGCTGCCATCGAGAAACTCCCTACTTACAGCCGCCTCCGCACCACTCTCATGACCTCCGTTATCGAGGACGACGTCTACGGCAACCAGCTCCTCAGCAAGGAGGTCGACGTCACAAAGCTCGACGGAGAGGATCGTCAGAAGTTCATAGACATGGTCTTCAAGGTGGCTGAGCAAGACAACGAGAGGATCTTGACCAAGCTTAGGAACAGGATAGACAGGGTGGGCATCAAGCTCCCGACCGTAGAGGTGAGGTATGAGAACCTGACCATTAAAGCAGATTGTTACACTGGTAATAGATCACTTCCTACGCTTCTTAACGCGGTGAGGAACATGGCGGAATCTGTTCTTGGCATGGTTGGGATTCAGTTTGCAAAGAAAGCTCAGCTGACCATCCTCAAAGATATCTCTGGGATCATCAAACCTGGAAGGATGACTCTCTTGTTGGGTCCGCCTTCTTCGGGTAAGACCACGCTTCTCTTGGCTCTTGCTGGAAAACTCGACAAAGCCCTTGAGGTCTCTGGTGATATCACTTACAATGGTTACCGTCTCGATGAGTTTGTTCCTAGAAAAACCTCCGCGTACATTAGCCAGAACGATCTCCACGTTGGTATCATGACTGTTAAGGAGACTCTTGATTTCTCCGCTAGGTGCCAAGGTGTTGGTACCCGTTACGGTATAATAACAACAAATCTTTTTATCAATCGTTTTGTTTTTATTTTGTGTGCTCTTGTGTGAATGAATGGGATTCTGGTGTTGCAGATCTGTTGAACGAGCTCGCAAGGAGAGAAAAGGACGCTGGGATCTTCCCTGAAGCCGATGTTGATCTGTTCATGAAAGCCTCGGCTGCTCAAGGAGTAAAGAGCAGTCTCGTCACTGATTACACTCTCAAAGTGAGCCCCTCACCTATTCAAATCTGTTTAAACTCTTGTTTTTAAGTAAGATGGTCTGAATGGCAACATGCGGAACAACTGTATAACGCAATGTAGTTTTGATAGTAACAAAAATAATATAGATATATAGGTATATGTAGAAATTTTTGTTACTATAAACAGGTCGGGTGCCGTTTGTAATATTTAGAGCCTGCCTGAATTTTAGGAATGGACGCTGTAGTGTTCACCGAGATATATGATTCTTCTAGAGATTTTCTTTGTTGTGGCACAGTACTCTTATAGTAGCTAAATAAAACTCTGATACTTGGAACAGATTCTGGGGCTTGACATTTGCAAAGACACCATAGTTGGAGATGACATGATGAGAGGAATCTCTGGAGGTCAGAAGAAACGTGTCACAACAGGTGAGATGATTGTGGGGCCTACAAAGACGCTTTTCATGGACGAGATATCCACGGGTCTTGACAGCTCAACCACTTTCCAAATCGTCAAGTGCCTGCAGCAGATCGTTCACCTCACAGACGCCACGGTGCTCATGTCTCTCCTCCAGCCTGCTCCCGAGACCTTTGATTTGTTCGATGATATCATCTTGTTGTCCGAGGGTCAGGTCGTGTACCAAGGACCCAGGGACCACATTCTCGACTTCTTTGAGAGCTTTGGTTTCAAGTGTCCCGAGAGAAAAGGAACAGCTGATTTTTTGCAAGAGGTCACTTCCAAAAAAGACCAGGAACAATACTGGGTGAACCAGAACAGACCCTATCGATACATTCCAGTTTCAGAGTTTGCCAGCAGGTTCAAGGCCTTCCACGTTGGACAGAAGCTTTCCAACGAACTCTCGGTACCGTTTGATAAGTCTCGCGGACACAAAGCAGCTCTTGTCTTTGACAAGTACTCTGTCTCAAAGATGGAGCTTCTCAAGAGCTGCTGGGACAAAGAGTGGCTGCTTATGCAGCGAAACGCCTTTTTCTACGTCTTCAAGACGGTGCAGATCATCATCATCGCTGCAATCACGTGTACACTCTTCCTCAGAACCGAAATGGACACAAACAACGAGGCTGATGCAAACCTCTACATAGGAGCATTGCTATTTGGAATGATCATCAACATGTTTAATGGTTTTGCAGAGATGGCTATGATGGTCTCGAGGCTCCCTGTGTTCTACAAACAGAGGGATCTCCTGTTTTATCCATCATGGACATTCACCCTTCCAACCTTTTTGCTCGGGATTCCAACCTCAATCTTCGAATCAACAGCATGGATGGTTGTGACTTACTATTCCATTGGTTTTGCACCAGACGCGGGCCGCTTCTTCAAGCAGTTTCTCTTGGTGTTTCTGATCCAACAAATGGCTGCTGCCCTCTTTAGGTTGATCGCTTCTGTGTGCAGAACCATGATGATAGCTAATACAGGTGGTGCTCTCACTCTACTTCTCGTCTTCTTGCTCGGTGGCTTCCTTCTTCCACGTGGTGAGATTCCTGAGTGGTGGAGGTGGGCATACTGGATATCTCCTCTCACCTATGCTTTCAACGGTCTAACCGTCAATGAAATGTTTGCTCCTAGATGGATGAATAAACAGGTGAGTGCTTGCTGCTTTATTCTGTGTATTTTGCAAACATACATATCATAGTAAAGTAGTCTCACTTTTTTAAAAAAAATTGTAGGCTTCCAATAGCAGCACAAGTCTCGGAACCATGGTGCTTAATAATTGGGATGTCTACCATAATAAAAACTGGTACTGGATTGGGGTTGGAGCCTTGCTTGGTTTCACAGTACTCTTCAACCTTCTTTTCACTTTTGCACTTACCTATCTCAACCGTAAGTTCTTGTGGCGTTTTATTATGTTATATGCATCACCCCACCCCTTGCACAAAAATAGACTAACTAGTAATGTACCTTGTTAACTACAGCTCTTGGGAAGAAGTCAGGTTTACTTCCAGAAGAAGAAAATGAAGACTCGGATCACAGGGCAGGAGAGGTTGCAATGGGAAGAATGGGCAGGAGTGCTGACTCTGTGGGTGAAGCATCCAGCGGTGGAGCCACTAAGAGAGGAATGGTTCTTCCTTTTAGTCCTTTGGCTATGTCCTTTGACGACGTTAGATACTTTGTTGACATGCCTGCGGTAACCATTCATCCTCATTTTTTCCCTCCTTGAGAAATCTTCACCATACTACCAAAAATATTAACATATATATTGATTTGGTACAGGAAATGAGAGAGCAAGGAGTTACAGAAAACAGACTACAACTGCTGAAAGGTGTGACAGGTGCATTTAGACCAGGAGTCTTGACCGCGCTCATGGGGGTGAGTGGTGCAGGCAAGACAACACTAATGGACGTTTTGGCCGGAAGGAAAACAGGTGGATACATCGAAGGAGATGTCAGAATCTCAGGATTCCCAAAGGTTCAAGAGACATTTGCTAGAATTTCAGGATACTGTGAGCAGACTGATATTCACTCCCCACAAGTGACAGTCAGAGAATCTCTGATTTTCTCTGCTTTCCTCCGTCTTCCCAATGAAGTCAGCAAAGAAGAGAAGATGATGTTTGTGGACCAAGTTATGGAACTGGTGGAGCTTGACAGTCTCAAGGACTCCATCGTGGGTTTACCAGGTGTCACGGGGCTTTCCACGGAGCAGAGGAAGAGACTGACAATCGCAGTGGAGCTTGTAGCTAACCCTTCCATCATCTTCATGGATGAGCCTACTTCCGGGCTGGACGCCAGAGCAGCAGCTATTGTGATGAGGGCAGTGAGGAACACAGTGGACACGGGAAGAACCGTTGTCTGCACCATCCACCAGCCTAGCATTGATATCTTTGAAGCGTTTGATGAGTTGATGCTGATGAAGAGAGGAGGACAAGTGATCTACGCAGGTCCATTGGGTCGAAACTCTCACAAGGTGGTCGAGTACTTCGAAGCCTTCCCCGGAGTGCCCAAGATTCCCGAAAAGTATAATCCAGCCACTTGGATGCTTGAAGCCAGCTCACTAGCCGCAGAGTTAAAGCTTGGTGTTGACTTTGCTGAGTTGTACAAGTCATCCGCCTTGCACCAGTAAGCTGCTTCTCTCTTTTATTAGGATTATAATGAATGAATGAATGAATGAATGATACTAAACAAACAAAATAATGATGTTGCAGGCGAAACAAAGCTTTGGTGAAAGAACTGAGTGTACCACCCGCAGGGGCCTCTGATCTCTACTTTGCTACACAATTCTCACAGAACACATGGGGACAGTTCAAATCATGTCTATGGAAACAGTGGTGGACTTATTGGAGATCACCCGACTACAACCTTGTCCGCTTCATCTTCACACTAGCAACATCACTCCTCATTGGTACCATCTTCTGGCAAATCGGAGGTAACAGGTCCAACGCAGCTGACCTGACGATGGTGATAGGAGCTTTGTACGCGGCTGTTATCTTCGTTGGAATAAACAATTGTTCGACGGTACAGCCTATGGTGGCAGTGGAGAGGACTGTGTTCTACAGGGAAAGAGCAGCAGGAATGTACTCAGCTATGCCATACGCCATCTCCCAAGTCACATGTGAGCTTCCCTATGTCTTGATTCAGACCATTTACTACTCCCTCATTGTCTATGCCATGGTTGGGTTCGAGTGGACAGCTGCCAAGTTCTTCTGGTTCCTTTTTGTAAGCTACTTCTCCTTCCTTTACTGGACCTACTACGGCATGATGACTGTTTCACTCACACCAAACCAGCAAGTCGCTTCCATCTTTGCTTCAGCCTTTTACGGCATTTTTAACCTCTTCTCGGGCTTCTTCATCCCAAGACCAAAGATCCCCAAGTGGTGGATATGGTACTACTGGATCTGCCCTGTCGCTTGGACCGTCTATGGATTGATTGTCTCGCAGTATGGTGACGTGGAGACACGTATCGCCGTCCTAGGAGGCCCTCCCGAACTCACCGTTAAGCAATACATTAAGGACTATTACGGGTTCGAGTCTGACTTTATGGGACCAGTCGCTGCCGTCCTAGTCGCATTCACTGTCTTTTTTGCCTTCATCTTTGCCTTCTGCATAAGAACTCTCAACTTCCAGACCAGATGAAAAAAAAAACCTCAAAATCTTAATCCTCATTTTTTTCTTTTTCCTTCTTTCTTTGTTGATTGATGTATGCATATGCTCTCTTTTGTTACTATGTATAATGTGTTCTAGAGTCATAAGGCTTTATTTTTAATAATTTCATTAAATACCTCATATAGATGATGACAATGCAGATGTAATAAACCCCCACCTTTGTTTTCTTTTTGTTGAATTTAGAACATAACTTTTTTTCTTTCGTTCTGTGGGAGGAAGGTTGATCCAAATCTGCCTTTTGAGCTTATGATAATGTAAACTTTCATGTATGGTCAATGGTCCAGCCATCTAGCCGAATGATATCATGGTTCCATTTACAGCTTTGTTAGTATTTAGCAAGAAAGTTTATCATTGTCTTTTTAATGAGCATCTTATAATATGACTTGTATAGTAGAATCTCCTTGATTACAATGATATGTTACAGTGCAGAAGCCATGATATCAACAAGTCGAAACTCATATCTAGAGATATAAGTTGCATTCTTATGACCTAATGAAACCAGACATGAACTTGACAAATGCGAATGGTAATGGAATGGGATTTTGAGAGAAACTTACACACAGAGCCCGTCCTGAAGCCAGAGAGTCCACAAGCAAAAAGAAAAAAAAAGGTTGCTCAGTTAGTGACTTAAAAAAGGGAAAACAAACTTATGAAAACTTGAGGCTGCAAGCTCTAGCTTCCTTCGCTTGGGTTCAGAGCTGGCACTACTTACGCACAAACCAAACATAGAATAAGAAGTTGTTGTCGTCTTGGTGTGAAAAGAGGCTTATCCAAATGCGCCTTCATTTAATTTGTTCTATCGACGGAAGGTGAGAAGGGCGAAGCACTATTAGATAGTCCAGGCATATTATCCAAAACCCAAAACCGAACCGGAGCCGAACTGAAAAAACGAGACCTAAACCGAACCAAAAATTACAAAAACCCAAACGGTTCTTACTTTTCTAAATTCGAAACACCAAAAGCAAACCGAGAACCAAACAAGTACCCGAATATTTTAATTATAATAAACATATTAATTATTTTTAGTTTTAATATATAAGTGTAACTTAAAAAAAGTCCAGGAAACCCTAATTACCTAATATGAGTTTTATCGGGTTAACTTGGTTTTCGGGCTTTTTTTTGGTTTTCTAGATTTTAAACCCGAACCAAACCCAGACTATTTCTAATTCAGTTATACTTCGGGTTTTATAAAAAAAATGGAAACCCGAACCGACTGGATCTAAAAAATTCTCGATTCCTAAAGGGTCCTAAACACCACAACCAGAATATCCCGAAAATCGTATAACCCAAACCGACCCGAACTGAAAAACACAAATGCCCATCACTACTATTAGAAGTGGATTTTCACACCTTTACAAACTCTATCCAAGAATCCGTCCTAATAATTCAAAGGTCTGTTAAGAGAACAATAGACCTATAAAGAACGAATGCTTATCCCGAGCTCGCAGGAGAGTCAATGACAACTTGACTGAGTCAATCTAAAACGTAAAGAAGATTGCAGCATTCGGAAAGGTCTTAATGACACTAGATATTCGTCGGAGATCAAGTCGCCATTATGGTCCCCTCCAAACATCTATAAAAGAATGACAAAGGAAAATATTTAGGAGATCCAAGCCTAATACATGAAAGCTATACCCAAATTACTCTTGAATTTAACTTATATTCTTATACATGCTCATCATAGCTATATAAGTTCGAGATATCAATAATAAACACTTTTTGCAACCAAGTCATTGGTAAACAATCTTTTTACTTAATACTTCTTCAATATGTTAGTATAATACCTAACTCTCTATTGAATGGATTTAGAGATCTCCATCATTTGATACTAAAAGGAAGAGGGTTTCAACACAAAACAAACTCTCAGAAATTCCGATGTGGGACATACATCAAAGATTGGAGTAGATTTTACAGGAAACAGCTCGGGTCTCACCCGCAGACTACGTGAGAATAGGTCAATCTAAACTTGTGAATATGATGCTTGAACTTGATACCACTGAGGCAAGGAAAACATTTTTAATGGATTCGTATTCAGAGATGATATATATCATCGCATTAAGAAGACACGCAAGAATAAAACCAAAGGAGTATGACAAAAGGGAAAAAGACCAATGGCAAAAGATAATTGCGACCACAGAATCAAAATGACAAAACACATGGCACATACTGTAAAAACTTTGAGCTGTTTATCCGCCCTTTATTCATAAATAAAATGTACTCACTCATCACAGGCTAAGGTTTTCTTTTGCAGCATTGCATGTCTAAGGAGTTCTACAGCAATACATATTGCAAATAACCTCGTCTTGCAAGTATACATATACATACAATTAGCAAATTCAGTTGCATGGTTAGTTTGCACTATATTTTGACTTCTCACAAATTATAAAACGTGGAGCTGCCAAAAACGCCTCTATTTCACAAGTTAATAAGTTTTTTTGCTCACCAACAAAAGTTTTTGATCTAGTGGTAATGGAACTCCAGATGGAGTGTCCGCCTTGGTTTCGAGTCGTCTTCGCCACCTTCCCGCCTATAACCGTACGTGCCTGGATGGAATGCCTTGTGAGGATTATTCTAGACTTACCGCCTGGGATAATACACATGTCATAAGAAAATGACTTGAGTGCATCAACTTTTAGCTGGACCATCATGACAAGGTTTCATTTCCGGTCCCTAGCACATACACTAGAATTGCAGGTGGTCCCCTTACTCTCGTCTAAGTGATTTGTGTCTTCTACCACCATTACAACAACTATATTGGCCTAAATATTGGAAGGAAACGTGACATTAGAGAAGAAGATGAGATTGAGAGACTAGAAGCGTATGGTGCTCATTAGTTCATCAACATCACATCGGATGGTGTGGGGGTAATTTGTTAGTTAGAATTATGCAACAATAAAAAGAAAAACGTGCGCGCTCTCCTTTTCACTTCTCTCTAGAAAACAACAAAAAAGGTAACGTATCAATCTTTGCGTTCTATTTAAATCAGAAGATAGATGTTCTATTCGTAAATGCTAGTTCGGTTATTCTGAAAAATGATCAACCACACAATAAACTGGTACGTATTTTTTTTAACAATCATATGTCCAAATTGGCGGTGATTGTGTGTAACCAACTTCACGCTATATAACAACAAACACACACAAAAAAAAACTAAGTTCGTACTGCGCACCCATATGATATATTCATATATCTTGGACTCTCAATTTGTGTTGAAAATTATGAGAGATGATTAACATTATCTATGAACACGTATGGGGACTCTCTATATATACGTTTTCTCCATATCTGGTAGCAAATATGCCAATATATGATGGTTATAACTATGTGTATATATATATATATATGCGTTAACGCAGTACCAAGAATCCTAAAAATGTATTTTCCTAGAAATATGTCAATAACAGTTAACAAATTTAGATATTATAAATATTGTTTAAATGGCCTATATAATTGTTTTAGTAAATCACCAAAGGATATATATATATTTGTAATGGTTTGTGGTCGTTTGGTTGTTGCGATACCATGCAGAGTAAAATTATCTAATAGTCATATTTGGTGATTAATGTATTAAACGTAATTTTGACTTCTCTAGAAAATGTGTTTTATATAATAATGTGTATTTACAGTTCAAAAAATAATAATGTGTATTCTAGTGAACATCTTGATCCATTAGTTGGTGTATTTACATATATATTGATTAGTGATATTTAGATAGAACAAAAATGTGGAAACAAGTATAAAGATAAGACTTCTTTTTCAAGAAAAAAGTATAAAGGTAAGACAGGCAGAATAAAGAAATAATAATTATTGTTAATATAGGCCATTCAAACAATATTTATAATATCTAAATCTGTTAATTGTTATTTGAACAATATTTACCTTAAATTGTATTTGACTTATTGTATTTTTACATCAATTATTGTTAAGGTAAATAATAACGTATTTTTACATCAATTATTTAAAAAATATTTACCTCAAATTGTATTTTGATTATTGTATTTTTACATCAATTATTGTTAAGCTAAATATTTTTACATCAATTATTGCTAAGGTAAATAACAATTAACAAATTTATAACAAATTGTATTTAAATAGCCGTGTGTATAATAACGTATTTTTACATCAATTATTGTATTTTGATTTTAAGGTAAATACGTTTTTATACAAATGTAAGAAACTTTAGAGATTACATTAAAAAGGACCGACAGGAAATGGAAAGAAACAGAAGAGAATTACATGAATCTTGTTCCTTAGGGAGCATCTCAGTGGGAGAAGCTCCTGCGCATGAATCTTAGTTTCCTCAAATCAGTTTCCGATCTATCTGCTTTGAAGGACCGAACTATATGTTCCTTCTTTTTAAATTCCACCTATATTGGAGGGTGGTGGATTCGTAATTAAATTGCAGTAACTTTCATATCTGTCCAAAAGGAAACAGTTAGCCTGTTTTTAAAAATGAGGAAAATGTGTATATAAGAGCATTTTAGATGACAAAAAAAAGCATTTTAAACGTCTTTTATCTTTTGAACAAAAAAAAAACTTCTTTTATCTTTTCATTTTTAGGGATTATGCATTCCAACAAGCTTTCATCTCCTCAACTTTTAAATGAGTGAATAGAGCATTTTCAACTTTGAGAGTTTACTATTCACCCTATAAATATATTTATATATGTTTAATAATTTCATGTATAATCTCTGTTATATAACTTTTGATTACTTACCATTATATTTTTTATAAATATTTCAACTAAAATATCTTATTAACACTTTTATATTATTTATAGTTATATACTTATTATTATACATTTCTCAAAATATTGCATTTTAATTTTTTAAATAGTATTTTTAGTTTATTATGAAAGTTCATAGATTATTTTTTAATTATTACTAATATTAAAGTTTAAAAATATAAATATTAAGTTCCTTTTCAATAAAATTTGAGGGTGATCATTGTAGAAACACACTCTAAAGTCTCAACCTTTTATTTTGTTAGTTTCCTCCTTTAAAATGGAAATGTCTATTAAAAATACTCTAAAAAGTATTAAAATACAGACTATAGTGTTGATTGTTTGCAATAAATTTTGGTTTTAGACTTTGAATTTTGATTTTCAGGTTTTTGTTTTTTTATTTTCAGCTTTCGGTTTTGGTTTTTAGTTTTTAGATTTTTGTTTTTTGGTTTTGATGTATTTTTATTTTATTTTTGAAAAAAACAACTAGTATATTATTTTGAAATCATACAAAAAAACTAAATGAAGTATTTATAAGTTACCATTAAAATTTATCAAAATATAGTGATTATTTTATAAAAATAAAAACACTTTAACATGTTTTTAATTATTATATTTTAAGAACTTATACTCTACTAAAATATAAATAATAAAATCCCTATAAATTATATAAAACTAATGTACAGAAAATTTAAAAAGTATCTATAAAAATATCTTATATAAGTTATTTTAAATTTTAAAACTTGAATGGCAATTGTTTTCTTTTTCAAAATTAATATAATATAAACTATTAATAATTTTTTATATAATTTTTTGTTATTTTTATGTATCTGATAATTATTACAATTATTCAATAATTTTTATTTATATAAATCAATAACTAATTGCTTACAATTAATTAATAATGTATATAAGTATCAAATTTTATTTTTCAGATATGAAACACTAATAAATTATTTCTATTTTTTTCAAAATAATATTTTATGTACAAAAACTTGTATGAGAATGACTTCAAGTTTACTTCAATGAGTGACTCTCCTATTATTCACTTCCATTTTTCCTCAATTTAAGTGAGAGAAACGAGTAAATGATATTTGGATGGATTGATACTACTTGACTCTTTTTTAATTGGATTCTATTTGAGTTTGGGTAAGTGGAAATGTAGATATGAGGTGTGGTTATGAGATTTTATTGATAGCATAAAATATTATTTAATTAATGATTAATTAAATGAACTATGTTTTATCCCAAAACAAAATTGTTATTTTTTATTAAAAGCCCATACAAGTTAGTTTTTGTTTTGATAAATTAATTAAAATTTTGAAATACTAGTTTTCATAAATTTTAGAAAATTTATTTATTAAAAAAATTGTTTGGTACACCAAATAGTTTTTACAAAAACAAAAATCAAAACTATTTAAAAAACTACAAACAGTCATCGTATATTCAGTGTTCTAAATACGGTTCAAGAATCCGTCTAGGCGGTGTTTAGATGATATACGGTAAATAATTGTATTATTTTCATGTTATTCAGTGTTTTATGCGGATTTATATAGTTTGGGTGTATAATAGCGTTTAAACAACCGTTATGCGGTGGCCGTTTAAGAGGATTTTAAACATTTATATTAAAAAAATAAAGTATTAACATTATTATATATTTTATTAATGTTATTATTTGTACTAATTATTACTTAGTTTATGTGTATATATGATTATAGTTTTTAGATTACTTTTTTAAAAAATAACTTTAAATTTAAAAAATTATCATTTTTATATATTCAAACATATTTTTTATATAATTTGAAGCTATTTATATAGATGATAAAATATATTTGAAATATAATTTATGTTCATTTTTCTAAATTATTGTGTATATATTAATTTTATGTTTATATTTTATAAACACTTATATTAGTCTAGGTTTCATTTAGGTATTTAGGTATCCGCGTATATGTATAGGCGGTGAGGTTCTTGTGCCTTGGTAAGCCTTAAGAGTAGTGAATGTAGATGGATTTTAACCGCATAACTTGCCGATTACTAACGACTTTAGAATCTAATTAATGAAATAACTCTTCAATGACTAACAAACAATCTAATCTATTAAATTATGATCCTATTTTTATCTACTACTAACAAGTTATAGTAGTACTAATTAAAAAATTAGTTAATATGACATATTTGATTATTTACATTAATAATAAAGCAATCCTAAATTTAAATTTTATTTTTTAATTATAACAAAAATCTTTGAAAAAGAATTTAACAAAATCTTACTTAAAATTTTATATATTTTTAGAAAATAACACATTAATAAATTTCGTAATTAGTAATATAATATTATTATAAATCAATGTTAACTAATATTTTATTATAAAACAAGAAAATAAAAATTCTATACTGTTTTTTATAAATTCTATAAATATATTCTGGATTATATAAAAATAGCAGTGCTACATGAATTAAATATGATAAAATTATATTAAATAGGTAATTTAACAATTTTTAAATTTATAGTTTTTTCTTTTAAATAAATTATCACTCATCATTAAAATGGGTTAAAATTCGTAGACTATATAATATTTTATACAAAATAAATGTATTAACATAGGTTAAACTTTTATATATATATATATATATATATATATCTACAAATTTTTATTTATTTTTAAACTCTCAACAATATATTGTTTAAAAATGTTTGTATATAAAATATAATAGTATATAATAAAATTTAGTTCATATACTATTTAAAAATATGTTATTAGAAAACTATGAAATTTTAGTAATTCATTTAAAATATTAGTGACAAATATAATTTTTATTTTAAATTTATTTTTATTTTAATGATAACAAAATATTTTGAGTAATTTTTTTAAAATAGTACCAAAAATTCAAATATTTTATTTATAAAATAATAGATTAGATTTAGTCACAAAAAAAAATCAAAATTCATTTAATGTTCCAAACTCAAAAATAGTTGTGTAATTTTGCAAAGTTTTCTTGACAAAATATAAAAATTTGAAAACAAATATTTAAACTCAAAATAATAATATTGAAAATTTTACAAAATATAAAATCATATATAATAAAAATAACTTTTTGAAATGCATCACGAAAAAACTATTTATATATGTTGTAAAAATTAATGCAATCTAATATTTTGAAGTCTTAATTTAAAAAATAAAATAAAGCTTAATATCATAACATCCAAAAAATACCTATATTAATAAATTTTACTAAAATAATATGATAGATACTAATATGTATAAAATTTAGTAAAAAAAATAAGGCTATATTAACAAAATAAATCTCGTAAAATACTAAAACAATATATGTTAAAATATATTTTCTTATACACAAAATGTAAATAGAAATTATCTTAAATAATTTCTTTTATATAATAGAAATAAATAAAATTTAAAAAATATTATATGCAAAATTTATAAATTAAAGAAAAAACATATTATGAAAAACGTTCTCTATTTGATTATTTCATATGGTTATTTTATTTTACATAACTCGAGAATATATTAGTAAGTAATAGAAATTAATAACAAAGTAAATTGTTTTAAATAAATCACTATATATTAATAATGTTGAATAAAAATATAAATAGTAATATTATAGATTTACACAATATAAAATACTGAACTAGAAATTATATATTTATAATATTTGTAATAATATCTAATACATTTATAAAATAAAAAATATCCGCACGGACGTACGAGTTAAAATCTAGTTTAGTAGATAAAGTAGAGAAAAAATGTAGACAAGTTTGATGGTTTTATATTTTTGATTTTTAGAAAGGACAAAATTAGGATAATATCGAGACTTGTATAAAGAGATGAAGCGGGGATGGAGAAATGGTAAGCGAAACAGAAGCAAAAAGAGATATAAAAAAAAATGTTTTGTAAAGAGTCGTCCTCAAGTCTCCAGACCTTGAGCATAGCAAAGAGCCTCAGCTCTCTGTTCCATAAACCAACACCACTCATCAAGCCCATTTGGACAGGACGTCGAGACAAGCTGTGTCGTCGTCAAAACCTCGGTGGACGATGTAAGGTCAAGGCATCGCAGTCAAATAGTGAACAGAAAGGTAACATAGTGAAAGAAAAAGTAAAAAAATAAAAGTAAAGGGATTCATAACGGCCGAAGAAGGGAAGTTGCTGGAGGGCCTAACTTGGTCGAGAGGTCTCGATGACATTGCAGATATTACCGGAAGATCACTACTCGTTGAGCTTATTTCCGCAGAGACTGACACTGGTGAGTAGCTAATTTATCATACAAACATTTTTCTTTTAAAGAGTATAGGTTAATTAATGCAACCATGGTACACACATGTCAGGGACGCTGAAGAAACCTGTAGTAGACTATGCACAACGTGTATGGTTCGAATCCCCAGATGAGAAATTTGAGTGCGAGTTCGACATGCCTGAAGACTTTGGAACCGTGGGGGCCATAAGGATACAAAACCAGCACCATCGAGAGATATTCATCAAGGAGATGGAGCTTGAGTTACCCAACGAGTCCGTTACCTTTTCATGTAACTCCTGGGTGTCTCCCAAGTCCATTGACCCAGCCAAGCGGATATTCTTTTCCAACAAGTCCTACATACCTTCCGAAACTCCGGAACCTCTTGTAAAGCTCCGCAAGGAAGAGCTGGAGACTTTGCAAGGCAAAAACCGCAAGCAAGTTGGTGAGTTCGCCAAGCACGAACGCGTTTATGACTATGACGTGTACAACGATGTGGGTGATCCTGACAGAGATGTAGAACTCGCACGTCCTGTTATTGGAGGCCTCTCTCATCCATACCCAAGGCGGTGCAAGACTGGTCGGAAACCCTGCGACAAAGACCCCTCCACAGAGAAACGTGAAGGGGACTTCTATGTCCCCAGAGACGAGGAGTTCTCCTCAACCAAGGGAAATGCATTCACGGGAAAGGCTATCTTGGCAGCTCTTCCCTCGGTGTTCCCACAGATCGAGTCTGCTCTGCTGGATCCCAAATCGCCCTTCCCACACTTCAAAGCTATAGAAGATCTCTTTGACGTTGGTCTCAATCTTCCCAAGGATGCTGGCCTTTTATCAGTGATCCCCAAACTTATTAAAGTTGTTGCTGAAGCTCAAGATGATCTTCTCCAGTTTGATCCGCCTGTTCTTCTTAACAGTACCAACCTCCCTTTAGTCCTTCTTTATATTAACTCAATTTTATTCTGCATACAATTTATCTGACTTTCCTAAATCATTTGATTCTAGAGGATAGATTTTCATGGATCCGAGACGACGAGTTTGCTCGCCAGACACTTGCAGGCCTTAATCCCTACAGCATTCAGCTAGTTACAGTAAGCTATATACGTCTTTTAACTAATAATTTTAAGTGTTCTGCTAGTTTCATAAAGCAACATTCATTCATATGTATAAATGGTGGTAAAAAAAAACACCTTCTGGTTTTACTGCTTAAATCCTACCATAAATTTGATATCACTTTACAAATTTACTTTTACTGAATGATTATTTTCAAAAATATCTTAGTTTTTTTGATGAAAATGGACTTAAATAACTTTTTAAAATATTTATAAAAAAATTTCAAAACTCAACCTCACCCTTTTAACACTAAAACCTAAATAATAATCACTAAAATTTAAACTCAAATATTATTATATTTTTGATAGTGTGTATTTTTGCAAAGTGATATTTAACTTATATTATTCTTGACAATTTCTCTAAATCTGATTGCACTTTTAATTCTAGGAATGGCCGTTGCAAAGCAAATTAGACCCTGCGGTTTATGGTGATCCCAACTCACTCATTACTTGGGACATTGTGGAAAAGGAAATCAGAGGAGTCATGTCAGTGGATGAGGTAAGTTTTAATGTCTTCTAGAGGTTTTAAAAAGAAGACGATTCCCTTATTGAATGAATGTATCAATGGGTATACGCAGGCTCTAAAGAACAAGAGATTGTTCATGTTGGATTATCACGACTTGCTACTACCGTATGTGAACAAAGTGAGGGAGTTAGATGATACCACCTTATATGCTTCTCGAACCCTATTCTTCCTCAGCGATGATAGCACGCTAAGACCTGTTGCCATTGAGTTGACTCGTCCCCAAGATGTCAACAGGCCCCAATGGAAGCAGGTCTTCACGCCAGGCTATGATGCTACCACCAGCTGGCTATGGAAACTTGCTAAGACTCACGCTGTTGCTCATGATGCCGGTTATCATCAGCTTATTTCCCACTGGTATAACTAATAGGACATATGTTTTTTTTTTTGTTAGAGACCAAACTTTGAGACATAACACCAGATGTATGTGTTTCTCTAATCGCTAACAAGTAAAGAGATGGAAAATTATACAGGCTGAGGACTCATTGCTGTATGGAGCCGTACATAATAGCTGCAAACAGACAACTAAGTGCCATGCATCCTATCTATAGGCTTTTGCATCCTCACTTCCGCTACACCATGGAGATCAACGCTCGTGCACGCCAAAGTCTCATCAACTCAGGTGGAATCATTGAGACTTGTTTCTGGCCAGGCAAGTATGCAGTAGAGCTAAGTTCAGACGTCTATGATAAACTATGGAGGTTCGACAAGGAAGGTTTACCTGCAGACCTCATCAACAGGTAACTAAGGGCATGTTTATTGCAAATCTCTTAGCGTGGGGTTCTTAGCTTTTCTAAGAGACGTTTCTTAACTTTTAACTAAGAAAACTTAAGAACCGTCTCTTAAATAAAAGACATAAGAGAGGTCTCTTAAGAGAAAATTAAAAAAATTAAAAACGTGAAATTATAAGTTAAGAACCATGCCTAAGAGACCGTGGATAAACATGGCCTAACTGTTAACGTTTTTTTTTTGTGTCACAGCACAATTAAATTACTAAAGAAAAAATTGAAAATATTTGCCTTTGTCAGGGGGCTGGCTGTGGAAGATGAGACGGCGGAACATGGAGTGAGGCTGACGATACCAGACTACCCATTTGCGAATGACGGTCTAATGTTGTGGGATGCACTAAAGGAATGGATCACAGACTATGTGAATCACTATTATCCAGAGGCAGGACTGATCATGTCGGATGAGGAACTCCAAGGATGGTGGAATGAGGTGAGGAACATAGGGCATGGAGACAAGAAAGACGAACCATGGTGGCCTGTGCTCAGAACACAAGATGACTTGATTGGCGTGGTGACTACCATTGCGTGGGTGGCTTCAGGTCACCATGCAGCTGTAAACTTTGGACAGTACGGGTATGGAGGGTACTTTCCCAACCGACCAACCACAACAAGGATAAGAATCCCAATGGAAGAGCCGACAGAGGAAGAGCTTAAAGAGTTCTATGAAGAGCCAGAGAAGGTGTTGCTGAAGACATTCCCGTCGCAGAAGCAGGCGACGCTAGTGATGGTGACTCTGGATCTACTATCGACCCATTCACCAGACGAAGAGTACCTGGGAGAAGTGCCAGAAGCATCTTGGGCCAGTGATCCTGTCATCTTTGCTGCATATGAACGATTCAAAGGCAGGCTCCAATATCTAGAAGGAGTGATAGATGAGAGGAACGTGAATGTTTCTCTAAAGAACAGAGCTGGAGCAGGGGTTGTCAACTACGAGCTTCTGAAGCCCATCTCTGAACCCGGTGTTACTGGAATGGGTGTTCCCTACAGTGTGTCTATCTAATGCATCTGTTTACTTGCTAAATCATTCAAGGGTCACCAATAAAACTATAAGTTAATGATCCATATATATATATATCTGAATCAACTGGTCTAGAATACAACCAAATCTTTTGCTTACCCAAAAAAGTCCAGAGGAATTTGACAGTGCATTTCCTTCAGGGTCATAGGCTCTTTAATTTGGCTAGTCCTTAAACTTAATTCTGTTGGCAGTGAAGCAGCAAAAACAAGTGTCCTGATTACGAGGACACAGAAAGCAAAGAAACAAGAGTTTACAATAACAAATCTGAGAATGAAAATTAAGATGAAAAACTAGATTTTGAACTGCTCTTTAAAATCACAGATTAATAATTGCTTACAAATTTTATTTCATGCAATGAACATTACTAATTTTTGTAATTTATCTATTTAAAACTTTTCATAAAAAATTATTAAATTTATTTATATGATTTGTTTTTTTATTTTAATAGGACTAAAAATTTGAGGATTCCAAAAATTCTGATCTATTTGTTTATTTAACTCGTTTATTACACTTATTTCATTCTAATTTATTTAATAGTTTCATTTAAAATATAATATTTTATCTTTTTTAAATCGTTTTGTATTGATAAAAAATTATTTTCATGTTTATAAAAAATTCTATAATTTTGTTAAATTTATTTATATTATAATTTTAAATTAGACTAATTTTTTGAGGATTTGAGATAATTCAGACTTGCATTATAATTTTGTTAATTTAACCCATTTATCATTTCAACCTGATTTTTAGTGGTTTAATTTTAAATATTTTATTTTTGTAATATGTTTTATATTGATAAAAATTCACTTTTATAATTCATTCTTTATAAATATTACATATGATTATATCTCATGTTAACATAAATATTAAATATCTTAAACTTGTAAATATGTTTAGATGTTAATAGTGTAATTGTATATAGATCTAGATGTCTGTATAATACTCATTTTAGTAACAACAAAATAAAAGAAAATTATTGAAATGAAATATTGTCGATTAATCAATTAGGTGAGATAATGTGGATTTCATCTATTTTTCATGATGTTATAAAGATAAAGAAATTTACTTTTAGAAAAAAATATTTTAGATAGAAAATAGGTCCAAAAACAAAATTATGATAAGACCCTTAATAAAAGGTAAAAGTTTAGTTGAAAGAACAGTGATTTTTAAGTAATATTTTAAGGTATAATAAGGGCAAAAATAACAATAATCATGTTTTAATAATATTGTTACAACTATTTTGGAGGCCGAATAAAATTAGAAAATAAATGATCAAAATTAAAATTAATTTACTTTATTTTTCTAAGACTAGTCAAGTGTAAAAATCAAATGTGCCTCAAAGTATATAGTTGAACTCTAATAGAAATTGAATGGATCTAAATGATGATAGGGATTCAATAAACCTAAAAGCAAACAATTAGATTCAAATGGTTTTTTTTACAACATACTCTAATATATATATATTAAAATATTTTTGTCAACGATAATTCTACATGTCTTATAAAAATCATATTTGATTGTACCATTCTACTTATAATTTTTTTTCATAATATGTATAATCTGTATTTTCATGAAACTTGAACCTTACACCTCTTAATGTAAAAACATTAATAAAATTAATAAAAATAATAAACTGATGAAATATTATATATTATTTTAAATTATATAATTAGTTACCATAAATTATTTGTGTTGTTTGATAATTTGTATGAATTGGTCTTGAACTTTTTTTAAAAATCTGAATAAAATAAATAATTAATAAAAATTATCAAATAATAATTTTTTGAAATTTTACTATGAACCATATAAACAAAAGTCACGTGACTTTCTCAATATTAGAATGTAAAGAAGTTTTTAAGAAAAGAAAAAAAAACGCTTAAGAAATTTGGGCTACCCGTAGAATTTAACACATGACCATTTGGGATAACAAAATTATACGCCTAAATTAGATGGGTCTTACGACTAAAAGGATTAGGCGACGTGTCATGCTTGCAATGGCTAAGAGAACCTTAGGCGAAGTTCCCAAATTACCCTCACTCAGGTGAGAATACAGTTTCACCCCTCTCGAGAAGCTCAGCTAGATTTTTTTTTTCTTCGGTTTCATTCTAAATGGTAACTCCATTTTCTTGAGATCCCAATTTACATTACAACTTCACACCCTAATCCCCATACATTCGCCGATCCCATTTTGATTTGCCGTTCTCCGTCCTTCAATTATGGCTTGCATCAAGGGGGTGGACAGATCCGCCTCCGTCGCGCTGGCACCCGACGCTCCTTACATGGCCGCCGGAACAATGGCCGGAGCCGTGGATCTCTCGTTTAGTTCATCCGCAAGTCTGGAGATCTTCAAGCTCGATTTTCAGTCAGACGATCGCGATTTGCCACTGGTTGGGGAAATCC
This sequence comes from Moricandia moricandioides, assembly GCA_905132885.1. NCBI lineage: Eukaryota > Viridiplantae > Streptophyta > Magnoliopsida > Brassicales > Brassicaceae > Moricandia > Moricandia moricandioides. The sequence goes on from CAJHQQ010000251.1 coordinate 122,520, forward strand.
CCTGCTCCGAGCGTTTCCATAGACTCGCATGGGGAAGAAATGGATCTGGATCCGATGAGTTCTCCCTCGGTCTTATTGCCGGCGGCCTTGGTGATGGCAATATAGATCTGTGGAATCCGCTTTCTTTAACCAGGTGCTTCCCGTTCAAATTGAATTCATCGCCATTTAGATTTATTTGTTCACATACGATCGTAATTGAAAATTGAAGGCACTACCATTGTCTAGTTTTGCTTTTCGGTATTGAGTTTTCGTGACTAACTCGAACAACTGTCTCATTTTTCTCAGTTCCCAGTCCAGTGTTAATGCACTCGTTGGACATCTTTCAGTTCACAAAGGCCCCGTGAGTTTTTATTTCATCTCTTGCTAAACGCTTGTGTTGTTTTTGACTCTCCTCTCATTGGATGCTACTTTTCCTTGGGTCTTATAGGTTCGTGGTCTTGAGTTTAATGCAATCACCCCAAATCTACTTGCCTCTGGGGCTGATGATGGTGAAATTTGCATTTGGGATCTAACTAAGCCTTCCGAGCCTTCTCATTTTCCCCTTCTCAAGGTTAACCACCACTTCTGTTTATCTTAGTGCATTACTTTGCTCGGAATTTCACCTAAATTTATCTTCAGTCTTTTGAGTTGAATCCTAGAGCATCTTTAAACGAGTGTCTTATGCAGGGAAGTGGTTCTTCCACGCAAGGTGAAATCTCCTTTATATCGTGGAATAGAAAAGTTCAACAGATATTAGCATCTACCTCATACAATGGAACTACTGGTGAGATTTACCGGGTTTCTTCCCCTTTCTTTATCTGGTTGATTTGTATTTCAATTCTGTGAACTCTAATTCTTTCTGCTCATTTGTGTTTTTTTTCCCAGTCATATGGGACTTGAGGAAGCAGAAGCCTTTGATTAAGTAAGTATACAGTTTTTAAGTGATATTAATGAGGTGCTCTATTCTTTCTTGCTATAGAAAGCTTGATCTTGCCATTATCCCTCAACAGTTTTGCAGATTCAGTTCGACGCCGTTGCTCTGTTTTACAATGGAACCCTGACATTGCTACTCAGATAATGGTTGCATCAGATGACGACAGTTCACCTACTCTGAAGGTAAAGGAATCGTTTAATTTCTTGCCACATTTTGTTCAGATTGGTTCGTTTAGTAACCTAAGGTATCCACAATCAGCTCTGGGACATGAGGAATACAATGTCTCCTGTGCGGGAGTTCACTGGACACCAAAAAGGTATTTTCAAATCATTTATTTAAAATTCCTTTTCCATTTGTAGATCAGCCATCTCAGGGTCATCTCATTAGTCTTGTTGTCTTCATTCTTTCTAGTATTTACCGTTTTGGTGAATTGTAGTGGTGTGACTTCTTATCTTGCAGGTGTGATTGCAATGGAGTGGTGTCCAAGTGATAGCTCATATCTTCTTACCTGTGCTAAGGACAACCGAACTATTTGCTGGGACACTAATACAGCAGAGGTAGGGAATTGATGAAATATACATATTTGCTACCTTTCATCCGCTAATTATTAGCGCTTCTTCATTTAGACTGAACTTGATCCAACTATATCAGATTGTGGCTGAGTTACCTGCTGGCAACAATTGGAATTTTGATGTTCATTGGTACCCAAAGATACCTGGAGTCATATCAGCATCTTCATTTGATGGGAAAATTGGCATCTACAACATCGAGGTATCTTGGTAGTTTAATGTATTTGAAATTGTTTGGTTCTAGGTGAAAATTAATGTATGAGACCACAATATAATACGAACTTGTGAATTCAGCCTTGTTGACTGTTTTTCGTTCCCATTATTAATTTAGATTTCGGTTTCCCAGTTTGTTGCTTTACTGGTGATCAAATAGTTCTCATGCATTTACCGTTTGAGAATTACCTTACTAGCAAGACTTTTTGGACTCGAGATCTCCCAATTACAAAAATATGAGTTCGACCTAGAATAAATTACAAAATATGAGTTCAACCTTTAATGCAGGGTTGCAGTCGCTATGGTGCTGAAGAGAATACTTTTGGTACTGGTAATGTCATTTACCTGAACAATTGTTTACCATAATTACTTGTTATGACTCCTTGATGGAGGATTGGATAGCATTAGAACCAACATCACTTCTTATAATCCTCTTTGTACAGCTTATTTAAAAGCACCGAAATGGTATAAGCGCCCGGTTGGTGCATCTTTTGGATTTGGGGGAAAGCTAGTATCGTTTCAGGCAAAGGCCCCTCCGAAGGGTGCCTCATGCATTCCATCTGAGGTTAGCTTATAGGAATAATATTGTCTTCTATTATACTCCTTTTGTTCGTCAATTCGTACCTGACTAAATGTCAAATTCAGGTTTTTCTGCACAGCCTGGTAACAGAACAGAGTTTAGTGAGTCGTACTTCTGAATTTGAAGCCGCCATAGAAAATGGAGATAAGACTTCTCTCAGGGGTTTGTGCGAGAAGAAATCTGAAGAGACTGAGTATGCCATCCCTGTGATTAAAATGTTCATATTCTTCTTTGACAAACTCATCCGACAACTAAACTTTGCTCTGTTTCAATTCACTGATTTGGCAGGTCCAAAGAAGAGAAAGAGACGTGGGGCTTGCTGAAAATGATGTTTGATGAGGAAGGAACTACAAGGACAAAGTTGATCAGCCATCTTGGTTTTAGTTTGCCTTCTGCAGAAAAGGATCAGGCTGTAAATGGGCTCTCTTCAGATTTGAATGGCCTCGAATTAGAGGATACTGCGGTGCATGCACGGGAGCCTGAGGAAAGTAACGAGGCAGCTGCATTTGCTATGGACAATGGAGAAGACTTCTTTAACAATTTTCCTGCTAAACCAGATACACCCGTATCTACCGCTGCCACAGATTTTATGCCTCCTGACACAGATTTTGCTGCCAAAGAAGAAGAAACTCAAGAAATGCCAGAAGAAGAAGATGAAAGTTCTGACCTTGATAATGCCATCCAGCGTGCTTTGGTTGTTGGAGATTACAAGGAAGCGGTGGATCAGTGTATATCTGCAAATAAGATGGCTGATGCTTTAGTTATTGCTCATGTTGGTGGTACAGCGTTGTGGGAGAGTACTCGTGAGAAATATTTGAAGATGAGCAGTGCACCTTTCATGAAGGTATAAATATGCTTTCTAACTTTGTATGTAGGTAAGTGCCATCATCCCTGTTTATGGTCGATAAGCCTATAAACCATTGGATTCTAATCTGCTTTCAGGTTGTATCTGCAATGGTGAACAACGATCTCACCAGCCTTGTCTATACAAGGTCACACAAGTTCTGGAAAGAAACTCTTGCTCTCCTATGTACTGTAAGTCTATCAACCTCTTGCTTTTCATGTTTTACTTGATCAAAACATATTCTCCTATTACTCTAGCTCTTCAAACAATGAACAACTCGTTAGTGTGACATGAAGCATGCAACTGCGACGTTGTTCTGGTCACGATAAAACTGTTTTGTATTTAATCGTGCTCTTATAATTCGTAAATAGTTTGCACAAGGAGAACAATGGGCCAGCCTGTGCGATGTCCTTGCCTCAAAGTTGATGGCTGCTGGTAACACTTTGGCTGCAGTTCTGTGCTACATTTGCGCAGGAAATGTTGACAGAACAGTTGAAATTTGGTCGAGGAGCCTTGCAAACGAGCGCGATGGAAGATCTTATGCCGAGCTTCTTCAAGTGCGTATCAGTTTCCATGTTTTGTGCATAAATTAAGTGGGCTTCCTTGTTCATATTCTTTTGCTCTTTTCTTTTAATAGGATCTGATGGAGAAGACTCTTGTCCTTGCTTTGGCAACTGGCAACAAAAAGTTCAGCGCATCTCTGTGTAAACTCTTTGAGAGTTATGCGGAGATATTGGCCAGCCAAGGGCTTCTTTCAACGGCAATGAAGTACTTAAAAGTTCTGGATTCTGGTGGCTTGTCACCTGAACTTTCTATATTACGTGATCGCATTTCTCTTTCTGCAGAACCTGGTGCGTATGCAGTAGTGTTTTGGTTATTTCTTAAGAGGATTGCATTGTGATGATAAAATTAGTGTATCATTTCATATTGCATCTGCAGAGACTACCACTGTAGCTTCAGGCAACACTCAGCTTCAAAGCACCATACCATATAACCAGGTCTCTTTCATTTTTAGTCTGCAGCTATCTTTAGATTAGAGCTTGACTCTTCTGGAATCCACTTATCTTTGACCGACAACATACTTATCCTCTTATTCTTCTGTGGTTTAGGAGCCAACTCAGGCGCAACCAAACGTTCTTAGTAACCCGTATGATAATCAGTATCAACAACCATACACTAATACTTATGGTGGAGGATATGTCCCCACAGCTGTAAATCCACCACCCATGCAGCAAGCAACCATGTTTATGCCTCATCAAGTTCAGCCAGCTCCGCAGGTTTCTGAAGTTTTGGGCTTTGTTGCATTTCCTTTTGCTCATTCTTTGTTACCACCATGCATTAATTCTCATCCTTATCTGCCAGTTTTCAGATGTCTAGGTTAGGAGATTTTCGTTTATGATTTTGAATAGGGCGTTGGTCAATCTTTTAAAATAGTACGACATCTGGATATGTATCTAGTGTTCAAATGCCTGGTCTCGTCTTTTGTGTCGTTTGTCTTAGTATTAGGATGCGTTATAGGTATCTCCCTCTTGACAAAAATAATATACTCAAACACGAACATTACAGCCTCTAAAGTCATGTCGGAAAAATGAATATATTTCCTTCAGTTCAGTTCTTCTGTAGATACTATATCCTAGAGCTCGTGAAAAGGAGTTTTTGGTGGGAAAGTGTCTTGTTTGTTATGTATAGGTTTCTTAGGTCAATTTGTTGACTATGGTGTGTATATGCAGCCATCTTATCCTCCGGCTCCTGCAAGCAATGCTCAGCCATCCATGAGATCTACTTTTGTTCCTTCAACTCCCCCTGCACTGAAGAACGCAGACCAATATCAGCAGCCAACCATTGGTTCCCATTCATTCGCCGTATGTGAAATTTTATTTTGACTCATTGTAGTTTGATATTTCACGCACTTTTTAGTTTAGCTAAGCTAACAGCTACATGTATGTCACATCAGGGACCATCTAACAATGCATACCCTGTTCCTCCTGGTCCTGGTTCATATGTACCTTCTGCCCCATCACAAGTTGGGCAATATCCTAACCCCAAGATGTCCCAAGTAATTGCTCCAGGAGCTGGACCCATAGGATTTACGCCTATGTCAACTCCAGGAGTTGCTCCAAGATCAGCAAGTCCTCCAGTACAGCAGGCAGCCCCTGCGCCTGCAGCTCTGCCGCCAACTGTTCAGACTGCAGATACTTCCAACGTCCCAGGTATATTGTGCAGCGTGACACTAGCACCATTTGTCTGTTTTGTTTATAGACTTTTTTAAATGGTCACCTGTTGTAAACTCTGTCCAGCGCACCAGAAACCTGTGATAGCAACGTTGACAAGGCTTTTCAATGAGACATCGGAAGCACTGGGAGGCGCACGTGCAAATCCTCCTAAGAAGCGTGAGATAGAAGACAACTCAAGGAAATTAGGGGCTTTGTTTGTGAGAATCAATAGCGGAGAAATGTCCAAGAATGCCGCAGACAAACTCGGACAGCTCTGCCAAGCTCTGGACAATCATGACTTCAGTACCGCCCTTCAGATACAGGTAAGCTAGTGTGAATCTCTGGTTCCTTTCTATTTAGTGACAGAAGAAATAAAGAAAGAAAGAAAGAAGAATCAGTGTTGGTGTTGATAACTCGGTGGAACAGGTACTTCTGACGAACAGCGAATGGGATGAGTGCAGCTTCTGGCTGGCGGCACTAAAGCGGATGATCAAGGGCAGGCAAAATGTGCGGTGATTTGTAAACTTTCTGGGTTGAGCAAAGAGATTATAAATCCACATAGAGAGACTCCTTTTACTTTCTTAATCTTTGTTCTCTTTTAAAACACTGTTGCTGCTACATTTTTTTCTTTTTGCATCAAATACCCCAACTTTCTTTAGATAAGACAGATCTGATTGTTTGACATTCTCATGTTTACCTCACGGACAAGTTTTGTTTTGTTTCTCTTTTCTTTAGTTTATTGTTCTGTTATTTATGTCACCTCTTTGTCATATTTGGAGACATAAAAAATTGACATGAATGTAAAAAGTAGCCCTGCATCTATGGACGGACACGTTATACTGAAAAACACTAGAAACTCGACATACATGGACCTTTCGTTCTCTTTTCTCCAAGACACGTCGCTTTTATAATTGACACGTTATTGAAGCCCAAAATAAGCCCAAAACGAACTGTAAACTATTCAATAGGCCATCAAAAAGGGTTATCGCAACATACAACAACGTTACGATATTATGATTACATCAAATCAAATAATAAATAAATAAAAAAGGTATGTGGCTGCGAGTCATCATCACTCTCTCATATAAGGCAGTGCTCATTGGTGGTAAAGAGCTTCGTTTCCAACTACCCGATCTGAGAAGCATCCTTAGGCTTCAAATTTAGGTCATCAATGGCTTCTTTCATGCTCAACGGGGTCATCACCTCCCCCAAGGGATTAGGTTTTACCGGTTCCAAACTCCAAGCGAGGTCAGTTCCTCCGCTGAGTTTGGTCTCCGTGACCCGAACCACAGCCACACCGAGACTCTCTGTAGCAACCAGATGCAGCAGCGTGTCGGCGTCAAGGCCATCTGCGCAACCTAGGTTCATTCAGCACAAAAAGGAGGCCTACTGGTTCTACAGGTTCCTCTCCATCGTGTACGACCACATCATCAATCCAGGCCACTGGACGGAGGATATGAGGGACGACGCTCTCGAGCCTGCGGATCTGAGCCATCCCAACATGCGTGTTGTCGATGTCGGAGGCGGAACTGGTTTCACTACACTGGGCATCGTCAAGACAGTGAAAGCTAAGAACGTGACGATTCTTGACCAGTCGCCACATCAGCTAGCCAAGGCGAAGCAGAAGGAGCCGTTGAAGGAATGTACGATCGTGGAAGGAGATGCAGAGGATCTCCCTTTTCCTACTGATTATGCTGACAGATACGTCTCTGCTGGAAGGTAACAAAAACAAAAAAAAAAGTCAAATCCTTTTGGTTTTGTAATTGTGGATCAGAGTTGTGAATGGGTTTAGGGTTTTGTCTTTCCGACAGCATTGAGTACTGGCCTGACCCGCAGAGGGGTATAAGGGAAGCTTACAGAGTTCTAAAGATAGGTGGAAAAGCATGTCTCATTGGCCCTGTCCACCCAACCTTTTGGCTTTCTCGCTTCTTTGCAGATGTTTGGATGCTTTTCCCCAAGGAGGAAGAGTACATTGAGTGGTTCAAGAATGCTGGTTTCAAGGACGTTCAGCTTAAGAGGATTGGCCCCAAGTGGTACCGTGGTGTTCGCAGGCACGGTCTTATCATGGGATGCTCTGTCACCGGTGTCAAACCTGCCTCTGGTGACTCTCCTCTCCAGCTTGGTCCAAAGGAAGAGGACGTAGAGAAGCCTGTAAACAATCCTTTCTCCTTCTTGGGACGCTTCCTCTTGGGTACCCTAGCCGCTGCCTGGTTTGTGTTAATCCCAATCTACATGTGGATCAAGGATCAGATCGTTCCCAAAGACCAACCCATCTGATTAATGAACACATGTTATGATTTGTAACACATTCCCCCCCCCAACACACCCTTTTTGTTGTTCTCCTATCTAATATATGAACAAACGGAATATGATTGAACCTTTTTTCAAATATCTATCACTTTATTTCAATTCTATGCTCTACTTGTTTGACATTGTTTCGGCAAACATCGATTCCCTAAATCTATCCTACCAAATAGTCATTTTTACACATGATAATGATAATATACATTAAATAAGCTCTGCTTTAGATGTTTTAAAACATCTTCCTTTGAGAATAACATGATTTCAACTAAGACATCATTTAAATTCATAACCAAAAGAGCAACAACAACATATCTAGTTTACTTGAAAGATAAAAGGTTTTCTGTATCAAGAAAATAGATCTCAACAGTCTTATATCCTCCTTACATACGTTAGAGAGATAAAACTGAACCCCCACCTACATAGCAACAAGAGCATCACCTCATGTCGCCTCTTGCTTGATTTTCAGACCTCCGAGCTTTGCTTCCAGTTCATTGTCTTCTTCTCCTTCCTCTTCTTCATCTTCATCTTCAAAATCTTCTCCTTCAGGGTCATTATCATCCAGAGGACCAAGCTTGTCCAGTGAATCCTTAAACATGTCATTTACCTCGTCCACACCTTCCTCAGATATGAAGTTTCCATTAATGTTCAGAAGCTTGAAAGTATGTTTCTTCAAAACAGTTTGTGCTAAAGCCCTTGCCCCAGCTCTTCTCATCATGTTGGTGCTCATGTCAACTTCAGCCAACTGGTCATGACCTTCTTCAAGTGCCTTTGCAATTAAGATAGACCCTTCGTCTTTGAGTTCATTCTCAGATAAATTCAGCTTTGTAAGAGACTCTTTTGAAGCGATGCAAGCTGCCAATTTCCCAGTAGACTTTACAGTAATATCGTTCCCAGCCATTTCTAGAACTTGAAGACAAGGGGCAGACTTAATCAGAGATTCAGCAAGTGCCTCTGTTCCCTCATCCTCCAAGTTCAAGTAACTCATATAGATCTCGGTTAACTCAGTCAACACCGACAAAGTCTTGGCCAGGGCAATTCCACCTTCAACTCCAAACATGTTGTCACGAAGATCAAGTTTCTTCAAATGGCTACAGCATTCAAGTGCTTCAGCAAGCGCAACACCACCTTCTGAACCAATCCTTGTAGATGAACACCGGAAATCTTCCAAAGATGGACACTGCTTCACAATCTCAGCAATGGCAATTGCTCCTTCGTCTCCTGTCATGTTGTTATGAAACTGAAGAACCCTGATTTTGCCAGTAGAGGGAAGTAACTCACAAACCGCTCTTGCAGCATCCTCGGAAATGCCATCATTCATAAGATATAGCTCCTCCAAGTCATGCTGAGACTTGATGAGAGAACCAAATGCTCGAATCCCTTTCTCTCCCAAAGCATTGTCGGAAAGATTCAAATACCTAAGCTTGCAACCCTCCAAAGCAGATGAGAACATAGTCATGACTTCAAGTGCTTCTGCCTCTGGTCTTCCTGCAACAAAATCAGAGAGATCCACTTCCGTGAGCTGATCCTTGATGGAAGACAAGACGCTGACAGCAAAATTGGCAGCCTCCAAGCCAAAACTCCTGTTGCTGAAACGGATCTTGGTATAGGAGTTATGCGGCTGCTCAGTCAAAGGCCTCAAAAGTTCACGTGCCTCATCTTCCTCAATGAATGCTCTACGTCCACCAGATAAATCAAACAAAGTATCCCCAGTGGTGTTCTCCTCGGATTCAACCTCCTGAGGACCTCGTTTGATGACTTCAAGCATAAGCTTGCTGGATTCTTTAGCATAGACTTGAACAGCAGAGGTGCCATCACCATCAGGCTCGTTCTGGAAGTGTTTGTTGGCAGCAGCAAAAGCCAAGTCTTCAATGCGTTTGGCATCTTCCTCAGCCTCTTGCGTACTCAAGAGACCGTACTTTCGGGAGAAGATGGAAGGGGTGGTAATGTTCTTGGTCATGCGGTCGACAAGCATGAGACGGGTACTCTTGCTGGGTGGCCACATCTTGACAGACAAAACTGGGGCTTTAACTGAATGATCCATTGCTACTTACTTGCTTCTGTAATATTCCAAGACAATAAAACAAAACATTAAGACAAACACATAACAATGGCCAAAGGTAACTATTGCAGCCAAGAAAACAAAAACAAAAACAGATTTGTTCATTTATAGCACAAAAAAAATAATTAAAATAGTGCAGATTCCATTGAAGATAAACACACATAAATTCAATTTACAATTCCTTCGTACTATACATACCAAAACAGCCTTAACTATAAAACGAAAAAATGGGTCTAAAAAGACATAGTAAGAAGAAACTGAAAATCCAGATATGTAAGAGAAGGACAAAGTTTGGGGATTTTGAATCACCTTCTTCCTTAGCGAATCGAAATGGATCTGTCGATAGAAAAAAAGTATCGTAAATAATCACTCTTCTTCTTTTTTTTTAGTAGAGAAGCGTAAATAAGAAGGAGACGGGTGAGGGAATGATTGATGGAGGTCGTGATGGGAATTATAACTGATGGAGGCAATGATGCGTTTCAAAAGGCAAATCTTTGGCCTTTCAGAGCCAAATCGTACTAAAGAAGATGAATATTCTTAGGGTTTATTTACTTTCAGTGAAATGACAATTAAGGCTCTTACACAAGTGAAAAATAAAAGCCACCATATAAACTAAGCCCAAAGCCCACCAGTGAATATATATTATTTTTCCGTAAAGCTCTCAAACCACAACACACGAGGAAGGCAACCCAAATATATCTCGGTTTGTGGTATAAAATAAAAATAAAAATTAAAATTAATTATTTATGTCACCAAAATCCATTTATTTTCTTGGTTAATCATCTATTTAAAACTTCAAAGTTAAGTATATTTGTGCTAGAGTAATAGAAGGATAGACATCTTATCGGAAAGTAATTTACGATATCATATGAGTAAATACCAAAATACAGAAAAAGATCATTACATGATTAACAAACAAGATTTTCGAGCTTTCAAAAAATTTAAAGACCTACAGGCTGAATAAGCAGGCATGGGAGGCCTATTAGTTGTGGGCGATCAGGATGTTACAAGTGATATCAGAGCCAAACTCAGACAAGTATGGAGTTTTAGGTGGGCTCACAGTAACATAGGCAACGATTCTGGGGCGAAATGAAAAGGTTGCATTTTGTGAGAAGGGTGAATTGTAACTACCCGATTTGTGTTATATAGAAAGGTTTAAAAAAATTAATTTGGTTATCTATATCATCAAAATGCACTTATCTTTCGGTTAATCATTTATTTAAAACTCCAAAGTTAAGTATGTTTGTGCTAGAGTAATGAAAGAATGAGTGCCTTATCGGGAGGAGTGACCTATCGAAAAGTGATTTGTGATATCGTGTGAGTTAGATCAAAACAAAAGAAAATGTTGTGTGGTGATTGCAGAGTCAGTAAACAAGATTTTTGAACCTTCAAAAAATTAACGTACCGCTCATCATACGGAATGAGGTCCAACAAACCAAATGAACAGACCTAGAGATCTGTTAACTGTGGACGGTCTAGACGTTACATGTAAGATAGGGTTTTGTATGTTTAGTAGTGATCATTCTTTTGGCAAAATTGATGGGTTGACACATCTTTAACATTTAACTGGTGTAGCAGAAAATCTTTAAATTTCTTCGAAATTCATATAATATGTGTTTTAGGAGGTTTTAATTCAATCCATGTTTAAAACTAAATAGTTTGTCCATCAGGAGATCTTGTCCGTTTGCGGTTACAAGGAGCATTGTTGATCATAGGCTGTATTGAAGACTCCTCTTTTAGATGTAGTCCAATGTGAAATGAGTCAATAGACAAAAGCAAATTAATCAGTTACATTTATTATTATTCATAGATGTAAATACAGCCTGAAATAAATTCAGAAAATCGCAATCGATCTACTAGTTGGCTTACAACAATGTCACTGCCCATATGAACCTAGGCCCATCTTTAACGGAAGAAGCAACGCTCGAGCAAATTATAATCCGTCTTACTATTTTTTTTTTGGTTTGGTTGGTCGAATGTGAAACGTACAACAATTATACTGAGATAAAAACTGCTAAGAGAAACGAAGAACAAGGCATGCATGAGACAATAAGTTTAGAAAGTAAAGAGTATCAGCTAATGAGTCTGCCTCCACAGGTGTAAGTGACGATGCACGACTCATCCACAAACACTGTATAGTTATGAGCAGGTTTTGCTAGCAATGGCGGAAGCCTAACCAAAAGGTCGCACACGCACTCGTTGTCCATCATCTTCAACCACTTGCAGCACTCTTGTTGCGCATACGTCTCTTCTCTGTGTCGGTGATGATGATGGTGGTGGTGGTGGCGACGTCGGCGGCGACGACGGTGGTTATGGCTGTTGTCGTTATTGTTGTGGTGCTCGTGATCATCGTGGTCATGGTCATCGTGATCATGGCCATTGTGATCGTGATCACGGTCGTGGTCATGGTCGTGATCATGATCATCGTGGTCGTGGTCATGATCATCGTGGTCGTGGTCATGATCATCGTGGTCATCGTCGTCATGGTCGTGATCGTGATCGTGATCATGATCATCGTCGTCATGGTCGTGATCATGATCATGATCATCGTGGTCATCGTCATCATGGTCGTGGTCATCATCATGATCATGGTCGTGGTCATGGTGAGGAGGAGGAGGAGCGAGGGGAGGAGGAGGTGGAGCAATGGGGGAAGGAGGTGGGACAGTGTTCATTGGGAGACGTGAGCAGGCGTAGTTAGCCAGGGCGTATTGAGAGGCGCATAAGGGACGTGGTGGTGGAATCTGTATGATTCTCTGGCCTCGTGTGAAGGAGGAAGAGGAAAGAGACAGAAGGAGAAGAGCTACAAGAAAAAGAGTTCCCATGGAGAGAGTTGTGTGTGTGTGAAGAGAGAACTTTAGTGGGTCATCGTTATATACTCAAGGTGAAATGGAGGCAGATATTAGGACGAGAGGAGTTGGTTGCAGAGAGATTATAGGTTCATCTGATTATTTCATTTCATTAGCGTGTCTTTGTTAGGTTGCTTCTAGAGTTTTCATTTCGACAGGTACTCATTCCACAACCATTTTTAACAAACTATATGTAGCTGCAACTTCAAAAGTGTGACAAAAGATATTTGATAGTTAAAAAAGATGATGATATTTATAGCAACCGCAAAACACCAACAACGGTGTGAAAATTTTGCATCATTTGGTCACTCAGACCGGTTCAGCCAGCTCCTTCTGATTGAGACAAATGGGTTCAGCTGTAATCAGACAGACTGCAATCTGATAGGTGATGAGCTGATGACCTGGCAACGGCAGAAGAATAAGAGTTGACCTGGCACCTGCAGAAGAACTGAAGGTTTGGTTAGACTTGTAAAGAGAGAGTAGTCATATAGTATAAATAGATGATCGATTGTAACAGAATCTTTATGCATATTGTGGTGGATGTATCTAGAAAAGATAGGGACTCTTGAATAAACCCTAAGTTCTTGGTGTAATCTGTGTGTTCTTGATCAATAAACGAGAAACTTCTTATCACAATCCCATGTTAATGACCAAAGCAGGTTAAGGAAAGTATGTCTAGAGAAAAGGCCAGAGGATGGATAATCCATACATCTCTCATTCCAGAGGCCTCTCTGCTGAGTTAATCACAGAGACGCTCCTCTGGTTCCTGCTGCTTCTTGGCTGCTAACAAAATCTCTCTATCTTTCTCAACTTGTTCCCTCTGCTTTTTCAATCTATCTTTCCTCTCTTGCCATCCTTCCTCCAATAACCTCAAAAACTTCTCCTTAATAGCTAGCAAAGGATCCCTATCTATCAACACCTCGTCTTTATAAGCTTGTCTCAATACCGCAGTCTTGATCCCTCCCTTCAACGACAAGTAGAATATACCCGAATGGCGTGTGAAAACACTCGAAAACGCGTTCGAAAACCTGAACTCATCGCAGAATTTGCCAAGTATAGGCACAGGGACTCTCTTCAACAACGAGAGAGACAGCAACTCGTGAACAACACCAACTGTTCGTTTCTCCATTTCCTTAGACGCTTGGTCCAAATGAGACACATCATCGTACGGAGATATGTAGTCTTGCTCTAACCAATCCCTAGTCCACTCTCTCATCTCCTTCCTTAAGAAAAACCCAGAAGGTAACTTCACATCGAAATTGGGTCGGACACGAACACCTGTTCTAACGGTTTCATCTTCTGCTCTCATCTCAATCGCCGATTTGGCGAAATCAGGGTTCCAATCAACAAGCTCGAGAAAGGACTTACCTTCTTCTTCAACTAAACCGGTTAACCGGAAATAATTAGGATACTTCTTAACCAATCTCACCAGAAAATCATTCGGAAACCCAAAATCTCTCTTCACATGAACCAACTTATCAGCACTGATCACCTTATCCTTCGCCATCATCAGCAACTTGCAGAGCTTGGCGACGATCATCGGCTCGTTCTCCGAGTAAATCCTCTGCTCTTCGTCGAGGAAAGCTCTGAGACGAGGCGTAGGGCGGAGGAACTGAACGAGATCCGATTTGGGTTTGATCCGATCGTAGTAGATCTCGAAAAGGGAAGGGTTCATCTCCACGAAGCTCTTAGCTTTGAAAGTGAGACGCAGCCTCTCGCGGCGTTTCTCGAGGTACCTGAGGGGGATGACGTGGCCTGGCTCGTTCAGGACTTCTTTCACCACGCGAGCGCAGATGTTGTAACGCTTGTCTTGCTCGATGGCTTCGTCTAGCCTTGTGTCCTTCTTCCACACCACTTTCAAGCTCGAGATCCATCTGCTTTGATGGTTTGATGACGGTGAGTTTTTGATGAGTTGGTAAGAAATGGTTAGGTTTTTGAACACCATTCCTGATTTCAGAAGAGCTGCTGCATAAATTAGGGTTCTTGTTTTTTCTACTTCGTCGCCGTCGTCAGCTTCTGTTTTTTTTAATTACAGAGCTTGAGAGTATAAACATAAACCCTACAACACCTGAACTGAACTGAACCTTCGAAACACCACGCGCGAAAGGATCAGTTTATACCCACGCGCGCCATGTATAAGAATTATTTGATATGACACTAACTAAATTAAAATCCATGTATAGCTAACAATTAACCTTGGGAAGATTTTTTAACAATTAACAATCAAAATTTCAATATTCAAAATTTACATAACGAATTTCCTGATTTTCTAATTAGAACTGCTCGATTTTTCTATAGAAAATCTGATTTTATTGGTTGTTTTATTCCGTTATGGTTTTCCAAATTACTTCAAGTTTTTGAGTAACAAATCATTTGATGTTAAAAAAAAAAGCTGTTTTTATAAAATGTTTTGATGACAAAACTACCAAAAGATACTGGCATATCAACAACTATGTATTTAACTATATAATCAAGTGATAGTAGACAAACGATTTTCTATCGATGATCGCAATAAGATTCACATTACACATAGTTGGCTTTCCATATATGTATATCTTCACTTCTCTCGGAACTAAACTAATACATACGCAAGAAGGATCAAGACTGATGATTGTGATCAATCATGGGAAGAGAGAAGAAAGACAGCACATTTCCAGATGATGTAAAGACGAGCCCTTCGCTCCTTTATCTGCTTGGAACATCTTTTCCATGTCCTAACCTTCGTACAATTAGTACTCCAGCTCAACACAACCGTCTCTGCCATTCTTCCTACCGAGAAAGCTTCCAAGTAATTACTATAAAACTAGCAAAACTGTTGTTTTTTGATGGGTCTTTGGCTGCTGTGGAGGGATTAGATTGATTTATATAGTATATATGCTGCTGACTAGAGGTCGATGGAAACTATTTGGTAGATCGATAGTGTATAATGCATATACATATAAGATATAGGTACATTATTGAATTGAATAATATGGACCTACATGTTTGTAAGAAAAGGTATGGTGCATGTAACCATTAGCTTCGCTTTTGAACTAAAATATTTTTCATTAGTATCTATCATTGATTAAAATGTTCAGATTATTTTTAAAAAAATCTGTTTTTGTCTTTTATTTTATTTAATGAAAAGCCTATTATCAGTTTTGAGATTTGATACTGTTTTGAACAGACATTTTCTGTTCATGCACACATGAGAATTAATGGTGGAACTGTTTCTCGTGGGGTCTTGCTGTGTTAGGTGGATATGCGATGATTAATTAAGTGCAGTATATATTTTGGTAGTTAAGAGTATGAGATTATGAACTAATTAGTTATGGATTTTTGTTTAGGGGTTTTGTATCAACGTTTCATCTCACCAAATCACTCGTTTGATGCCCCTTTGATATAAGCTCTCCAATTGAACGAAAGGGTATTAAGTAAAGGGTTTGATTATGGTTTCCTTATGTTAACACAAGGGTCTTGCATGTATTATTAGGTGTCATATAATGTGTAGGAGTGTTCATTTCATCTAATATGAAACTGGACGGTATTTTAATATTGGTTGAAATGATTTTTTGGTATATCATGAAAAACTAATACCTAATTCAAAATGAGTCAATAATAAATAAACGGATGTGAGATTCAAATAGTTAAAGATGCATTCGATTTAACACAAACCCATAGAGAACTGTTTATCTACATTTAAATAAAATATATAACCAAAAAAAATTCAGGACTGAACATATAACTAACAAATCTAGTTAGAAGCATTGTCAATAAAAAGAAAAAGACCTGGTCATAGAGATAGATAATACTAAGGCCAAGCGTTTTTTACCTCAAACAAAAGTCATTAATTTAACTTGAACCCAAAAACTCAAAATCTGATTTAAATTTTTATACAAAAATATCTGAAGAAAGCTTAAATGCTTGATACTTTAAAATTTGGGTACAACTCAAACTAAACCGAAATTTAAATTAGGATCCAAAAATATACGAAATAATTAATTATGCTAATGTTTAAATATATATATGATAAGGTAATAGATGTTTTAAAGTATTTTAAAGATTTTTACAGTTTATTTTATTTATTATCCTAAATATTTTTGTTAGTTTATGTAGTATAATAGTCTTAATTAAAGTTGTGAATAATTTATATAATTTAAGTATTTACTGTCAACTTATTTTAGTTTTAAAAAAATATTTTTTAGCTTTCAGACATTAGTTATAGTTTGATCTGAGTCTAAAAAGAACAGTGACAATCCCAACAATTATTAAAGTGCAAATAAAACTTATAAATATAATACCAAAAATGCAAAATTCTGAATTAACCGAACGAAATCGACGGAGTCTTCGAACGCTCAATAGTACATCACAAGGTGCGATAAGGTTGGTTGTGTAGTCTATAATTAATGATTGGCGGGTAGGTGGGGTTGTGTGTTGGCAAAAGTTTTAATGATCACTTATCCTAATATTCAGATGAATATGAGAGCAAAACACACAAAAAGGCATACTGAGTTTGATAGGTGAGAAGAAAGTCAGGAAGATGAATGCACCAAAGAAAATGGAGAGTGGTCAAGCAAAGCTCTCCTTTTTCACTTTCCTACTCCCTCTCACACACTATATAATCTTCTTCTCTCTTTTTTTTAACACTACGCCATATCTAAACTATTAAAATTGAAGTACATTTAGTATTTAACCCTAATATTTCCTAAATAATTACCATTGAATGCCATTGATATTATCTCTGCATCCAAACACTAATTTTTAATAAGAAAAAAATAAATCTGGGCTAAACTCATTAACAATCTTTATCATTAGAATTGTTGAATTCATAAAAAAATGAATATGTATTATTCAAAAATTTATAATAAAAACAAAATTATACATATATATAGCATTAAATTAGTTTAATTTTTATTCGTATTCATATAAGCTACCAACTATATTTGAACTATAAAAAAGATAATAATGTTAATAATTTTTTACTATAATCTGAACTTATTCATTTACAATAACAAAATCATGTAACTTTCCATAAAAATTTAATGACTAAAATGCATACTAATATTTATTATAAATGGTTATATATACAAACAAATACAATATATTGTCATTTGTAAGATATATATCTAATAAGAATAACTAATGTAATTTATAAATTAAAAAAAATTAATCACCATATAATACATATATACAATTAGGTCTAGGACAGATCAAATATCTAAGGTATTCTAGGATATACGGATTCGGATATGCATTTGTCGGATTCGTAAAATTGTTATCTGGATTCGGATATTTGGGGTTAGAATATTCATACTAAAATCCAAATACACGCAGACATCCGAACCTGTTTTTTTAATTTAAAATAAATTAAAAACTAACTATTAACCATCTATTTAGTCTATTTAAAATTATTATTTAAAAAGCTTAAGAATCATTAAAATTTAATAAAATTAAAATTTTAGTTATTTTATATAAAAAATATATAATATACATAGATAACTATAATTAAATTTTAAATATTTAATATATGGATCTGAATATCCAGACTTAAATTTTGCTATCCGAATTTATAATTAGATCAATCGAATCCGTAAAATTATTATCATTATCCATGAATATCCGTTTTTCGAAGATGATAAGATCCCAAATCGGGTAACGGATGTTGAATATTAAGTTCAAGTCATATATACAATTATATCAAACAAATTGCTTAAAATATTAGACATTTAAAAAATAACACCCGCGCGGACGCGCGGGTCAAATGCTAGTATAATCTAAAGAGAAAGACCTACAAAAAAAGTTCTGTAAAATAACTTTTTTAAAAAATGATTTTGATAAAAAAATGATAAAATATATTTTATTAAAAATATATAAATATAAACTTATACCATTTGAGTTAACTAATCTACACTTAAAGTTTAGAGTTATGGGTGATGTTTAAAATTTTGAAAAAAATAATAAATTTTTTAAATAAAAAAATATTTTAGTTATCTATGCTATTAAAATAGAAGTCACAACTCACTTCATGTGTGATTTTTTAAGTTGGACTATTTCCTAGATAATTACTTTAATATTTTTTGTTATTTACATAATAATATTATTTTATTTTTTCTTTCTCTAGACAAATAAATAAGAGTATCTTTAATGAAATCTTCTTCCTAAATATATGTTTCTTAATTTTAATATATGATATTATTATTTTATATAATTCTAGCTAAAATATAATCATTGTTTTAATTAAAATATCACTATACTGTATCTTTTCATCTAGATTTCAAGAGCAATATACAAATATTATTTATATAATTTTTAGATCATAAAACATTACAAATATAGATCAAATAAGGAGGTAAATATGAAGTAACATAGCTTATAATGCTCTTATATTGTAAACATTCACTACAAATTGATATATATTTAATAATATTTTATGTTGCTCTTATACTTTGTAAACTTAACTAATCGGCATATACTCAGTAATTTATAAATTTAAATAATTTATTCTACTTTTATATTTTAAAAATATTATACAAATAATTTATAAAATAAATATACCAATTATTTCATAGCTATTTGATCCTATATTTGGTATATAGAAAAAAATTTCATATAACTTTAAGAATACCATATTATTTAACTATAAACTAATTTATAAATAAATAGGTGTATAAATGTAATCAAAGATATTAAATAATTAGATTCAAAATAATAATAAAAAAAAATTGATTCATGTAATAAACATGATCAAATAATAAATAATACATGTAACATATTATTGTAATTGACATAAATTCTTAAAATAAAATAGTTTTACCAAAATCAAATTTTGAAATAATATGAATAATTAAATTTAAAAATTAAAATATCAATCATATATAAAATTATATTTTAAGATAAAAGAACACCCGCGCGATTGCACGGATCGAAATCTAGTTTTTCATCTTTAAAGTTGACAAAAATTTAAAAATGTTAATATTTAGCAAATCTAAAACGGACCACGTGTGGATGGTGCGCAGATTCAATGGGCAAATTCAATCGATTCATTACAGGTGGAAAAAGGTTCTTATAGACAGGATTTAATAGTGTTTGTAACTCCAATTATTACCATAGAAAGAAGAATTACATGACTTTTCTTTTCTTTTTTGTAACATAAGAATTACGTGATATACACTATAACATGTTATACTTGAAATTATTATTTTTTAAATGAAAATTCTTTTTTTTTATAAAAGAAGTATTATTCTTTAGATTCTTTTTAGTTGATCTTTTATATTTATAAATTATCAGATAGTCGCTGGATATTTAGTTCGGAAGATCAATGCTAGGCACAAATGGGTCATTCATATGGAATCTACACAGGGTTGTGAACTTGCACATCATCTTGATCATAGCAACTACAAAATGAGTAGATATCAAGAGTAAGAGATAAATTATTCAAGAGCCTCTCTGTGTCTTTTTCTTTTTCTTCTTCAAGGGCTTAAGTACTTGGAAATGCTTCTGCATCTCCTCCGAGAGCTTTCTTGATGTCTTTCTGTTTTGGCAGAAAACAAAACATGAATGAATCAAGTAACCGCTCAGACAGATGAAAGAGATGGATGACAAAGACAATTATGGTACCTCGATGGAGAGAGGTGGAACAGTGGGGCCATAACGATCAATGACTTGACCATCTTTGCCGACCAAGAATTTGGTGAAGTTCCATTTGATCCTGCTTCCAAGGAAAGAGGGTTTCTTAGACTTGAGGAATTTGTAGACTGGTGCTGCGTTTTGTCCATTCACACGCACCTAAAAGGGTAGTGTTAGATTTGATTATATATACAAATCAAATAAAAAGTGAAGCAGAGACTGTTCAAAACAAGCATATTAATGTCAAACTACTAACAACATTTTTCCAGAGATGATTCTTCTGTTTCGTTTCTAAATAAAATATTAGAATGCAACAAAAGTGGTAGGTAAGGGGTAACCTTATGGAAAACAGGGTACTCGGCCTTAAACCTGTTACAAGCAAATTCATGAGCATCTTGGCTTGTGCCAGGCTCTTGGTTCAAAAACTGGTTGCAGGGAAACGCCAATATCACAAACCCTGTATAAGCATTTTCATCAACTTTTTTAAAGAAAAAAACACTGTATAAGCATTTTGATGGTTACAAAAAAAAGCCTAGAAGAATAATCATGAATACCTTGATCTTTGTATTTCCGGTAAAGTTCAGTAAGCTGGGTGTAATTGGTTTCCGTGAAACCGCTGTTTCCCAAACCCCAAAGAATCAATCAAGCAACAATCTCCCAAAAAAGGAAAAAGAAAAAGAAAAAGAAGAAAGGAAAGGACCATTTAGAAGCGACGTTGACGACGAGAAGAACCTTTCCTTGGTAAACGCTAAGGTCAACCTCCTTCCCGGAGCTATTCTAATTCCCCCAAGCCAACATTCAAAAACAAGAAATAAATCAGAAACTCTTCATCTTCTCCGCGGTTTCATTCTCGTAATAATCGATAATACAAATTAAGAGAAAAGTGGAAAAAAAACCTTGACGGTGAATTCATGAATGGAGTTTTCGGACACTGTGGATATTGAACCACCCATCTTCTCCCAGCCACAGAGCTCTCCAATCAAGTTCTTTCTCTGTTTTTGTTACTGTCTTATCCACCACCTCCTCGTTTTTTCTTTTATATAATCTCAAGAGAATGGATATTCCATTTGAATTATTATTTCTTTTTTAAGCCTGCAAAATAAAAAAAAATTGTTTTTATTATTATTATTAGTTCATACACAGGCTGGTCACGCGGTAACCCCTTTATTACTACAGTTTTTTTTTTGTGCTGTTTGTTCCTGTCACGATGTATAATTTTGCTATATATAATTCAGTTCATGTCTACTGAGTCTGAGACTCATTCCACTTTTTCTTTTAACCCAAGACATTAACCTTAGCAGGCAGCAGATAATTTACTCAAGATATCATTCGATTGACCATTAGTAACAAAACACAAATTGGTGGGTAATAAACAGAGGTATTAAATGCCCTTTACTACCTAAATAAATCACTCCTTTTCTCATCTCTCTCTCTCTCTCTACAGTAAGGCTTTTACCCAAAATATTCTCACTTCTTTTTTTGTTTTGTTGGCAAATACCCTCCATCATCATATGTACACTGCCTCCCTTTTCCTTCTTCATTAAAAAAAAAGTCCCTAGACAATACATCTCTCTCCCAAATAGCCAAGTATCCTCGAGCCCAACTCATTCTTCAAATTACATCATCAGACATAACCTCTCGCCACTTACCCGTCCATCTCACCTTTGATGCCACGTGCCTGGCGGGTCTACAAATCCACACACACACAAAAAAGACACTCAAGCTTACTTGTATATAATATTGGTTAGAGCCATCAGAGAGATCAGGTTTCCTAAACACTGGGCCACAATTCCAGCTTTAGAATGTAATGTATGGCTAACTACTGATTCAGCTTTTGGGAGAGTAAAGAATGGCATGAATTTCCATATTTACCTCTCATTGCTACTGGAGCAAGACCTTCCGAGTGCGGCTTATGGTGAAAAGAGTGTCTACTGTTATATGCACGCGGAGAATGACTCCACCTTTCGTTCTCGTATCTTCCATAATCACGGTGATGGCCACTGTATGAGCTTGATTGATAATGGCCTTTTTGTCTGTCATGATATCGCGGACCTGCAATACGCAAATAAAAAAAACATCCATGGCTATTAGCATGCATGACCAAGTGCTTGTCTGACCATATATCCATCCATTTAAAATAAAAATGGTTATAAGGAGCCCACCATGTGAATAGGGCGGATGGTATCTCCAATTGTCTCGACTCTCACATGGCGCAGGCCTCATTCTCTCATGGCCGTCATGATAATTCCTTTCCTCAAATTCCGGTGTGTAATGAGATCTGTGAGGGTATGATGGACCTTCTCTCCGCGGCTTTCTATGGTGGTCCGGCTCCATATATGAATAATAATGATGTGAAGGCGGAGGTGGGGGGTGAGCAGATGGATAAGGCCTATGCTGGAAGTTGGAATCCTCACCATGTGGCATGCTTTTTGACAAAGATGCACGGGAACTATAAGATGATTCAGGACTTCGGTAATGCATAGGTGGATTCATCCTTGGAATATCTGCCTGATGATCTCCCTAGAAAAATGAAAAGAAATGAAGTTAGTAATCATGCTTCAGTCATCACTATCTTTAACCGAAAACATTCTTAAAGACTGAAAAAAGACGCACATGCATGCTGGGATATCCTCTGCAGTCGAAACCATTTGAGTAGGAATCAGACATGGCACACTGAGCATTCTGTGAAGGGGGAGCTAATGGAGATGACGAGGTCACGTTTTGATGTGAAGTGCCAAGGACAAGCTGACAATTTGCAGACTCCGTATTACCAGCTTGATCAGTGGGTGCAATGTTTCCAACATCCCAAGGTGGAGCCACGTCTTCCATTTCAAGCTCGCCGTCAACATCTTCAAGTATACGAGTATGCCTTTCAGTAATGGAGGGTGCGACATGTTCTTCAAGGATTCTGGACTCATGTTCAGGGGTGACAGACTCAAAATCACCCCCATCCGAGTCACTTCCTTCATCTTCAACCTTGAGCATTGCAGGCATGCAAAATCCATCAAGCTGGAGAGTTGAATTACTGATACACAAAGATGGATTGAGTTATGACACTAGAGATAAAAAAAATCAAGATCCCAAGCCAAATATCTCACCTTCCATATTCATCCACCAGCATACCCTCCATATCTCTAACGGGGTCATCCAGCGCCCTTTCTGTTCGAGCTGAGCGCCGAGAATAGAGGCAAGCAGGAACATTACTATGTGAATCAAGTTCTCTTATATGATGACGAACAATAGATTCGGGGAGGATCCTTCTTTCAAGCCAAAGCTTCAAAACCTACACGAGCAAAAAGGGTGAGAATTAATATTATTACGAAAAAGAAGAGCTAAAAATTATCACACACCTTCAAGCACTGTTGCCGGTTCTCTTGTGTGGTAGCTCCGGCTGGGACAGCAGCAGCCAAGAGGCGAGGCAGCATAACTTGAATGGATGAAAGATAAACCCCACCAGCGTCACCTGAAAAAAAAGACAGTATTCATAAAGTTAACTCGTCATTGAGAACCTCATATGCGAAAGTAAAATATGTAACTCACCACTCAGGCCTTTGGAGCACTGAGCAATAGAATCCACAAGGAAAAATAAGTCCACCCTTCTTTGTAAATTTGACTCGCTTTCCAAAGTATGAGCAAGAATTTCCATGGCCTAATTCAAGACATAAACATTCTTAGCAACATAGGCCAACGTTCTGCACAATATAGTATTTAATAAATACTACATAGTCACAGTGTAAACAAGTCCCTTTCCTCATGTAAAAGGTAGCAGATAAAAATATAAGGCTTTCCCTAGACCTATGCTGCCTAGAGTGGCTGGATGCCTACAGCATCCTAAAAACAGCAAACAAACACAATATACATAAGGGAATTGGTAAAGTTGGCTTGATAGATATGGTCTCTGTTTAACTGAGGCAATTAAATATCTGGATAATGTAGATAGTGCTTTACCAAAGGACAGATCCAGTTATTATGAGATCAACAATCTATAATAAGAAAATCGTCACCAAAAAGCAGAAAAGTTGTGTTTCACCCATATGACATATGGCATCAATAAACAAAGAATATGACAGGCAGGAAGAATCTCGTACCTTTGCCGACACACCAAATTTCACCAAATCCATAGCCAAACGTGTTGCACGCCCAATGGTCTCCTTTGTCCTCACCAAGGAGCTAAGTGCCGTCTCAAAAGATTCAATAGTGAATTGCACATCAGAAATAACAACTTTCTTCACCTCAGTTACACCTATTTCAGCTTTCCGTTCTTCGTTGACAGTGTCATCACTCATAGGTTTCTTTTCACCAAACTGAACACTGGTGAAGCAATTACTGTTGCTCTGCATACCATTTTCACTTTCTACAGTAGAAATATGGCAAACTAAGTTGCTATGTGGAATACCCCTTGCAGGAGAGTCTGGAGTTAACCTCATTTTTTCAGGTGAAAGGTTCTCAGATACTGAGACAGAATTGGTGGCTTGGATCTGCTCTTTCTGCTCATCCGTCCCACAGCTGTCAATGCACACGGACATACCACATTATTAGTAAACCAGTTCAGCTAACTGGGAAAAAATGATGAATAATGTCTAAACTCTGAAGAGACTTAATCTAATTGATACTTTCCTAAAACTCAATATGCTTATCCTCTACATAGACTTCCACCGTAAGAACAAGTTAAAATAGCAACTGGTAACCTTTCAATCAGAGGAGGGAAATGAAAGCTACACAAAAGTAAAAATAATGGGGAAATGGGCTAGTATGTGAAAGTCTAAATAGAAAGATTCCTATTCACGACCTACATCAATCTGAATATGGAGACTCCATTCACATATCTCAATGTGGTTGTAGAAGATACTAATTAGGAAACCAATAAGAGAGACATCATGGTATCAGAGATTAGAATACGAGGTAGAGGGACAAAACCAGTAGACTCACCTCTTTTCCAGCTTTTTGTCCTCCTCAGCATCCTCACACTGGCTATACACCGTTCCACACTGAGGTTCCGCTTCTTCAACTATAATATAACGTTCAGTAGCACAGGGGGCTAGATTCTCTACTATATGACCTTGTTTGCCACTATCAAGTTCTTGACCCAGACTTCCTTGTTTTTCTATCCGTAGATTGTTTTCAGTTTCCTGCATGTTTTCAGCCTCCTTATTATTGACCACTGAACAGAACAACTGAGAATGTTCTACAGCTTGGGACTGAACACCCTGAGCGATTTTATCAAAATTCTCACATTTTTCTTTAAGAGAAGAATCTCCAACAACGACTAATGAATGATCACAAGAATCATTGTCCTGGCTTTCATGTTGGAGAGGAGATTGAGCAGGTACCGATGATGCTGTCACATCCAAACCCGGGCATAAACTTTGGGGCTTATTTGTAGATGAATCCACGGTATCAGAATTCAGAGGGAGTCCGTTTTTCTCATTTTGACGTGTGCACTGCATGTCAATAGGATTGGATTCAATAATTAGACAGTTCACGGTTTGCGATACCTCGGAACAGCCCTGAACAACTTCAGAAACACGAGTGTTCCCTTTTGGCGAATTATCAAGTTGGTTAGATTGTGCTCGAGTTACTTCATCATCTAGTATTAGGCTCAATTCTTTTTCATGGAACTCCGTAGCAGCTTTTTTATCCCCTACAGTCTGAATACTGGTCTTATACGGAGACATTCTGCCAGAAGGTTTCTCCATATGAGAAGGCCCTACATCAACCATATCACATGGGAGCTTACCAGATAACTCAAAGCTGTTAAATTCTTTGGCCGCAGAAGTATCTTCACCAGATACAATATCATTTTCATGATCAACAGAAGGGCTTGGCTGCATGGCTGCACTTGTTGGAGAGTCTTTGGATGCTCTTTCTTCAAACTGTGAAGAGGCATTGCCCTTTTCATCAGCACAAAATACTCTACTCATCCGGACTCTGGCACGTTTTACCAGAGGCAAGTGTTCATCACCATTCCCTGCACAAGGCCTCCCATTCAGCGTTTCATCAGAATTTTCAGATCCCTGGCAGCTATCACACGCCTTGGTCCCCAAAACGTCTTCTGCTTCAACTTTAGCAGGAGGGTCAATAAGATCATTGGCCTCACGTTTTCTGGTAGGCTTCCTCTTCTTCTTAACCATGGTACTAATTTGGAAATCAAGCCCCTTGCTGAGCTCATGACCTCCTTCACAACCCTCACCATCATCATCAGAATGCTCAACTTTGCAACCAGAATCCACACCATTGCCTTCATTCCTACTATTATTGTC
Organism: Moricandia moricandioides; assembly: GCA_905132885.1. Taxonomy (NCBI): domain Eukaryota; kingdom Viridiplantae; phylum Streptophyta; class Magnoliopsida; order Brassicales; family Brassicaceae; genus Moricandia; species Moricandia moricandioides. The sequence goes on from CAJHQQ010000251.1 coordinate 148,926, forward strand.
AGACTCAACAGTAGCAATTTCAGATGCGTTCTCTTCATCAGATCCGTGCAAATTTAGAGCTGATGAAACCACATCATCTGATTCAGAATGACCTGACCTTCGGACCCTCTTTCTCCTTATAGCTCCATCATCTATATCATCGACAATGTGGCCACCATCACTGCATTGACGCATGGGCCTTTGAAGCCTATCCAGTTCCAACCCTGATGTTAATTTGGAGTGCTGAACCGGTGATATTATTGTCTGTGGAGCACACTTTTGAGATCGTGCCCTTTCATTTCTTCTCCTTGTAGAATATATAGCTGTGTCACACAAATCTTTAGCTGCTACATTACGAGATAGACTGTTGTGACGCAGAGCTAGCATTTGTTCAGCAGCTGAAGCATCCTCGCTGAGAAGGGTTGATTCATCTCTACCATGATTAGAATTTGACTCTATCTGAATGTCAAGTCTTGTAACAATAAGATTTTCACAGGCCTGAGGCAGCTCAATAGTAATACCAGAACTTCCAACAGTTGTTTCATCAGCAGATTTAGGATCATTAGCTTCGACCTGCTGCTTCAGATTATCGTAACTCTCTGTGATCTCTTTAACCGCACGGACAAAATCTGAACCTTTCGCATGCCGTTTTGTCAAAAGCGATTGCTTCTTCTCCTCCGTAAATGGTTCAACATCAGCAGGATTGCAGAAAGCTCTGCAAATACACCAAAAATAATTACTAGGTACAAACGAGGGGATACAAAATGTTTAAAACTGATATAGAGCAAAGAGCAGAAAGTGAACACAGGCTTACAACCTTAAATTGATTCACTTAAAATTTATTAAATTTGATAAGAGAGCAGCTGTGCTAAGATGCTTTCTTCATAGTAATTATACATCAATTCACATAACCGTGGGAATGAATGATGCAGCAAAAAGAACATTCACTAAATGTTGAGGCTAAACTGCAAAGGAGATAATAAACAGTTTTCAGAGAATTCAAAATACAAAAGGCTTAAAGTGAGATAAATAAGAACAAAAGTCAGCATACAATAGATGTCGAAACTCAAACCATAAGTAGAAAAGATATGTTCAAGTTAAACGAGAAGAACTGTTGTCAACAATCTGGAAAGAGACCCATAATTCCGCACAAGAGATGAATCTGATTGTAAACCAAGTAAAATTAGAAACTTGTGGTGTATGTTTGAGAAAGTAAATCACATCAAGTATACCCTGCCTAGCAAGAAAAGTAAAAAAAAAATTGCATGGCCATAAAGAAGCTACCAGCTTGTACGTCCTAATCTAGAGAATAGCGATACAAGAACCAGAATTAGTTTCCTGGACAATGAGAATCATGATAAAAAAGAATAAATATGCTCAAAGGGTGGCGCAAGTTTAATGAGCTAAGATAGGTATAGGATGAGAAATAGGAAGTGGACGGAAGCATTCGCCCAAGAACAAAGTGTGACCAGAAAGTAGACGATGGCAGAAGTAAAGGCAAGAAAACTCACATCTGTTGTGTGCCGAAAAAGAGAACGAATACTTTCTTCTTATCGGCAGAAAAGCCCCACTTTTCTGGTTCGCTAACCTGCAACAAGATTTTGGCAAACAACACACAGTTGATGTATGATCATATGAAACTATGGATCAGTGGTCATCTTATCATGATATGAACACAAGTTCGGAACGGAAGATGCATCAGCTGAAGAAAGTGGTAAATGAAACTAAGGTATCTACTAGAAACTAAAATAATTGCTCGCCAGTAATCTGCTAACAACTAGATAAAAGGCAGTCGATAATGGGCATAAACATCAAACTAAATCCTTAATCTTAATTAAACGCAGTGGATAATAAGCAGACATGCAATTCTCACCTAATTCTATAAACCTGTCTTACCGTATCTGAAAATTATGAGCAAACCCTGTAGAGACCATAACAAAACAGGAAAAGCAAAGGTAGAGGGATGCACAAACCGAGGCAGGCCAAGCAGGAAAGCCTTTGACTTTGGCAAGGACGAGATCGCCAAGCTTCCACTCTCGCCGGGCCGATGCTGCAGCCTTACCACCGCCTCTCTTGCGGCTCGGAGCCATCAGGGAAAATCGAGGATTCCTACTCGAAAATTAGCAGATTGGGAGTGTCTAGGGTTTTCGGTGACAGATTTCGCTGGAGAAATTGTAGGCATTGAAATTATCCCAAACCAAGCAGGCGAGCAAGATGCGTGGTCTCGTAAACCCTAATCGAAAAGACGATTGTTGTGGATTGATTCGCCTCTGCAGAAGAAGAAGAAGAAGAAGATTCGCACACGAAACCAAGAGAAGAGAAGGGAAGGAGGAAGCTGTTTGATAAAAATTGTTAATGGGTTCGGTCGGTGTAGAGTAGGTCTTGGACAAGTTTATCCTGAACCGAAAAACCGAACCAAATCAAACCGAACTAAAAATGAGGTTTAATTCCAGTTCCGATCCTAACAATTATTTGAGTAGGTCCTATATTTTTAAAACCAATAAATTAAAGCGGCCAATAGATACACTAATTTCTATAATATATGTTTATAAAATTTAGTTTTAAAATAATTAAATATTTTAAAAAGATTATTTCTAAACCCAAATTATTCAAAAACACTCAATATGAGTTATCAAAATATTTTTTTAAAATATTTAAAATTAAAAAAATCACCTAACTTTTTATCCAAAAATCTAAAAAAATATATCTAATTTAAAAATTCTACATTTTAACCAAAATCAAACAAAAAATGGATCTAAATTGGATCCGAAATTATTTCAGATATCTGTAGATTTTTAATTTTGTTACTCGAACTAAAATATAAACTAAAATAACCAAACTAATTTTTTTCTATATCCGAATGAATCCTATGATTTTTAAATTGGAAAACCAAAAAATGAAAAATCGAAATAAACCAAACTAATACCCAAAATGTCAAAGTATGGTATAGGGTTTGCAGTGTTTCAGACCCCATGTATAGTGTACGCCGTATCAATCCATCTGCTAACATTTTAGCACACAACGCCTGAGCAGCTGTACGTGTTATATTCCATCTCGGATATTTCATTTGTGTGCTTTATAAGATGAAATCAAAATGTTCAGTCAAAAAACGATATAGATAAATCTAAACCTACTTCTATGAAACTTATGAGGAGAGATCATCGAATAAGGATCCATTCTGGGAAACATTCCACTGAAGACCTTTCTTAAGAGCTTCAACAGTTTCTTTTATACTAGGGATGTGTCCGCGCTACGCGCGGATTGTTAAAGTTTTTATTTTCCTAACATTTTTAATATCTAGTGTCCTTGGAACTTATTTTTGTGTTTATTTTTAAGTGATTAGAAATATGTATTTGAATAATATAATGTATACCGATATTGGACCTTCTTTTGCGTTAATGGTGATTAAAAATTAGGTGATGTAGTTTGAGTGTTGTATTTTGTTGTACTTATGTAGTGAGAGAGCTCAGGTCTATGGTGAGTTATTGTAATTGTGGAATTTGTTCTTTTTTTTAGTTTTTGTAGCAGTTTTGGAAATACATTGCGTTATAGACTATATTAGTCCAGTCATAGATCTTAGAATATATTAGAATTGATGATTAATGTACTTTAAATGTAGATATGAAGACCATTGAAAATAAAAAGTGTTAGATACGAAGACTCAACGTCTGTGTTTCGTTGAAAGTATTGTATTATTTTGATTGATTAGGTTCGGTAGACAATGTTATTTGTTAAAGCTTTTTCTTTAAAAGAAGACTATAAAAGTAGATTATTTATTATGGGTCTTCGTAAATTTTCTAAAATAATAATTGTTTGTGGTGTATCTATATTGATGTTTAAACTTTTTGGTGTTGGGTATACTCTAAGATTGCTAAAGAGATTGTAGAGTTTATTGTTTTAGGTGTTCTTGTTCTGTTCTTTTACAATTTTGACTGGCCCTAGGGGGCTGGTATAATTGCACTCGTAATTATTTTATGATTGAAGATTTTTATTAAATAAGCTATGTGTAACGGGAGAACTTGCAATATGAGTACATAAGTTAAACAAAAGCAGAAATGGAAGAAAATGACAGGAATTCAAAGGTGAAACAGAAATGATAGCAATGCATGGTTGTGGCTCATAGAAGCGAAGCTCAAATGAAATCAACAAATTTCATGAGTTGCTTGTAATGAAAGTTACGCTTGCAGCGTTTGTTCATGTCATTAACGTGACATCTTTTTGACGGTTTGAGGATGAACATATTGCGGGTATAACACCTCTTTCTTTTTATCTCAAAACGGCTGAGTGATTTCTTTATTGTCTCCCAGCAAAGATCAACTTTTTCCTTATTAGTCTTCCAACCAAGTGTGGGTAAGTAATGTTTGCCTTCATCGATGTTGCCTCTGGAGATCATTAGTAAGCCATATAGGTACGTATCGTAGTTACACTTACCGTTTGCAGATCGGCGTAAATGATCCAATCCCTTGGGAGTGGTTCCTTCGGGTGGGAGTAGAGAGCCAATTATGTGGTGCGTTTGTCCATGGAGTCTAAATGCAAAGGGTCCAGGAGTTCCTGTTACAGAGTGGTCAATCTGACCACCCATCGAAGTGAATGCTAACAATCCATTCACAACTCAGATTTGTAACATGAAACTGGGTTTATCATGTAGTTCTTTCAAGGGGGATGGTGGTTGACATCTAGGTGGTAGCTTAACCCGTCCTTGCTGACAACATATGCTAAACATTATGGGAGAATTTGTGTCTCTTGCACAACAGCCTCACCCTTCCAGACAATAGCTTGACAAGCAGGGCATGTTACTAATTCCCACTTATCAACAGCTGGTTTTCGTCTCTTTCCTGCAATAAAAAATAATTATCGTCAGTCATAATTGTAGTGGTACATGCTTGTTTATGCAATATGTTTTTATAATACCTTTACGGCTTCCACTCGCAGTAAGAGTTGCTGTTGAAAAACAGAGGTTAGAACATGAACCTAACATGGTTAGAACGTTGTTTCATAATATTAATTTGGTTGCTTTTGTTAAGTGTTACTATGGGCTATCTTTCTATGGAGAACTCACTTTTATCTGTCGAGGCTATTGTATTGCATATTTGCTTACCCATCCGCTGAGTAACTTGAGTGTTATTACCTCGTTCCAAGTCAACGACTTTGTCATGGTCAGCTTGATGCATAATAATATCTGCTGGAGTGAACCAGAAATATTAAACTAATGCATTGTCATGATGAGCTTGATGCATAATAATATCTGCTGGAGTCAACCATAAATCTTTATAAATAAATTAGTTTAACATAGCTTGCCTCGTTGTTGTAATTTGGCACGTTTTCTTTTCCGGATTAGGTGTTGTCTCTGTCGGGCCAGTCTCGCATTAGTTACTGTGATGGTGAAAGTGTCCCGGAAAGTGTTAAATGAATGAGTTAAAATTCTGATTATGATTAGCATTTGAATTGAATGAGTTAAATTCTGATTATGATTAGCATTTGAAATGTTTTACCATTTACTTGAGCTTCATTTGATAGGTGCCTGATTAAGGGGGCTGGTGTTAGTGGTAAATATTGCTCTTGCAACCAAGGCTGGCGTAGATCAGATTCTGGACGAAGCGAGATTAAAGAACATGAATCAGTTATAATAATTTGTTGCAGGCGAGTAAGTTGTTAAAGTTGTAAAGAAAAGGAAGAAGTCTGCTTAGGACTAACCAATTTTCTTTTTATGGATTCTTTTGGTTACAGATGATCATGATGATGCTGTGGAGGCTTCAAAAACAATAAGGTTTTTTGGAGGTCTCCATGTGGTTGCTTTGCGTTTTACTTCAACTGGAGTCTTGACCATGACTTCGGCAAATATCGTTGGTTCAGTAATCAAAGTTTGAGAGCTTGCATCAGAACTGTGAAGTGGAAGAATGTGGAGGAGACGTCTGTAACGTCTGGCTTTTGCAATTAATTTGTCTTTACATTTGTAGTTACTCTTTCATTTGGGAGTCGTATAGGCACCCTGCGACAGTTACAGTTAATTAAAGCCGAAAGAAGTCTGTTAGCAAGTCTTCTTTTGTTGAAAATATGATTGTTCATCGATTTATTAGCTGGTTGTGTGTGGGGGGGACGTCTACAAAAATGTATGGAAGTTAATGTTGAGGACGTTGTATGTCTCGTTGCTTGTACTGCAAGTATTGTATTACTATGTCTCATTTTTGTGTGTTGGTCTCAGTTGAACTATTATGTTTTTTAATAATGTTTTAATGTGATGTTAATGGAATATATATGGTAATCGATTTTTATGTCTCCATCATAATTTTTGGAGAGTCAAACTGATTAAGACAAAAATTGCTGGATTGTAAAATATTAGCTAAAGATAAATGAAATCTTGGTGGGTGAAATCTATTTCACTATTAATTGTAAACGTCTCAACTTCTTAAATGTATAATCGTCTGCTAATTATTATTAGTCTGATACTTATGTAACCTATTTTCTCTACTCTTTATATAAACTTTACAAATGAGTATAAGGTGACACTAAATAGGAGAAAATCCTTGACCATCAAATAAAGTTGTTGGGTGCTTCTATCTTGCTGGGTGAAATCTATTTAAATATTAATTGTAAACGTCTCAACTTATTAAACGTCTGCTAATTATTATCAGTCCTATACTTATGTAAGCTACTTTCTGTAGTCTTTATATAAACTTTGCAAATGAGTTTAACGTGACAGTAAATAGGAGAAGAACATTAGCATTAATAATAGAAAGAACAACCACTACATTGTGTTTTAAAGGATAAAACTGAAATGAAAATAGAAAGAACAACGACCACGTGTCCTAAAACAGAAAGGATAAAACGAAATCGGGAAAACAATAAAACATTATTTGGAAGAAAAAAAAGCAGTTGTGGTTGTTTTGGTTCTAGTGGTGGTCTTATTCCACACGTGCTTTCTTCAGTGCATTCTCATCATGATCAACTTGATCTTTAGCGCATGGTGGACTCTCAGCAATGGAAACATCAGACGTAGATGGCTTATCTGCACCGGTGTATGTCACACGACTCACACCAAAGTTGGCATTTGTTCCTGGTTACAGACGGGCCCAGAAGGTGATAAAGCCCAATCTCATCCCCATCGAAATGAAAAAGAAAACAAAATGAAACTGGCCCAAAACGAAATATAACTGACCCAAAAAAAAATAGCCCAAAACAAAAAGGAGGACATGTGACATTATTTGCCCTCTATGGAGAAAAAAGACTACTTTATTTATAAAGATTGTTTTCTCAGAAGAAGAATGCTAACCTCGTTGAGCAACCAACGAGTTAAAAAAGAAAAGAATGCTAACCTGGTTGCAGTAGCGGCCCTGAATACAAGCCAAAGAAGCATGTGTTTCCGGCCCTAATTAAAATATTAAAAATTTCAGTCTTTTTAAAATAAAATCTTCAGTAGAATAGTTAGTTTATAATGCTGGTTTTGAATATAACAAACTTTCTTTTTCATTTTAATATATAAACGACAAAAAAAGTTTTTTTTTTGCTTCCGGCCTATAATTGTTCAGGGTCGGGCCTGCCTGGTTGATAGTACAATCACGAGTTAGCAAAGATAGTGTTTGAAGATTCTCAAAGTTATCGATGATTAAACCTCCCACAGTTTATTAGAGACACATTCCTTTAAAGTAGCTTGCTCAACCCATCAACAATTGGTTAAATAATAAGTCATTCACTCTGAATCTTCTTCAAGTCTAAGGACATCTCTATCCCCATTCCATAATTTATTCCAAAATGGAAGGGAAGAACAAAAAATAAAATATCATTCTATAAATGGAATAATACTTTTATTTTTTATTCATTATTCCATTTTCTACTTAATTTTGAGTAAAATAGAATAATTATGGAGTATGGATCGAGATGATCCCACATAAATTTTTGAGTTGCCAGCTCGCAAAATATCCCACATCTTGAGCTGGTATCTCTCTCTCTATATATAATATATGTGTCTTAGAATATGCAAATGTTACAAATGTCATGGTAACGAAGTGAACGGGTCAACTGGGCTTCCTAACTTCAGATCCAGGAAAGTCCGCGGGCCACTTTTCCGCAGAGATGCGGCCTCTTCCAATGACAACAATCTTGTTCTTTTGTTTCCATTCCACTACACGTGACTCACGGCGAAATGAAACGTGGCAATAACAAAAGTGGGAACATGGTGAGAAAGTACCATAGAGATCAACAAGTTCGAGTGAATAATGAAGAAATCTTTTAAAGTTTTCGTCGACTCACTCAACCAAAAAATAAATTTGAGAAGCGGAGGCTTCATCTTATTTGGTTCGTTTGCCTAAAACCAACGTACCTGGTGACCTGGTCCATGCTCAACTCACTACAGATAGAAGCATATCTAGGGAATCAAAATCATTAAAAGGAAGACGCAACACTGAAACTTCAATTTTGCATAACTAAGCTAAAACCTAACTTAATTAGACGGCCAAAGAAAAACAACCAAACTCAACGGTTAGGTTCCAACACATTTTCGATTGGTTTTGGCAATATTTATTTATTTATTTATTTTTTTGAATAACCTGCTATATCGTGGTCTCCACCGAAATGAATCTAGACTAGCAGCAAGTGTCCGTATCAACCTACGTTATCAGCCGAAATACACATTTTTTTTTTCTTTGGGGAGCCAGATGTTAAATGAAATTCATATTTCTCTTTTGTCATCGTTTCCTTTCGTCGGGTGAATTTGGAGGACATTTGGATAGGTAAAGCATGGTGAATAACAAGTGGAGTTGATAGAAATGTCTATAACTTAATGTTAACATATAGTATCAACATCCACCATCAGATCATTTAGTCGAATTGTAACTATCGATCATCTAAAACTCTTAAATGTGAACTAGAGAGGGGCGTAATACCCAAAAGTCATTGATGTCTCTTTTGAAGGAAACTAAAAAGTTACTCAAACCAAACCTTTAAGCTCAAAGTTAGTTAGATGATGTGCTCATCTATTAATAAATTCATATCTTTGGATCCAAAACATTGAATATAGATATAGTCCACCAAACGACAAAGCTAACCATTGACGAATGAAGGAATCTCATTGCAAACGACAAAGTAATGAATTATGGAGAAGCCAAAATCACTCAACAAATCTTAAGTTATTTTTGTCAGAATTAAAGGCAACAAAACCCAAATGAAAGCGACCATTACCAAAAAGAAAAAAATGATAAATCACTTTTTTTCCAAACACGTAAGTAGCTGATCGAGCTATAAATAAAATAAGTATTTGATCAGAAAATATTCACTCTGAATGTATATCCACACGTAAATTCGGTATCCTGAATATCTAAAATTTTTTAGGTTTTTAACTAGATATCTGATTCGATTCGTTAAAATCTAATAAAATTTTAAAATAAATAAAAAATCCAAAAATATAAAAAAATATAAATTTATTTAATTTGAAAAAACAATAACTAATATGATAAATTAAATAAATGAAAATATTGTAAAATTTATATAAAACAATATATATATATATATATATATATATATAACGGATCGGATCGGATATCCGTTCCTAAAATATTAGTATTTGTGCTTTGATTTATCTTTTACGGATATTACATTTTAATATTTGTTTTGATTCGTAAAGTTATGGATATCTAGATTTTTTTTGGTTGAATCGAAACGAATCGAATCGAAATCAAATTTACAGATATTTTAGTTTGCCCTACAGTTGCATTACAAGACAAACGAGTCTTTGTCAATGACGCATCAATAAGCCAAAAAGTTCGGTCATAAGTAATACTTTGACAATATGAAAAAGACTAAACAATATAGTAGCATTAAAAATGAAATTTGAAAGACCATTAGACCATGATTATAGGGGGTTCTTAGGGGGGTTTTATAGAGTGAAAAGGGAGTGGGGCCCACAAAAAAACAAAAAATCACTCCCCAAAATCACTAGTTAAGAACCGAATTTAATGGGGGTTTTACAACTGTTCCCCGGGCCCCACTGACCGTGGCGGCGGCCGCGATTGGTTCACTTTTAAAAAAAAAATAAAAAAAAAAATAAGAAACCCAACAGGGTTTCTGGGTTAATGATGCCCTTAGGATTATAAAGTCAAAATTTTAACGAGGAAAAACTAAAATTGTATTCAAAGTAACAAATTGCCTGTGAAATGTTATCCTCTTCTTTTATCATTCATTATATAGAAAAAAAACTACCAACTAGACAAATCGCGTTTCTTTGTTTTAAAAGAGAAGTATATAACAAAAACAATCACACATAAGCCATGGTTATACTTATACATGGTGTATTACAAAGAAATGTAGAAATATATAGAAACAAACATATGTAGCCAAAATAAATTGTTTTATCTAAGAGGGGGTCCATGTTTTCTCACAGAGTTCAAACCCACTACAAGGAAACGCCAAAAGTTCTAAATCAAATACATGCAAATAGAAGATGCAATAAGCAAAAGATGCCAAAGTAATTGTAAGGGAATAGAAAAAGAAAAATCTATTGTTGATTTTGACCGTTTGTCCAGCATTATTTAATATTATATTAAATTTAGTTGTGTAAGCTTTTTTCTTTCATATGGGTGGATGGGGTTTGGTTTTGGCATTGTGAAAGCTTTTGCCTCAAATGCACACACAACTGTTGTCTTTTTTCTTCTCTCACATTTATTTGCTCTTCCTTCTTTCTTTCTTTATATTCACTCAAACAGTCAAACGCCATTGCAACATGTCTCCTTAGGGCTTTCCCTTAGACCGTTGGATCTTTTTTTTTCTTTTAATATGTTTTGTCACAATTATAGCAAAGGCAGAGCCAATGCTTGAAGGGTTCGAAGTTGGAAAACCTTGAAGGGGAAAAAGGTTTTTAAAGATTTGTCCATTATAAGACATCAACTAAATAAAACGAGAATAAGGTGAAAAACTAGAAGCACAAAAAACATGCTCTTTCTATTAAAAGCCTTGAACACAAAAGGTTAATATAAACATACAAAAACATGCCAAGGATAAGTTTTGCCCTCTATACTCTAGAGCCAATTAAAGACTACCTCCTATACTGCCAAGCAAAGTATGATCTCTCGGTTTAGCCCTAAACCGATACATGCAAATAACATAATTGGTTTTGCTTCCATAAGCCGGAGTTATGATGCTTAAGGAGACTAATGAAGACACAAAAACGTGACTGAGCAGTGAGCACTACACAATACTTGTGCAAACTATACAAGAAAACCCATCATAGCTAGTACTCAATACAAACCGAGGCTCCAATTCTTCTCTTTATGTATAGAAGAGCAACATAGAGCAGATAAGACCTTATGGAGTCAGCAGAATAGGACTTGACTTGCTTAGACTATCATCCTTTATCGAGTGCACAAACTTCTTTAACTCGTCCATAAGACAATGAAAGTGGTCATTGTTAGGCAAGAAGTAAAACCCAATCGTGGCCTGCTTTAAGTAGAGAAGGTTAACATGGTGACCAGTCTTCTTAAGCCCATCGACATAAGCCAATTGCCAATCCTGAACAAGATCTAAACCAGCCACAACGACAAGACTCTTGGGGAAGTTGACACCTTCAAGGCTTTGACCTCGAGGGCCAAAGGGATTACAAGCTGGATGGTCTCTATCTTCACCTAGAGGTAAAAAAGCCCTCCAATACCAATCTCGATCTTGAATAGTGACAAAGTATTTACCATCAAGTCTCTTCTCAGACTGAGTCCTCTCCATCCCACCAAACATAGGATGAAGAAGAATGTTCCCCAACACTTTAACTCCTTCACTGGTTGCCCTAACAGCAACATTATGAGCTATGTTGCCTCCAGAGCTATCACCAGCCAAGTAAACATAAACATTAGAGTCTTTACCACTCCGAAGCCAGACTCTGGACTTGACCCATTTGAGAGCATTCCAACCATCGTCGTAAGCACAAGGGTAACGATGCTCCGGCGACCTCCGGTAATCAACAGAGACAACAACGACGCCGCATATGGTTACTAACCGTCGGCAGAGAGTGTCGTAGATGGCGCTGTTGGCGGAGGAATGAGTGAAGCTACCACCGTGGAAGAAAACAAGAACTGGCACTATCTTTGTGGTGCTGAGAGGCTCGGTAAGGTCGACGGTGCCGTAACGGGAGGGGTCGAGAGGAGCGGGCTGGTAGATTCTGGTGAGAAGGTTGGTGGAGGAGTCGACGTGGTTGAAGGAAAAGACACCGTCGACGGGGAAAGAGTTGGGAGGAACTTTACGGTCAAGAAACTCGGCGAGGTGACGGTTGAAAGAGCCGTCGGGACGACGGAGGAGGGTGTAAGCGAGCTTGAAGTTGGAGATGAGGACCCATGTGTTGAGTGGAACTATTCTCTACAAAAAAAAAAACAGAAGAATTTTTCTTTATAAATCATCCGTACGATGATGATGATGATAATCTTCATCGGGTAAGAACTAAAACTGAAATGTTTGAACATAAAGAAGAAGAAGTGAAAAGTTGGTTTCAGAAATAAAGGGAAAGAACCTTGCATTCGTTAAGGTTGACTTCGTTTCCAGCAGCCATAGTCGTCTTCACAGAAAAAAGCTAGCTAGCAACAGAGGAAGAGACTTTGAAGGAACTATGGAGATAAAAAGAAGGAAGCAGAACAACAAGTACAGAGCTCTTCTTTCCTGCTACCAAAGAGAGAGAGATTTGGTCAAAGGTGAGAGATGATGAAATAATACATCGGACGGTGACGATTGGGCCGGACGACCGAGTTATACCTCTTTCCATCTATGGGTCCCCCACGACTATCCACTTTTTCCTTTTTTTATTATTTTGTATTCACTTATTTTTTTAAAAAAATATAATAATAAAAAAAATTGAGATTTATTAAAAAATGTAAATATACATTTATAATCTTTAAATTAATTAATTTAAACTTAACATTTAGAGTTATCGGGTTGAGCTCTGAAAATGAAGTTTAAAATTTAAAAAAAATTGTTTTAAAAATTATTTTAATTTTTTTTCGTGAAAAATTATTTTGTGACAAAAAATTTTAAAATAATTTTTTTTCATTGTCGACTAGACATCGATGATCAGTTAATTTATCCATGCTAATTAGTAACTAATAAAATGAAAATGTCGAAAAGATAAGTAAAATGAAAATTCTGAATTATAATCCTTAAAAAGATAGTAGTAAAACAAGAAGAAGCCGACTGGGCATGGTGGGATGTGAAGAGGGAGAAAGAGATGATTGGCTTATTGGCACGACACGCTCTCTCATAGTTGCTCCTTTTGACCCCATATTTTTTTTCCTTTATTATTATAATCTACGGATATGTTTAAATACTTTCCGACATTTTATTTTATTGTTATTTCTTGTCTATGTATGTTTTAAGATTAACAAATAGTTTCTGTCATTTTATGACATTGTTATTGATCTACAATGATTTTGCATAGCTCTGCTATAATTTCAATGATTTTGCATTCACCTAGTAATCTTTCTAGTATATTCACTATTTGTTATAGTGATATTATCCATCATAACTTTACACTCAGTGGAGAAAAGAACTGGTGTATAATTTTAAGGTTTGGTACCATTTAGGTGATGGAAACGACCTTTTCACTAAAACAAAGACAATTTGTAAGCAATATTCGAGTTAATAAAATAAAAGTTCTCATCAAAAGATCACTCATCATCTAATAATATATTATATAGAATTAAGTATATGATGTCAAGAAGTATATCTACAAAAGTATGGTAGTGCAACTTTAAACTATTTAAAGAAAAAGAGAAAATATAGGATCTTTTTAATAAAATTGATGGTTGTGACTTATGATTAGGTGAAGGACAGAGAGAGATTGTTTGAGTGTTTGGTTCTTTTGTTATTACATAAAAAAATGTGAATGCAGATTCTTAATAAAGAAAACAAAATTAGTTAGGGGGAAGGTGACAAAAGAAACTAACCAGCCCAGCGTGCGACCAACGCCATGGCATGTGGCGTCAAAAGAGTTGTGTTGTTTTCGTTCGGTTACTAATACTTATTAATAAGATGAGTTTAAACCTGGTATGCAGATGTAGATGCAGTGTCCAGTTCATAACTTGAACACTGTACGTTTTATATATGCTAATCTCTAATTTTTTTTAGTTTTTGTTATTAAAATAATTTTCAAAATTAACCAAAATAATATTTTTTATTTTAAAAAATTAATATATTTTTTTATTTTTTTTAACTTTAAATTTTACTTTCAAAAATTCACCCATAACTCTAAACCATAAATTTAAATTAGTTAATTCTAAAAGTATAAACGTATATTTACACCATTTATAAAACATATTTTGATCATTTTTTTCATTGAAAATTATTTTTGTTACAATTTTTTTTTAAATCTACCTTTAAGTACTTCTGTTTTATATATTTACCTTTAGTTTATGACCTTAGAATTTTATGATATATATTTAAATTACAGCTGTAAAATTTATGTATGAATAACCAAAATGTTAATGGAGGCAGCTAAACAGTAAACAAAGAAGTGGGAAAAGATAAAAGAAAAAAGAGGAGAATACTAGCACAACACGCTATATATGATTGGCGTGTCTATTTGAGGGATTTCTTAAGTTTTGTCGTTATCTATTTTGTCTTTTCGATACGTGTGCTTCCCGTTTTCCACTTCTTACTTTTGATTTTTTAATTCATATTTTATTATTAAAAGAAGAATTTTTAAGATAGACTTTAAAAACTTTTTGTCACTAAAATAATTTTTTTTTTTAAAATTATTACAATAGATTTTACTAATTAATGTAAATATACATTTATATATTTTTGGGTTAACTAATCTAAATCTAGAGTTTAAAGTTATAGTGTAAGATTTAAAAGGTGAAATTTAAAATTAAAAAATACTTAAAAAAATTAAATATATTTTTTTTTAAATCTATTTTTGTGATAAAACTTTTAAAAAATTTATTTAAAAGATTTAACTTTATTTAAACATATAAAAGCAGTTAACTAATTATCTTTTCCTGCTATCCTTTGGCAAAATCGAATAAAATTAACCAAGCCGTCGAAAGAAACACACAAATCTTCGGCATGTAGATTTGTCTGCTTATTTCATCATAGATATTTATTAGTGAAATTAATTTAATATAATTCATTTCTCTAGTACTATCAATGACTTTTCTTGTAAGCATATGGACGGACTAATGTGTTTTAAACGAGCGTTAAACAAAGTCTTCCCCACTATTACTTTTTATATATATTGGGAATAAAGTTTCCAAAAGTTGAAGAAGACGACAAAAAGTATGTTGTTTTCCTGTCCTCCCTTAATTTGTCGCTTTTTGGTTTTGGAAAGCAACCATCCAACAGTTAATTTTGTCGTTGAGACACAGTCTAATTTATAAAGTAATAAGAAACGCTAATTATTAATTGTATACATTAGCTTAACAAATTGGGGATGTAGCTCAAATGGTAGAGCGCTCGCTTTGCATGCGAGAGGCACGGGGTTCGATCCCCCGCATCTCCACTACTATTTTTTTAAAGAAAACTTATCTGGCAATGAAACAATAGTTTCGGTGTCTGTTGTGTAATGCACTTGAACAGAAAGAAGATAGCTTTGACCGAAAAAAAAAGTTTTTGCTATTACCATTTTCTGAATTAAACATGATTTGATTACTTAACGAAAGTTTGTACATAAACCCTGAGAAAATGTAAAGACAGACGTGTATAACAGTGTGATTTAAGAAGTACTGGCCATTGAGTCGATGAGCAACTCATAACCCTCAGGGACATGAGACCCAAGACGTACGCACTCAGCCAATGCAGGAACATCTGAGGCAACGTCCAGAAACTGAGCCACAAAGAGAAGCAGATGAAAATCAGAGATCCTCTTCACAAATGGGAGGCTCCTTGCACGATCCATATGGGTTTTCAAAGCCCGCATTGTTGTTTGATTGTTTCGGTTCTCTATCGGGAAGGTACAAGAGAGTGATCCCTGTCGTACAAGCAAAACACACATAATTTACACGAAACGAAGGGCACAAGTGATTGTATCAACATGAAGCAATCATGAATGTTCTAAATCTACACTACATTCCAAAGTATATACAACTTGTGTTCTTACTTAAAGCTATTGTATCATATCTAGAGGTAAAAACACAAGTGATCGATCACTACTACTTGCCAAGTCTCAATCTTTTAAACCAAGAACCAGTTAGGTTTGCATAAATGGCTTAGAAACGAACCTGATGATCCAAGATCTTGACAACAACGAGGAAGAAATCATTGTCCACTTCTTTAAGATCCTTGACTCCAACAACAACCTCTTTCTTCATCTTAGAGAGCTTAGGATCATCCTCAGGGCCAATCTCCGTCACAAACCACCCTTCCCTAAACAACCTAACGCACATGTCACTCATCTGAAACGCCTCAAAATGAACATCAGCACCACCTTCCTCATTGATCTCAAGCTTCACAACCGCCGTGACCCACTCTTTCAACTCACTCTCTGCGTGAAGCTGCGCGGCTAGCAACACCTCGACGTTGGACAATGTGTATTCCTTCTTGTCCTGCGTCACAGTCTGGTTAAATATAAACCCAACCTTCCTCATCCCTAACCCTAGAGCAATCGCATCCACACGTTTCTCCTCCTCAACGTCTCTCATGAGAATGAGATTATCCTCCAACCCTTGCTGCGGCGGCTCGTAGATGAAATTCACCTCAACCTGACCTTCCTCGGAAACGTTCCCGTACATGAACCCGCCGCGTTTGACAGCAAACGCCAGCGACTCGTTGACGTAGCTCTGAAACGCGTTGGCGCAGTCGCGATCGAAGGAGACGGAATCGCAGTGAGACTTCTCCTGGCGAGATACTCGCATCTGGCGTGCGATTAGGTCATCGACGGTCATCTTCCTCCCGAAGGAACCGGCAGGGGTTACGGCGGGACCGCCGCGAATCGTGCGCTCGCCTTCGTACGCGAGGTAGAGGATAGATCCGTGGGAGAGACTGAGAGAGGAGATTGGGAGGTTGGGGTTGGTCATGTCGGTGAAGCCGAGGAAATCATCGGGAGACTTGGCGAGGAGAAGGTTGCGATCGGTGGATAAGGTTTGGTTGTGGATAGGGATCTGGAGTTGATCCTGGATTAGGGTTTTGAGTTGGGAGATAGTGATGTGAGATCCTTCTACGTTCACTCGCTCCAATCCATCTCTGCTTCGGATTCTGAGCATCACCATCTTCCTTCGAACCAAATCACAACTAAACCAAAGATAAAACAGATTCGATCACAAATCTGGAAACCTGATTTCGAATCTATGATACGAACCTATACTTGAAGTGGGATTGATCTTGAATCAATGGTTTTCTTCTCCGATTGAAGTCGAAAAGCTCTCTGGGATTCCAAGAACAGCGAAGTCTTCCAGAAAAGGAAAGAAATGGGCTTTAAACTGAACCCAGAGTTTCTCTTTTTAGCTGCCTATTAAACTTTTAATGGGCTTCACTAGTAACCCAAATGGGCTTACTTCTAGCGCATGACCCGTGTGCTGTGATACATAGGAAACGATTTGATATTTTGTTTGTTTGTCGTCGATTGCCATCATAGATTTTATTGTATAACAAAATGCTCATGGATCGATTGGAACTATTTAGTAATAAGTGAAGTGATATGATCTTTAGAATAGACTGGGATGATACGATATGAGTGGTCCAGTTTTCATTTATATTAAATGGTCCAAAAAGGAAAGGCTGTTAAACTTATATGGTGTCACCTTGAGGACCACATTCCTAGATCACGCTATTTATCTAAATTCAAATCAAATGAGATAAATACTAAAATACACCTTAAAAAATTTGTGTCCCTAAAATAACATTTAAAAAAAATATATACTCAAAATAGAGTTTATTAAAGAATGTAAATATATATTTATACTATTTGGATTAATTAATCTAAACTTAAAATTTAGAATTATGAGGTTGGATTTTAGAGGTAAAATTTATAATTAAATAAAAAATTTTAAAATAAAAAATCTATTTTGAACATTTTTTTTTTTGATAAAAATTTAAAAAGTTTTATTCTATAGATTTGCCCATTCAAATTATATAATTAGTTTATTCATTTTCTATACTATAATATTATCATTAAATGATTAAAGCTCATATATTTGACAAATGAAATTGATAGTTCAGCAGCCAGCAAAACTATACAAAAAACATCAATGTTCAAAAAATCACTAGGCGTTATTGGCCAACTCTTGTTTAGAGACAAGGCCCTATTGGCCAACGCTTCAAAGCTGGAGACAAAGCGATCTCTTTGGATGTCTTCTTGTTCCGTGAGTTTTGGAGCCTGTACGTTCTTGTCAAGAAGATGCCAATGCTACAATGTGAAGTCATCGATGAGCGGGGGTCACCTATACTCCGGACCAGAGAGTTGTGATGAGAAGAATGTGTTCAATATTACCGACCAGTGTTGGCTTCAATCTGTTATATATGACTTATTGATCCTGGACTTATCATGCTGACATAGTGTCTTCAATGATCGCTCAAGTGTTTACTTCTGGAGCTGCTCATATACAACCAAAGCTCTATGAGCCGTATCGCGAGATGGAAGAGAGAGAGTCCATTTTATATATATTGTTGTCTGTTTGTGTACTTATTGGTAGGGTATTATTTTCTTCAGAGGATTGATGTTCTGAGATTTTTGTGAAAGACAATAATGTAACTATCTACTTATTTGGACTCATTTTTTTATCCTTTTCAAATGTTTTTAATCTCTTGTCTTTGCCATTTCATTTGTCCGGTTAGAGAAATGGCTGTTAATTAGCAGGTTTGTTGGTTCAAGGAACGGCACACAGTTCTTTAGTTTCAGGGTCCTAGACGCTTGTTATCAGAAATAATAGTTGCAGTTTTGTGACTAGAGGATAAAGAGAATCCAAAACATAGAAATAAAGAAAATCTTACTTTGAGTTCGAACATTTAAGTAAACCAAATCATCATTTTCTCCTAAACTGATTATAGTGATAACATTTAAATAAATCATTTGGTAAAAATATCTAAAGGATTCCTATTTCGAATTGTAATTATTTATTTATATATTTTAGTTATGGTAATAACTATATAGTTAATATTGCATATTTAAATTTCTTTAATTGATTTTGTATAATAATTGTGTTAAACCATGTCATAATTATTTAGTATTCATGTCATTATTTAAATGAACCAAATCATCATTTGTTTTTACTAAATTGATTATGGTGATAATATCTAAACAAATCACTTGATAAATAATGTTACGTGATTTTCTCAAAATTTTCACTCAACGCTCGAAAATCACTAGCCAAACCATTGTACGATACTAGACATTCAAGAGATTTGGGCTACAAGACAAGTCCCCATCTGGATCAACAAAATCATAGATCCCTACGCTACAAGTGTCACTAGTGGAATGTATTCTTATGTTCTTAGAGCACAGTTGATGGAGACAAGTCACAAGCTCACACACACAACACCACCACCACCAATGTATCTTTTGGAATAGAATCCCAACAAATGCAAGTTGTTATGTATATACCACAGCTCTTGGCAATGAAAGAAATTGAAAAATTAGGGCACTAACAAAAAAATTAAGTCAATAAGTTTATTAAACTAAAAAGATTGATTGCTCTCAACACCTCTCACCTACAGATGCTAGTCATGACAATGAAATAGCTATTTTAAGGTCTGCATAATAATAATGGTGTCCAACAAGGAGGAGAGTTAGATGTAGCAATTGAGAGATAAAAAAAGAGAGCAAAAATCAAACCGAATAGGAATCATCGAAAGTCTCTGTCTTTGGGAAATGCAGATTCTGTGTCCCATTGAGTGGAGGATACTAGCAGTACGTAGCACCACCCACAAGTCAGCTTAGTGTTCCGTTACCATCAGCTCCTTCCTAATCTTATTCATGTTTTTCAGAAAACATTTTAGAAGATAAAACCAAATAGAGTATAATTTGTTGGATTTATATACTATCTAAGTTTCACAAAGATAAAAATTAAAAAATTGTTTCGCATTATAATTTTTTTGTGTAACTATAAAAAATTGTAAATTTTCAAAAAGTCACTTGAGTTTGTTGAATTACTATTAGTTTAACTTCATTAAAATTGATAATCACTGACAATCATGTATTTATATAATAGAAACTTTGATATGTTTTTTTAATATGCGTGAAATATTATTTTTGTTAAACGGGAGTACATATTTAGTCATCCTTTGTAATTCATCCTGTTAACTAGTGTCGATTATTTTTAATAGGTTGGCTTAGAACAAAGTTGAATTCCTCAAGTGTGTTGATGATGCATATGATTAGATCATTGGGAATGCATTTCTCAAAGTTAAGAATCTTTGGATCCTACTGATAAAGACAACAAGTGAAGACAGTTTTTACACGTCCCTTTTGTACCGTTTAGATTCTCCCTTAAAAGATCCCCAATGAACTCGGAAAGTAAGTAAAGCGCATACAGTATCTCCCCACCAATCATCATTCAAAGATAAATACAACTTATATGCAGTTACTTTACAAAATACAACTAATTTTGTTTATTCATGTCTTTGTGTCCGACTCTAACGAACTATTGTTTTTTCCTTTGGGGTGTATTACTTAGATTCATCTTCTAGTAGTTTTGCGGTTGAGAATGAAATTGGATTGTTTATATGCTATGTTATCGTGATATGAAGTGAACATAGAGTCTGAAGTGTTCCTAAAACTAACAAGTATTTCTAAGTTTTAATCATTTATTTCTCACATGAGTGTAAGATGTTGATACAGCATGGACCTTATAAAGTGGCATTGTGAGAAAGAAAAACGTAATGGTCTATATCTGGTTATACGATCTAGATCATAATTCCCGATAGACGTGTATTTTCTCAGCTCAAATATACAAAGTAACAATATATACTGATACAAATCAAGAGACTGCTGTTTTTTTAGACGCTGATCTCTTGTTTATTTGGATACTTGCATCATGCTCACAAACTTCTACAGAAATGTATCTTCAGCCTTTGTACATGATCCTACCTTCTGATATATACATATCTATTTATTTTGTTTTAGTAATTTATTTTATATATTTTCCGGCTTTTTCATATGATATATAAGCTTACTATAAGTTTCATCGTAACCTATTGGTCAAAGTGTAAAATTGTTTTGCACCATGTCTAGGATTCGATTTTCATAGGATTCAATTTTGCAGATTATAGAATGCAAAACTTATTAGAAGTTCTATAATAATGCTGGCAGAATTGCTCATTGTGGTCGTGTGTTCAAAAATGTCGTACATGTATAGCCGTCCGTCGATCCAAGTGTTACATGG
Source organism: Moricandia moricandioides (assembly GCA_905132885.1). Classification (NCBI taxonomy): domain Eukaryota; kingdom Viridiplantae; phylum Streptophyta; class Magnoliopsida; order Brassicales; family Brassicaceae; genus Moricandia; species Moricandia moricandioides. The sequence goes on from CAJHQQ010000251.1 coordinate 170,180, forward strand.
AAAGTTGCATCGTGTAAGTGTTGTTTGTAAAGTTTTTCATCATTATTACATATATTGCATATACATTAAAAGCTCTATAAGTTAATAATGTTGGGACTATAATATTTATGAAGTTATATATTAATTTAGAAAAAAAGTTTTATTTTATTTCTATATTTTAAATATTTTTTTGTAAAATAAAAATAGTTAACTTCACTGTTTATATATTCATTAAATTTATAAATTCGATTTTCATATCATTTTCATTATATTATTTGATGTGTGCGAGATATGTTTTTTTTTTGTAATACTTGTATGATATATGTATTATTCAATTTAAATGTGTTTTAGGTAAAATTTTATTAATTTCATCAAAACATTATGAAATCTTAAGAAAAATAGAAATATTCATAAAACATATAATGCAATGTATTATTGGTATTTATATAAACCGTATATATACATTATTATTTTGAAGAACTATATATTTACATGTGATCTTTCAAAAATTATTATTTTATTATTTTATCTATTTATGTCATATTTTAAATTAAATCGGTCTCGACAAAATTTATTAATTTATAATATTTATTTATTTATCGAGTATTAATTTATAGAGTTTCTACTATAGTTTGATCCTCGTTGAAATGTTGAAATATATATTATATGATGATGTATTTGAGATTTGGCCATTGTTAGAAAAAGAAAACTTACTATCTGATATCATTTTTGATCGACCTTAGTAGTCACATTAAAACCATTTACAGAATGTGTTGATTATAGTATTATACGATAGGCAAAAAATTAAAAGAAAGGCAATATAACATATGATATATAATTTTATCCATTACAATAGATAACACAGCAGTACATCCACTGATTATTTAAGCTGGGAAATACAAAGCTAGCTAATTAATGTCTTTCACATGAGCTAAACAAAATATAAAAATTAGCTATATATAAGAAGATGATACACATTTAAGTGTAATCTTTCCATCATTATTTACTATCCAATCTCAACACACAACAATTATGTTTCTTTCTCTTAAGGATCCATATTATTTCTAGTTATGAAATAACTGATACGGCTTGATCAAGGGAACGAGAGAGCCACTTAGGTGAAGAGACATGACTTCATTGGTAGAACCCACCAGCTTACCACTTACAAAAACAGCAGGAACTGCGTTGGCGCAGCCAAGACGGACTAAGGCCTTCTCGATCTCGAGGCAGTCAGGATCGTTGTCAATCTCGTGGATTGTTGGTTGAACCCTAAGGTCACGGAAAAGTATCTGGACGGTGTAACAAAGACAACATGAGTTTTTGGTGAAGATCACAACTCCTTTCCCTGATGACATTCTCATCACCTTGTCCATGATCAGATTCTGATCTTGCTGCTCCTAACGGTCGAGATATTACGTATCTTTAGCTCTGAACTATGTTTCTTTGTTCGTTTGAAAACTTGATGTCATGCTAGGGCTTTTTATAGGAAGGCAAGTTAGTGCAAGATCTTTTGGTTTAGTCTTCTCTTTTTCCCTTTAAAATATAATTTTGTTCTTTTTAAAGAACATGAAAAAGGAAAAAAAAACACAGATTCCTTTCGAAGAATTAAAGCGGCTTTGCGATAAAATACCTTTTTAATATGTTCTGTTTGGATGTACAAGTTGGAGAAAAATAATTTTGTAAAATGATTCATTTGGCATCTATATTACTGAAAAATCAAAAATGCAACGATAATAATTTACTAAGCATCCGATTCGAGAGGTTGTTTGCGTACACTGTAATGACGTGGAATATTTTTGTCTGAGATAAATGAACAGTACCGTATTAGTGAATCTCAATGCAAACGAATGAACGATACACTAGGGCTGGACATTTTATCCGTTAAATTTGATTCGATTCGTTATTCGTTTCTATTCGATCCGTAAAATCCGGATATCCGTAAGTCGTCGAAGCAAAGCAAATACTAAAATTTAATAACTGTTAAAAACGAAGCAAACCACAAATACTAAAATATTTAGAGCCGGATATCCGATCTAATCCGACATTATACAAATAGATGTATATCTACAAATAAATATATATTTTTATATGTATAATTTTATCAAATTATTATTTTAGCATATCATTTTATTAATTTTATTTAAAATTTATTTATAAAATCTTTATAAAAACAATAATTTTTCAAAATTTTGTGTATTTAAAAAAAATTTGATTATTTTTAAAAAAATCTAGAACATATAGTTTCATTAATTCTTATTTTTTATTATATATTATGTAAAAATATTTTTTGAAAAATAAATTTGTATAGTTTTTCTAGATTTATTTGTATTAAACAAGGTAGATGAGATATCCGTAAATATCCGTAAATATTCGCAAATATCCAAAAAAAATCTGGATATCCGGAAAGTCGGATATCCGTATTTCTCCGAAGCAAAGCAAATCAGAAAATCAGATATCCGTAAGATACGAAGCAAATCACAAATACTGAAAATTAGGGAGATATTCGATCCGTGCCCACCCCTACGATACACGCCTTGTTTGCATGCATGCTTTGTCACATATATGTGTCCGACGCTTTATATGACTAATCTCTTTGATAATGAAAGATTAAGATTACTAGTTATTAACCACGTAAAAGGAAACATAAATTAAATTGTAAGTTCGGTTAGAACTTGTCGACTAGATAGATTAAAAGTAGGATTAACCATCATCTGTTAGGGTGGAGTTCTTAACTAAGAAAACCTAAGAACCATTTTTTAAATAAGAGATAAAAAAGTTGTTTCTTAGCCGTAAAATGTAAAAAAAAAAATTACGTTAAGAACCGTACCTTAAGAAACTAGGATTAATCATGACCTAAGGAAAAGAGTATATATATGTCGACTATACAAGCAAATACTTAATGTATTTATGTCCCATAGACTAAAGGGATAGCTTGATGGTTGATGCCAAACACTCACCATTTAATTTTTATTTGACATTACAAAACTTGTCTCTATAATTTCTATATTCATATATATTTTTCTTCTTGTTGTTGTATTTATCACTCAGAGACTTCCATATCTTTTAAAAAATTACATTGGAGATCTCTCAAACAAAGTTTTTCATAACTAATAATATCTTAATATAAAAGCATCTCAACAGTTTGAAAAAACTCATGTTATAATTTTACAAATAGAAAATTTAGCATGAGTATTTTCAAAATTTTGAAAGACTTTCTTATTAAAATGTTATTTTGGTAAAAATATTTTTTTGAGCAACTGGTAAAATATTATAGTTGAAAGATTTTGATGCGGACGGGCTTAACAATTAATAGACAGGTTCTGATGCCAAAATGCTTTAGAAGGAAATGGGGTTGTCATTTTTTTGTTCATTCATAGCTGGATCTTCTCCCGATCTAGACCTCGTTTATAGCTCATTTGATCAGATCATTATAGGCTAAAAAAAGAACAAAAACAGATTCGAGCTTTCGGTGATGATGCATATATATATATATATATATATATATATCAACTTTAGGTAGTGACCATTCGTTCACTAAAAACTCTAATACTTCCTCCATTTCAAAATATATGATGTTTGGGTTTAATGCACAAAAATTAAGAAATTTAATTTATTCTAAAAGGTTCGTTGAAATATATAATTTTAAGATTATTCAACCAATTATAAAAAAACAATGAAATCAAATTGTTTGACAGTTTACAATAAATATAAAGTTAATCTTAAAACTTAAAACATATTATATTTTGAAACAACATAATTTTTTTAAAACATTATATAATTTGAAACGGAATGAGTATTATTTGTCTCTCAGTCTTAGAGCACTTCCAATTGGGGTTCTAGTTCTGAAGTTCTAAAAATACATATATGTGTATTTATATATTAATATAGTTTTTGAATTCTAATCCAAAATATTTGTTTAGAATACTTTGTGTTACAAATACTTTAGATTGAGATTCTTGTAAAATTAAGAACGTCAATACTAATATTAATATATATATATATATATATATTGAGAAATCCATAATTAAAACCCATTGTTATGGGAGCTCTTAAGAGAGGCTCTTGCACTGTTCGCGGGCCCCACTGACATGTGGAGGTCATGAATAGTGCAAAAACCGCTTCTTAAAACTCCTAAATAAGAACAGTTTTTGGAGGGTTTCTTACAGTTTGCGGACCCCACTGCCACGTGGCTATCCGTAATTAGTTCGTTTTTTAATTTTTTTTTTTTTAAAAAAAGAAGATTTAATTCTCTTGTTTGATTTAGCTCTTGCCGTCTCTCTTCCGAGAGCAGGACCCGTCCAACATTATCGCATGCCCTAATCGAGATTCTAAATTGTGCTTTTAATTACAGTATTACACTCATAATTAAATAATACTTAAACCATTTAGCAACATGATTTTTCTAAACATATAGTATGAAAATGTGAAAAGATCCTTTTAAAATTTGATTCTCTTTAGAGGAAGTAAAATCGAATTTCTAGTAATCTGGGGGGAAAAGTTGAAATTCGTGTTAGTATAAAATGGTCCTTAAATTGTGCCAGAAAAAAAACCTATATATATTATAAGTTTTTAATTTTGCTGCAGGTAGAAACATAATAGGCTATAACTTAAAGGTCAACTGAAAATAAATATTTCTCCTGTTTCTTAATAAAATGTCATTTCGATATTTTTTCAAAGATTAAGAAATTTATATAATATATTAATATAATTCTATTTAATGTATATTTAGTTAATTGAAAATGATTTAAATAAAAATCTATTAGTTATTGAAAAGAATAAAAATTAGATGTAATGTATAAGATTATATTGGGATTGTAGAATGACATTTTTTGAAACAAAATAAAAAAATTAAAATGAAACTTATTATAAAACGACTACTATATTAAACATGCAAACTTTACTGCTCTAAGCTATTGCTTAGCTTGCGTATGCCATGGACCGCCGTATATATCCTAGGCGCAGCTAAGTAAACATGTAAAACGGCTGGCAAAAAATAATAATAATGAGATCAGTCTTGCAAAATAGTTTTTACCTGGAATAGTCCATATTACAGATTCAACTCAGCGATCTAATTGTATTGGTTATAGAAAAAGTAATAGGAAAAATATGTGTATAATTATGGAACTGAGCTTATTCGGATGCATGCCCGACCCATGGCACGAACATGATAAGCAATGGTTTATTGACTAAATATTTTGAGGAAATTTCGTTTTTACCATAAGTCTGATATCATTTTACAAATTTATTTTTAATGAATGATTATTTTCAAAAATACTTTATTTTTTTAATGAAAATAGACTTAATTAGTTTTTTAAAATATTTATAAAAAAATTAGAAACTCAACCTCACCCCTTTAACATTAAACCCTAAACAATAATCACTAAAGTGTAAATTCAAATGTTAATATATTTTTGATAATGTGTATTTTTGCAAAGCGGTAATAAATTTATGTTATTTTTAGCAATTTCTCAAATATTTATGGAGTTTTTAGCTAAGAAAGAAAATATATGAAATATTTATAGTTTTTTTTAGTATAAAAATGCACATTTTTGTAATTTGAATGAGGTCTTAATTTAGTTGGGCTTGGCTGATCGGATGATAGAAAAAAGAAGAAGAAGAGATTACTCGATATTTAACAACAAAATAGATAAAAACTATAAAAATACACGGTAGTGTGACGTGAATTTTCGCACTGACCACATGTTTATTTAGTGTTGTTCTGTGTTCCGGTGCCTTGTGGGTGAAGCTTTTAAGTGTATAAGATTTTTTTTTTGTTCATCCACCGAAGATAAGGGATCCTATAGAAGTACTCATCTACGTGTATATTTTCTTCCTGATAATCATCTCTTGTCTTGTCAATTCATCGATCTATCGTATCACTATATCTCGATCCTCGGTTTTATATTATTCGTTTCCACAGTAATAATAACAAAGTCAACTCAGTAGCATTTTAACAAAGTTAAATGACGCATTAATCATATATATATATATGATTTAAGTACGTGGAAAATTAGCACTAGTGTTACACATGTTGCTCTTAGAGGTATACTTGTCTTTTCTTCCGTACAATGCAAGATACATATATATACACCTATTATACTTATTATAAAATAACCTCCATGCGAAGGAAACAAATCATTTTAATACATCTATGCTTCCTCCAAATTATCTATAATACGTATAATATGTGTTTGTAACGCTGGTTGGAACGCTACAACCATATGGCCTTTAGAACACATTGATTCTTGATATCATATGCATGTACGATGGTTGGAACGCTACAACCATATGGCCTTAGCATCTTTAAGCATCAGTTTGAGCGAATCGCCAGGGTTTGATGAGCCGAGCGCACGCATGGCCCGCCCCATTTCACGGCCGTTTGGGTCTTTATCCAGCTCATGAACCGCCGGACTAGCTCCTAGTTCGTAGAACAGCGTCTTGATGATATGGCACATACTACATGAGCTCTTTGTGAACATCACTGCTTGTTTCTTCCACGACAAATCTCTTATTCTTTCCATTTGCGATATTGATCAAGAGAAGCTAGTAAATTAGTAATGAAGCAGTACTCGTACTAGCTACTGTTTGTTTTTGAGTGAAGAAGGCTTAGGTTGTGTTGTACATATGCTACATATGATTGGATCAGCTGTTATTTATAATGGTTATTGTGGTAAGATTTTGGATTATTTTATTTTGGGATTTTTTTTTGTTGTAAAATATACTAAATATATATAAATTCTTTGTGATATAATTTTGGATAAGAAAAATCTTACCCTTACAGCATGTCCAATGCTAATATCTAATTATTAAAAAAAGAAAAAAAAAGTTTAGAAAGAAGAGAAAGATCGTGAATATCTTAGAAGAAGTTCCTTTTAGACTCTCACTACATAACTTTTTGCCATTTGTTATATTTTAAGAGGCTACATATAACAATTTTCATTATGTAATGATGAAAAAGGATATTTGATGCATCTGATGTTCTTTAATAATAGTATGAATGATATATTGTAACCAGTTGTCATGATCATACTATAAAGCCGAAGTACTTGAGCGGAATAAAAACGACAAAGCAAATTTAAACAAAATCATTCGTATTGGCTCTATACGTGGACGAAAAAAATCTATCCACAGTTATAATTGGTAGATATAGTTGCATGATTTTTGTAATAGGGCTAATTATTAAATGTATATGCATTGCGCTTCATTACTAAAACAATTAATAAAGGGTTTGATACAAATTACAATATTATGTTTCGAAGTGCTACTTTAGAGATTACAACATATCTAATAGTTTTTCAGTTTCAGAAACGTACTGAAGAGAAATCCAAAGATTGTATTAGATTCTTAGAAAGAGATTGCAAAGTTATTTAGGAATGAATTGAACAGTTACGTTACTCTGTAGTATTTAAAAGTAATAGCTTCTAAGGCCATCTTTAACCCTAGCACCCCATTTGGGGTGCTTATTTTTGGTTTTTTCTTTTTTTTTTCTTTTGAAAAAAAATTAAAAAATTAAAAAACAGACCAATCACGAGACGCCACGTGTCAGTGAGACCCATGAACAGTGCAAAAACCAACAGAAAAGGGGTGCTTCCATGATTAACCCGGATCTCTTAAGGTGGGGTTCTTAACGAAAAATTTGTCTTTTTAATTTTTTTTTTTTTTTTTTTGCATTTTTCCCGCTAAGAGACGGCTCTTATGGTTCTTATTTAAGAGACGGTTCTTAGCTTTTCTTAGTTAAAAGCTAAGATACGTCTCTTAGAAAAGCTAAGAACCTCACCTTAAGAGACCCCGGTTAATCCTGCTCTTATTTAAGCACTTTTAGAACTGGTGCTTGCACTGTTTCAGTGGACCCCGCAAACAGTGCAAGCACCCTTGCTAAGCACCCCTGGTTAATGATGCTCTAACAAAGAATGGCTATGTAGCAACTTGTTTTCTTCTTCGTTGTTCAAAAAGTAGTTGTAACTAACTTCTCGAACAATCAACTTCTGCCATGTGTCACTGCAACTACCAGAAGCTAAGACCATCATTATCCCTAGAAACCTCTATGGTTTCCTAATTTTTTTTCTTAATTTCTTTGGTTTCCTAATTTTTTTTTTCTTAATTTATAAAAAAAAATTAAAAAGTGAACCAATCGTGGGCCGCCATATGTCAGTGGGGCTCACGAACAGTGCTAAAACTCTACATTGATCGGTCCTTATTTGTTATTTTCTGCAGCCGTTTTTTTTTTAAAAAAGTGAGCTCCACCATGAGACCCACCAATAAGAAACCACTTAGTGACCTGCAATAATGGTGTCCTAAGAGCATGATTAACCCTCAATATCTTAGAGGTTCTTATTATTATTTTTTTCTGATTTTAAAAAAAAAATTAAAAATTAAAAACCAACTAATCGCGGACCGCCAGTACAAGAGCTAATGCTTAATTTGAAGTTTTAGGAGCTAGTGTTTATGGTTTTGGTGGGCATACCCACCTTAATCATCCCATTAAGCACCTACATTAAAGGTGCTCTAAGAGAAATAGCTGCTGCTGCATACATGATATATGAGAGAGCACATAACAGATAAGTGAATATTATCGCATGCAAGTTGTTCCACCCGAATCTTAAGATTTTTTAATTACCCACAAGTGTGCTAAAAATCAATCATGGTGAATAAAAATGACACATGACCTTATCACGAATCTGCCATAGATTCCTCATTTCTGTGGATTTCCAAATCTGAGAATCATGCTTCCCTGTTCAATACTGCTGGCAATGAACAATGTATTCTTATCCTCTGCAACAACAAGGAAGACCATTAAGAGTTAAGACAAAAGCTCTCACATACACAACTTGAAAAATGGTTTTGAAGATAGTGTAAAAGCTAAAAGCAAGATCTTGGGTCTCTTTTGCTCTCTAGACTAGACTCCAGGTCACACAAGCAGAAAAAAGTATCTCAAAGACAATCCTCTTTTTTTGTTTTTTTTTTCCTTTCTTGCTTTCCGCTTCTTTCAGCCTGGAGAATATATTGTTGCTTGGAAAGATAGGCATCTAACTGGATAAACCCCCAAAACAAAAGCAGCATAGAGTATACATAATCACACTGTTTCGTACCTTCTTGGATCCGTGGATCACTACTAAACCATAGGGCAAAGATATTTCCGTATTTAGTAAAAAAAGAAAGAAAAAAAGAAAAAATTCTCATGACTTTAAGCTACTTGGTTCTGATATTCAAAAGGAAAGAATCTAAGCTCATGCAGTTTTTAGCAAACGCCAAAGGGCACAACACTTGGGGGAAGAAACAAAACAAGTAAAGATCTGATTTATGCAAATCTTATCCTTTCTCCAAAACATCTAACTCTATAAATAGGCTTTACTTTACTTCGTATAACATATCAAAGCCAAAAACAACCATTCTCGACCCTTACACTTAAGTCCAATGGAAAGCATTAGAAGTTTAGTTGCTGACAAACCAGTGGTGATATTTAGCAAAAGCTCCTGCTGCATGAGCCATTCAATTCAAACGCTGATCTCAGGATTTGGGGCAAAGATGACAGTGTACGAGCTTGATCAGTTGTCTAACGGTCAGGAGATGGAGAAAGCATTGGTACAGATGGGGTGTAAGCCGAGTGTACCAGCTGTGTTCATAGGGGAACAGTTTATCGGTGGGGCTAACCAGGTTATGACTCTCCAAGTCAAGAACCAACTATCCACGTTGCTAAAAAGAGCTGGAGCCATATGGGTTTAAGTCCAAATGATGAGAAGAATATATATATATATACATACTTGTTTTGCCTTTTTTTAGGGTTCCACCATGCATGCACTGTTATGTTTTGAACAAGTGCAAGTGTGTAGTCACACAACCCTAGTGCTAACCCAAAGAACTTGTATCTTCAGTTACCAATACTTTGTTATATCAATAAATATAAGCCGAATTAAAAAAACATATCAGCAATGCTTATTCATAATTATTAGAGAGTTTTTTTTTTCTTTGCTTTTTTCGTTGATCTCTAAGGATTTGTATAAAACAAAATGAAAGGCATTTTGTTCGAATCACTTGAATTCACGTTTTTTGGGTTGATAAATAAAAGTAAATAATTTATAAGAAAATGAAAGGCATTTATTCAAAAAGAAGGACACAAAAGTAGAGAAGTACTCACTTCTTCATTCAAAACACCCTTTGCATGCTCAAGCTTGGAATAATGTCTTCGCCAATTCTCTACTGGTCTACATACTGAAGCTTTTGCGTCACGAATCTCTTGAGACGTGAACTTGGGTTCTATGATGAAACCTTTGAACATACAAAACATTGATGACAGTTTCAGTTTCTAGCTCAAGCTGCCTGTAAAATGAAACCTTTGAACATACAAAACTACGATGTGCTATTGTACAATCTAAATATTCAAGGGAGGATTAAAGCTAGCTCCACCCATTTCAATCAAACTGATAGTAAGTGAAGAGGAAAGCAATTTAAGAACAATGGAACCTGAAGAGCTCGAGCTGTTGCTGCTTGCTTAATGCTCCCACACGGGATATGATGGATCCTTTCAAGATTATATCCAAAAAATAGAGAAACTTGAGAAGGTTTAACATAAGCCTTGGCGTTTTTACCCCAACCCGAAATATCTACCTAAACCCGAATCAGAAAAACCGAAACCATATCCGAACTATTTTACAAAAATATTCGAACTGGACTTATGAACTTAGCACTTTGGGTTTGGTTATAACCCGAACCGAACCGAAATCCGAAGATATCCAAAGTTAGTTAAATATGTTAATATGTTTATATATGTTAAGGTAATTTAGATATTTTAGGGTATTCAAAATATTTTTGTAATTTGTTATTTTGAATACTTTTTAGTTAATAGTTTACTTAATTTTTAATTAGATTTGTGAATAATTTATACATTTTGAATTATTTTTTGAAGTTTTAAAAATATTTTTTTGGACGATTTTACACATTGGTTACAGTCCGATCCGAACCAAACCCGAAAGGAACCAAACCGAACCCGACCGATTAATTAGTAAAAACCTAATGGGACTTATGAGCATAATACCGAAAATCCGAATCGACCGAACCGAAACCGACGGCCCCCCCCGAACGCCCATGCCTAGTTTAACATGATGAAATAAAAAAGAGAACGACTTCACTGGGGATCGAACCCAGAATCTCTGGTTTCGTAGACCAGCGCCTTATCCATTGGGCCATGAAGTCATTTATATTTGAGAGACTTCATAAAAGTAAAAGAACTTATTTTTGCCATTTTTCTGCTCCAATTTTTACATGTAGAGAAAGCAATAAATAAATAAGAAAGGAAACTAAAAAACAGCGGGATGCACTAAACCAAAACTCGGTAGATAATTTTGGTAAGTGCTGTGACTCTTTGAAAAACTTTTATATTTTTTCCACAGTCAATTTTATTTTCAATCATTTTTTGGTAAGAAAATCTAAAACTATAGCCTAAAATCTTTATAAAAGAAAACATATTGACTCTAAAAATTAACATTTCTGCTGTTTTATATTTAATGCTTTTAAAACCTTAGAATAATTTTACAACAATAAAATTTATAAGATACGATCACAAAATCTACAGCTTCCATTCTAAAGCAAAAAAAAAAACCTAAAACTTCAGTTTCTATCAATCAAACCCAGATTCTTCGTTTATTTTTGGGTTGGTTAGCTGAATTGATTTCTCCAGCGAAAGAGATCGATACTCCTTTGATCCTTTCTTCGAGGGTAAACGGATAATCCCAAAAAAATTCTGTCCTGATTCGATCGGATTGTTTCTCTTCGATTCAATTTTTTCCCCAAATTGAACAGAAAAAAATAAAATTCACTTTCTGTGAGCGTCTACTTTGTCTCCTTGGGTCCTGATCGGATTTCGAATTTGATTATCAAGCTAGGTCAAATCTTATAGCCAATAGTTTTTTTCTTTTTCTTACGGTTTGTTTTTGCGGAGGATTGCAATGTTAGAAAGGAGCTAGGGTTACTAAGGCTAGGGTTTTGGTGGTGTGGATAGATATAAATTATATTATGGAGGAGTCTGAGCTTGAAGAAGGAGAGGCTTGCTCTTACAATCTTACTAACGAGTTTGGTGCAAGCTTTGACCCTGACAACGACCTCTCTTACATTGTAAGATTAATCTTTTTTTTTTATATATATAATGGGTTATGAACTGTGGTCAAGTGCTAATGTTGCTGTGTTTTCTTACCTTAGTCTCTTTGAGTTTATTTTGTATCACTTTGGTAGGGATGTTATGTACTTGTAGAGCTTTTTTTTAAGGATGTGTATGCGGGTTTATATGGTATGTGTTTTAATTGTTGTGGTTTGGTAATTTCGTTATGATTCAACTGCAACGTAACTCCATGTTAATTGCGATTTGAGCAGTTTCCCAGATTGGTTATGTTGTTAAACTATTGAAGCTAGGGCTCATCTGCCTTGTGATTGCCTGCCGCGTGTTTAGCTTTTATTCCATGGATTTTGTTATAGAGATTATGCATTGACAAAAGTTTAAACCATCGGTTACAGTTTTACTTTTGATAAGTTTTATTAGAAGGTTTTAAAATGCTATTCTGATTCGCTCAGTAGTATCCAACACACGAGCTTTCACAGAAGCATACACGCTTCTGAGTCTTTGAAATTCGTTATTTTTGGAAGTAATCAATGTTTTGGTTTTCACTTGTTTATTTTGAAGGATGACAAGCTTCAAAATATACTTGGACATTTCCAGAAAGACTTTGAGGGCGATTTTTCTGCTGAGAATCTTGGTATGTGCATGCGTGGTAGCAACTCTTCTTCTTCATTTTAGGTCACAAAGTGTGAAACTAGTCCTTTGAATTTCATTACAGGGGCGAAATTTGGTGGCTATGGCTCTTTCTTGCCAACTTATCAACGTTCCCCTCTTTGGTCTTATCCAAAGGCACCAGCAAGACCTCAGAGTTCTGCAGGGACTAGATCTCCCAACATCTTACTAGGGGAGGTATATGTTTCTTTTTCTCTGCAGTTAGCTTTGTTTTGTAAATGCTATAAATAATACTCAGTCTCCTAACCTTTTTATCTTCTCTCAGTCCCAGAGTGGTAATGCAGCTTCTTCTAGTGTTCCTAAAAAGGAAAAATCTGAGCTTGCTTCCTCTAGAATCCCCAAAAAATCAGTGAAATCCAAGAAACCTAACTCCAGTTCTCGACATGAATCTGCAACCAAGAAACCCGGGGTCTTCAGTAAACAAAACTCTCTCAAGCTTCGGATAAAGATGGGATCAGATAGTTTATCTACAGAAAAGAATGCTGCTGCGATATACAGTGGTCTCGGACTCGATGTATCACCGTCTTTGTCATTAGACAATAATAGTCTTTCTGGCAGTGAAGGGATGAATGGGGAACATCAAGGTTATTCTCCGTTGGAGTCTCCCACCAGTATTCTCAATGTGAGAGTTTCCTTGTTTTGTTTTGATACATTGCAACATTCTCCTTTGTTTTGAAAGGCTTATTGTGTTGATATATTCTTATATGCAGGTTATGACTTCCCTTCCTGTGGATCATTGTCAGATGCTATCTCCTCTCTCTGATGACCTGGTTCGGTTCATCGAGAGGGAAAAGCCCGAGAAGGGATATAAGTATACATCTCCATCCACAAACCGTCCAGAACCGCAAAAGGCTGGAGAGAATCCATCAATGGAGAAGAAAAGAAAGATGGTGGAGAGGAACAACTTGTCTGCAGAGACAAATGTCCGCAGTAAGAAGGGCGTGATAGATGGAACTGATGGCTCCGTCAAGGAGCCAACGGAAACAAACACATCATATCCCTCTGGTACGGAGAAACAAACAGCCGGTAGTAAACTATTATTTGATGCATCCAAAGAAAACTACAATGACACTGCTAAGGGAGAAACGATGGGTGATGTAGAGAGAAGATTGTGGGGTCTAACTCGTCATAAAGATCTTGAGCGGCATCATGAGAATCCAAAGGCTAGTTCAGCTGGAAGTCGGGGAGATAAGAAGACTAGATTTGGTGATGATGATGCTTCAGGATGCTCGAGGAAAGAACACAAAGGAAGCAAAGCTCCTGATTTAATCAAAAAGGAAACGAAAGCGTCAAAGCTGAAAAGTAGTCATAAGGCGGAGCCAGAACATTCGTCAAGAAAACAGAAGTCTGATCAAATAGAACAGGAGCCATTGTCTTCATCGAAGTTTAGGGAACATAAAAGCTCTGTTGTTTATGAAACAAAGATGAATGGTCAAGATAAGAAGAAGGAACTGGCAGCCTTGAGACAACATAATGGTGGCAAAAAAGCTGAGGACACTTACAAAGACTTTTTTGGAGACATAGAGGACTCTGACGAGGAAGAGGAACATAATTTTTCGTTGGAAGTAAAAGATGTACCTGTATCGGAAAAGAGACTTCCGACCTTAGAAGACAAGCCAGAAAAGTCGAGAGTCCCACTGACAGAATCTCAGAGTGTTGGTCCTGGACCCTTAGTGGGCAAACTTGGTAGTGATCCTTCTCTTTCTAAGGCGAATCCCGTGATCATAGAAGAACATTGGGTTGCTTGTGACAAGTGTGGACAGTGGCGGCTTCTTCCTTTTGGCGTCATCCCCAAACTTCCGGAGAAATGGATGTGCACGATGCTTGATTGGCTGTGAGTGTTTTCTTAATTCTCTATTATTTTTCGCATTATTTTTGTCTGTGTGATATATTGACTGGTTGTCATAATGTATGCTTGATTTCCTTTGTCATAATGTGTATCAGCCCTGGTTTGAACGATTGCAATGTTCCTGAAGATGAAACAACGAAAGCTCTGTATGCGATGTATCAGATTCCGGCACCTGACAGCCAGGCTCCAATGCAGAGTAATCCCAGTGGCCTTAAACCTCAGTTTAATCAGGAAGATGACAACACAAAAAAGAAGAGGAAGGGTTATAAAAAGTTAGATAACGGAATGGTTAAAGAAATTTCTCGAACTGCAGAAACGAGCAAGAAGAATATCCTAACATCAGCAAGAAATGGAATCATGCACAATTCGCATGGACTTAGTGACCTGGATGACGAAGAGAGACAGAAACATAAACAGAAAGAGAAAGGCAAAGCAGTGGATCACCACTCTGATGAGTCGAGGAGCTTGAAGATGAATAAAAAAAGGAATGCAGATCAAGAGAGTTCTATGGTGGCCAAGAAAATGAAGATTGAAAATTTTCTGTTTCTTGATGAATCTGAATACGAAAATGGACGTCCAACCTCGAGTAGTGGTGTCCCTGTAGCATCAGCAGATAAAAAACACAAGCCTCGAGCCTCCTCTATAATGCCAAAAGAGGAAGGAGGAGCTTCAGACACGGGAAATAGCAATAGCACAGGGGGCAGTAAAAAGAGGAAACTGAAAGAAAGCCATGGTTCTCGGGTGTACGGTGAGAACGAAAACCATGAAAGAAAGAAAGTTCGAGTTCTTAAAGAAGAAAAGGAGCCAAGTTTTTCTCATGGCAATGGAAAGTCGGAAATGAAAAACAAAAGTCATTCGAAAAGAGAGTACGGACATGTTGCGGCCACCTCTAGTTCTTCTAAGATTTCGGATTCTCATAAACCCAGAAACAGCTCCCACGAAGTTAAATGTTCGCCTGTTGAGTCGGTGTCGTCCTCACCTAAGAGGATCTCCAACCCGAATAAAAGTGTATCTGTGAGAAAGAAGAAAGAAGAATCTTATGATGCTGACGTCTTCCCAGCAAGTAGTATGAGAAGATTCTCAGATGGTGAAGGTGAAGGTGAAGGTGATGGTGGGAGTGATAGATCGAAAACGCGGATAAAGGACAAACATGGATCCCATGAGTCTTCTGTGCGTGATCTTGGTGATAATAAAGGATCTTTGATAGCTAAAGAGCGCACTAAACCTTCTGTGGATGCCAATTTAGAAAATGGTGGCCACAAGGATTTACCACTAAGATTGGATCATATTCATGGTGAAGGAAAGCAATATAGCGATTACCATCGACGTGGCAATGATTCTTTGGCGAAGAAGTCAGGAAAAGGTTCATCTTCTCGCTCCAAAGACAAGAACCAAAGCAGTAGGCCTGATTCACGGGATGATCCGAGCCATATTGAAAAGAAGATATACGATGGTAGTCCAGACAGTAGAGTAGACATGGTCGTGAAACCAAACATTCCAAAACCTTATGACGTTGAAAGAGCATCAGAGAGAAGTAATAGAGCAGATTTAACTACTCCATCACGGCCACCATCTATAGGTGTCCAAGGGGATTCCTCCCGTAAGAAAGTCGAAAAATGTGGCCCATCAGCTGGCAATAATAGTATCCAAGCTGATGATGCGACAAAGGCAACAGCCCATGCCCAGATAAGAAGGAAAACCGAGCCTTCTCCAAGCCCCTTGCGAAGGGAAGTAACATCTGTGCAAGCCGCCCATAATATTTTAAAAGAAGCCACAGACTTAAAACATACAGCTGATCGCCTCAAGGTTTTTCTCATAATTCAGTTGCAGTGTGATCTCTCTTTCCATCTTCTATTCTCTTCTCATGGTCTTGCGTTGGTTTTTGCTGCAGAATTCTTTGTCAAACCTTGAGTTCATTGAGCTTTACTTCCAAGCTTGCCTCAAGTTTTTTCATGGTGCTTTTCTCTTGGAGATGAGCAGTAACGAGAGTGCTAGACAAGGAGACACAATAATCCACTCTGCGAATATTTATAGCACCACAGCGA
This sequence comes from Moricandia moricandioides, assembly GCA_905132885.1. Classification (NCBI taxonomy): domain Eukaryota; kingdom Viridiplantae; phylum Streptophyta; class Magnoliopsida; order Brassicales; family Brassicaceae; genus Moricandia; species Moricandia moricandioides. The sequence goes on from CAJHQQ010000251.1 coordinate 186,831, forward strand.
ATCTCTGCGGGTAATTTAGAACTAGGAAAAAAGGAAAACCTCGTTCATTCTTTCATTACCATTTGTAATCATTGTATAACCTCTTTTCAATGATAGATTTTGTGCCCGTGAATATGAGAAGTCTAAAGATATGGGAGCTGCTGCTCTGGCTTACAAATGCATGGAGGTCGGGTATATGAGAGTGGTCAATTCCTCTTCCACCAGTGCTAATAGATATCGAAATGAATTGCAGACTTCTTTGCAAATAGTTCCTCCAGGTAAGCTAGTCTGATATGACGATGTTTTGAAATATTCTTCACATTGTAACCTTCTTGTCACGCCTTTTAGGTGAGTCTCCTTCCTCTTCTGCTTCGGATGTTGATAACGTGAACCATCCAGCAGCAGTAGACAGAGTTGGCAACTCAAGGTCCACCAGTTCTCCTTTAGTTGCTGGGAACCACGTCATTTCTGCCCAAAACCGCTCTAATATTTTACGTCTAGTTCAGTTTGTAAGTGTATTAATGGCTCTTGCAAGTTCACTTTTCCAACCGCTATACTTAGAGATTTCAAGTTCGTGAAAATGGAAGATGAATTGATGTGCTTCGTTTGCTTTGGAACGATGATACTCTTCAGACCTAAGCTAAAGTGTTATTAATCTCAGCTACACTCTACTGTTTGCAGGCTCAGAACGTAAATCTGGCAATGGATGCATCGAGGAAATCACGTGTGGCATTAGCAGCTTCTATTGAAAACTTAGGGGAGGCCCAACAACAAGGAGAGGGAATTCTATCCATTAAAAGCACTCTTGATTATAACTTTCAAGACTTGGAGGGGTTGTTACGTTTAGTGAAGCTTGCAATGAAGGCCAATAACCGGTGAAAGACAGCTGAAAGGAAACATCTTATATGCTAAAAAGTGAGAAGAAGAAGAGGCAAAATTCTTATGGTGAGAAGAATCCTCTGTTGCCTTACGGCTCTACTTGCGTATTGAGCATTTGTTTTGGGTCTCATAATCATTTGTACAAATCCATGAAGAGTTCCGCTTACAGAGTCTGCTATGCAGAGCTTTCTGGTTACTCTGGTTTCCTTCCACATTTGACTCCATCAAATACTTCTCATATTCTACCGAGGAACAATTCACAAAGATAACATAATAAGGAAGCTTCTTCCCCAGCTAATCATTTAAGAACCATGTATGGAGTATGTATACAGAGCAACCAAGGTGTAACTTCTGGTACTGGATTCTCTATTTCTCGATCTCAAGACAGAGAAAGCCGTTCTCCCAGTATCTGGTTAGTCACTTAGTCAGTATATCCTGTGCCTTTCTGATACATCAATCACCATTTTTGTTGTTGTTGTACAAGCTTTAGGATGAAACTTAAGTTGGATGTTCTTTTTTTGCAGATTGTAAACTGTTCTCATTCTAGTAAGCCAATTAGGGTATTTCAAAGAAAGGAAATAATAAGATTACAAGAGTTTGGAGCAATAGTAGATCCTCCTGTAGTGGTGATAGGCTTTTTCAGTTTAGGAGGTAAGAAAGATTTATTCATTTACATTTTCTTAAGTTATATATATCAAAAACACAAATCTGATGTTCCTTTTTTGCTCTTTCTCTTGGTGCAGTGTTGTCTTTTTTTTTCTTTTTGTAGATTACAAAGTAAAAGAAAGTTACAATAGAGTTCTGCGGTCCTGTTCTGCCGGAGGAGCTTTCTCGGGGTTACTAATAACTTCCCGATCTGATTTTCAGTTGCAGTTTTCCGGAAAAGTTTTGAAACAGGCTTTTGGTCATCTTTGTCGCATCTTAACTAATATGTTTGTTTTTTACTGAAAATCCTCAACTCATGAGTGTAGGTATACCTTCTCTGGTTTGAATGGCCTTAATGTATAAACTGTACATTCTTTCATCATAGATATATAAATTGAGAATTTTTACAGTCCTCAGATTCTCAAGATCTTGCTCTTGCAGAGATTACTCTGCATTGGTGCGGCACTTATATCACCAATAATCTCTGCAAGAGCAAGATCCATCTCTAAAATGGTGAAATCTATTACAATCTCTTACAATAATCTCTCTACCATATAGCTTCGAGATCAGCTTCATCACAAGGTGACAATCTCTACAGATTCTGAGGTTCTTGATGATCCTCACCGGTGTTCCAGGCCTCGTCTTCATCAAACAGAAGGCGACTGCCAGTTTCTCACTGTGGTAAGACAAAGCCATCACTTTACCTTCCTCATCAAGATCAAGTAAAACCTCTTTGGTATCCGAAACATATCTAGCTTCTTCTCCCAGCCTCTGCATTATCTCATCGAGCATAGCGTAAATACTTCCGCTCTCTTCATGAGACTGGTCTCCTACTACAAACTCGTGAATCACACCATCTACTTCAACAGAGCTGCATCCCGGAACTTTCTTAATACCTTTTACCTGTAAGAAGAATCGGCAGTTAGTTCAGAGTCCATTAAAAACAGTTTTAGCAAAAGCGTTTAGAAGAGGGAAGTAGTTTTGTATTGCCTCCATTTCTTGTCTGATGCGCTTAACTTCTATCCACCTCCCTGTTTTAGCATAGACATTTGACAGAAGCACATAGGCTCCGCTATTCATGGGATCTATCTCGATGAGACGCTTGAGTGCAGCTTCACAAGTCTTGACATCTCCAAGCATTCTCGATCCGCTTAAGAGAGACCCCCAAATGAGTTCATCAGGCTCCATAGGCATAGAGGCTATAAAACTCTCTGCTTCTTCGATCAAACCAGCTCTTCCGTAGAGATCAACCATACATCCATAATGATGGATCGATGGAGTGATACCAAATATCTCAACCATCATTTCAAAGTATGATCTTCCTTCGTCTACAAGACCACCATGAACACAAGCACCGAGAATACCCACGAAAGTCACAGAGTTTGGGTTTATGTTGTTACTAGTCGTCATCTCATAGAACAGCTTGAAGCACTCTTCCGCAAGGCCGTACATTGCCAAGCAACATATCATTGCACTGTAAGCTTTGACATCTTTCTTGTCTCCCAAGGCACTGAAAACAAGTTTCGCTCTCTCGAGACTTCCACATTTGGCGTACATGTCAATGAGAGCTGTACCTAAGACGATGTCAATCTCCACTTTATACTTATCCACGTAAGCATGAACCCATTGGCCTTGCTCAAGCGCACCTAATCTCCCACAGGCGGAGAGCACAGCCGACAATGTGAACTCGTTTGGTCTGATGAAATCTCGGTTTGTTTTAGGTAACTGCATCTCTCGGAACAAACCAAGCGCTTCTCTGTTCCTCCCGCACATAACGTACCCGTTTATCAAACAGCTCCACGAGATCACGTTTCTCTCAGGCATTTCGTCGAACAGTTTCCGCGCAACATCGACCAACCCAGCTTTTGCATAAGCGTTGACCACCGAGTTCCACGCCGGTAAATCCTTTGAGACGGAGTCATCATCGAAGACTCGGTGAGCAGAGACCAAGTCTCCGCAAGAGGAATACATGTTGAGGAGAGAAGTGCGGACAAAGGGGTCACTGTGGAGACCGAAGAGAAGAATCTGAGCATGGGTTCGTCGGCCAAGAGGGAGATGAGTCGGGTTGTCGAAAGAAGGGAGAAGAAAGGGGAACGTGTGAAAGTCAGGAGTGACGCAGTGGCGGCGCATACGGAGGTAGACGGAGATGGGAGAATGTGGGGAGACGTTGTGAAGAGTGGCACGGATGATGAGGTTCCATAGGAAAGACTCGAGCTTTAGATGTCGAATGTGAAAAATCGGATTTATAGACGTTATTACCATATCTCAGATGCATCCACACTCACGTCCGAACAATCCATTCATCAAGAAGACACAGTGTAACTGTAATTGGTTTGGAACGAACGTACCGAACTATCTGGTTTAGATGGTTGGTTTTGTAAAGACCAGAACTTTTGGGTCTAAAAATGTAAATAACAGATAATTAGTTGTGCTTTATATAAACAAGTGATGACATTAAAACCCTAATGTCAGTCAAGTCTTTGCCGCTCTCTCCGCCGTCTGCTTCCAAAAACCGACAACACCAATGGTATGTTTTTGCATATTTGATTCAGTTTTGGATCTATTTTTAGCTTAAGTTAGTACATGATGATTCTGGCTTTGATTACTTTTGTCGTGTGGAATCCATTTTGATGTGTTGAGTCTTTGTTTCCGATGCTTATCGACTTGTGTTTGATGTGACATTTTGTAATTGTTAGGCACCAAAAAAGGGAGTGAAAGTGGTTGCCAAGAAGAAGACGGTAATGCTCTAACTGCTTTCTCCGTAAAGCATTGTGCAAGTAAAAGTGATTGTGCTATGATATCTTATTCGAGTTTGTGTTGTTTATTTTTAGGAGAAGGTTACGAATCCATTGTTTGAGAGAAGGCCAAAGCAATTTGGTATCGGTGGAGCTTTGCCTCCTAAGAAGGACTTGACTCGTTACATCAAATGGCCTAAGTCTATCCGTCTTCAAAGGCAGAAGCGTATCCTTAAGCAGAGGCTCAAGGTCCCTCCAGCTTTGAACCAGTTCACCAAGACTCTTGACAAGAACCTTGGTAACTCACTCTCTTTCTTCAGGTGTGCTTGTAACCATTAGTTGCATTAACTGTATATTTTATTCTTAATCTGCAGCAACCCAGCTTTTCAAGGTTCTTATGAAGTATAGGCCTGAGGACAAGGCTGCAAAGAAGGATCGTCTTTTGAAAAAGGCTCAAGCCGAGGCTGAGGGAAAGCCTTCTGAATCCAAGAAGCCCATTGTCGTCAAGTATGGGCTTAACCACGTGACTTACCTCATAGAGCAGAACAAGGCACAGCTTGTGGTCATTGCACACGATGTTGACCCCATTGAGCTGGTCGTCTGGTTACCTGCACTCTGTAGGAAAATGGAAGTTCCTTACTGCATTGTCAAAGGAAAATCTCGTCTTGGAACGGTAATATGATTGGGCATAAAAAGAGGATTAATATTTTTCAACACCTTGATTGATGTTAATATCTCTCTCCCGCGTGTGCATCCAGGTGGTTCACCAGAAGACAGCTGCTTGCTTGTGCTTGACCACTGTCAAGAACGAGGACAAGCTCGAGTTCAGCAAAATCCTTGAAGCCATCAAGGTAATCAAATAAAAGATGACTCAACATAAAGTTGTCATAGAGACGACTCTTGACCATATTTTTTTAATGTGGGGTTGAATAGGCAAACTTCAACGACAAGTACGAGGAGTACAGGAAGAAGTGGGGAGGAGGGATAATGGGATCCAAGTCTCAAGCCAAGACCAAAGCTAAGGAGAGGGTTCTTGCCAAGGAGGCTGCCCAGAGAATGAACTAAGCAGAGCGTCTCGGTTTTGGTGCTCGTTTGATGATGTTGGTTTTGTTTAGCGGTTTCATGAAATATTTTAAAACTCTATGCTCTTACTATCGATGTTGCACACTTGGGCGATTTTATGTAGTTTTGTTATACATTTTGCTTTCAAGTTTTATTTATTGATCCTTGTTTGCAATCCTTACAGTTTTAGTTTGGTCCGATGGTTGTAGTGCAACTGTAGTAGTTACAGAAAACGGATTCATGATCGTTAGGATCCGCTTTAAACGGTTCTCGGATATTGGATCTGGATCTCGGATAATAAGTCTCATGCTACTCACTTTTCAAAAGTAACTCAAGCCAAGTTTTGAACAAAGAGAGATGGGGGTGTCTTGAGAGGACGAACTCTTGTTTGGAAACAAGCTTCTCTATCTTGTGAATAAGGCGAGCTAGCATTCACATATGGGCTTTAGTTCCATTTATGTAATACTACGGAGGCCCAATAACTGTTGGGCCTTTATTGTAGTGTTTAACCGCCATGGCTTTCGACTTCTCTTTGCCTTATTTGGAAAACCGAGATCGTGATTTTAGCTTTCGTCGATCTGCTCATTGTCTCTTGATTCCTCGTCTCACCACTCGAAGTCAACATGAGGTAGTGTTCTTTGCTTCGTCTGCTCATTTTGTATTTTATTTATTGAAGATTTTTGCTCTCTTAACACTCTGCTTTTGTTTTCGCCTTTTGCAGTAGGCCAATGGAAGAGGATACCAACGTAAGTCAAATCTCTCTCACCAATCATTGCTCTATTTAGGGCTCGAGCTACTCGTATGGTTCTATCTCTTGTAGAGGTTATGCTAGAGAGCAGAGAGACACTGTTCTGAGATTGGTTTTATATCTCTTGAGATGGTGTAATCCATCTATAGAGTTGTGGCTGTGTGGTTTTGATTCTCTGATACTGGATGTTATTGAAAAGGCAATCTTGTATTAATTGAGATACTGTTTTAGTTGTCATGACATGTTTTCTATATACATGATTAGCAGGGAAAGACTGAGGAGGAGGAGTTCAACACGGGACCTCTTTCTGTTCTGATGATGAGTGTTAAGAACAACACTCAGGTGTTGATCAATTGCCGTAATAACAGGAAACTCCTTGGCCGTGTTAGGGCTTTCGACAGACACTGCAATATGGTTCTCGAAAATGTTAGAGAAATGTGGACTGAGGTAATTCTTTTTCTCTTTTTTTATACATAGAATTTGTGGGTTTCTTACATGTTGTATGGTATCATATAGGTCCCTAAAACTGGGAAAGGAAAGAAGAAAGCTCTTCCCGTCAACAGAGATCGCTTCATCAGCAAGATGTTTCTCCGTGGTGACTCTGTCATTATTGTCCTCAGGAATCCCAAGTGAGAGACATTGATGTCTCTTTGATCATGAGTCGTAAGATCTAGTGTTACCTTGTATTTTTCACTTGTGTTCTCTCTTATCTTCTCATGACTAAGACGCAGGGCTAAATAGTTATTAATAGCAAAAGGCAAATGTTTCCTTCCAAGTTACATTATTGGAGTATAGTATAGCTCTTAGGATTGGATTGGGATTCAGATATATGTGAGAAGGGTTTGGTGGTTCTAATTGGGAAAATCTGCTCGTCTATTTAAATGATAATTCTTGCAGGTTCTTGTTGTTGCATCAAGTAGAGAAAGCATCTTGGACTAATGTGTCTTAAATCTACTCTCGTCTTGTTGTTAACTAAAGCGCAGGTATGAGTAATGCCACTTTACGTCGTAATTGCAAATGACACACAACTGTTTCTTAAGTGAGGTCCATGAATAGTAGTAGTAGTAAGTACACCAAAACTCTTACTCTACGTTACACGAATAGAGTATCAAAAATATAAATAAATTTGAACAAACGAAGCTCTCTTCTCTCCACAATGTGGCTGCAAGCAATGCTTTGTATTTTTTTGGTTATAAACCATTAACCAAACGTAATCGCTGCTGTTACATGCAACTGCTTTAGCTTTATCTTAAGCTGAGGAGCCTTCCTTCTGGTCACCAAAGACACGTTGACGGAAATCTTTGACCATAAGAGGGAGTCCCTGTCGAAGTGAGACCTTTGGTTCCCAACCAAGAAGCTCTTTGGCCTTTGTGATGTCAGGCTTTCTCTTGTGAGGGTCATCCTCCGTGTTTGGTCTGAACACTATGTTTGCGTTTGGATCAATCGTCTCTTGAACCACCTGCAACCAAATCAAAATCCACCAGGGTTCAATGTAAAGAAAATAAAAGAATTGATTATGTATGTAAAGAGACCTTAGCGAGCTCGAGCATGGTGAATTCACCAGGGTTACCGAGGTTAAATGGCCCTACATGTTCTCCTTCCATCAATCTCATCAAACCTTCGACCTTTATTGCATCACACAAACACATAAAAGCAGACTCAGTACTACATTTAGCTTTGGTTCACATGATATTGATACCCCCAAATCTCCATAATTGCTAAAGTGCGGACCGTTTCTATGTCTCTCAGAGATTTGGGTTGGGCCACGTTTTAAAACTCTGTGTTGTTAGATCCCTCAACACACTCACTATTCTCTTATAAATCGTAAGTTGGATCAAAGAGAACCGAATAAAAGATATTGTGCTCGCACTTTGTAATACTATATTGAACCCTTCTTTGAGGGAGAAAGAGCAGAGGGTCTTACCAGATCAGAAACAAACTGGAAACTTCTTGTCTGCTTCCCATCACCATAAACAGTCAATGGTTCTTTCCTTAGTGCCTGTTGAATTGTTGTTAATTCACACCATCATTACTCTGAAGATCCACTAAACCGTTCTTAAATAAATCGTTTACTAGTATGTGCAACTCCTAACCAACATACCTGCGCAACAAAGTTGCTGACGACACGCCCATCATCTATGCACATTCTTGGACCGTATGTGTTGAAGATCCTAGCAATCCTGACCTGTGACCACAATTAACAAGGCAGACACAAAGTTAGTCAGTGAAACGCACTCTATCTCTTCTTCTTATCAATAACTAGACAAGAAACATAACTTGGGTTGAAAGGCAGTAAAAAGGAAAAAACCAAACCTCAACATTAGCTCCACGATGATAGTCCATGGTTAGTGTCTCTGCCGTACGCTTTCCTTCGTCGTAGCAACTACGAACACCTGTTCCAACCATTAAAACCACAATCACTCAAAGACCAAGAAACATGATTCACCACGTTTGAAATGTTATGCGAGGCTGCATCTAAGGTCGTATCAGAGCTGCACGATGAGAAAGACCCGTTTTTCACGGTTTAATGGGTTTGACCATAACGTGCGCATTCTCTGACTCAGTGAAAGAAGGCATAAAAAGAACAGAGAAGTTCAAAACGTCGTCGTGAGCAAAATAAGCAAGAAACAAAACAGTGCAGCCTAAAACTTAACAAAGAAGGAATCGATTAGGGGATGATAATTACCGATGGGATTAACGTTGCCCCAGTAAGTCTCAACCTGAGGATGCTGAAGAGGATCACCGTAAACCTCACTAGTACTCGTCAAGAGAAACCTAGCACCAACTCTCTTCGCCAAACCAAGCATGTTCAACGTTCCAACCACATTCGTCTTGTACACACATGGAGTCAAGAAACACAAATAACAAAAACATTCCATCACGAAGCAATAATGAAAAAGGATATAATAGTTTTGACGGGGTTGAACTTGTAGTGAACAGGGGAAGCAGGACAAGCCAAGTGATAGATCTGATCCACCTCAAGTAGTATCGGCTCCACAACATCGTGACGTATGAGCTCAAAGTTAGGGTTACCAAAATGATGCATGACGTTCTCCTTACGTCCCGTGAAGAAATTGTCAACAACCATCACCGTGTCTCCTCTCTCCATCAACCGATCCACCAGATGCGACCCCACGAACCCCGCGCCACCTGTCACCACCACTCTCATCCCTTTGCGTTTCAGACCGAGTGGGAGTTTCCCGCCCATCCTGTTCAGGTACTCCATGTTTGGTTTCCTCTGGGGAACGTACGAGAAGGGATCGGAGTAAGGGGTGGAGCGAGGGAAGATTGTGAAAAGGAGTGTGGCGATTGCAATGCCGAGGAGAACGAAGAGGAGTCTTTGTTCGCGGAGGATGTAACGCATGGGACGGGTAAGGGAGGAGGACCACGGTTTGATAGGTCTCGGGTAGAAAGCATCGGCGTCTGGTTGGTCAGGCTCGTGTCGACGGTTGATCAGCTCGCTCGCCATCTCCTTCTTCGATCAAACTGCCGCGTGAAAAGCGAATCGGGTATGTTTTAAGTAACCCAAGGCGTTACTGATTTAAGGCTAATCACTCACTGTTATTACCAGAATGCCCTTTTGATTAGTAGACCAAGGCATCGATTATAGCTGATGATAAAGCAGTAGCTACCATTGTATGCTCTCATTAAAGTTTTTGATAAAAGGGATTGGTAGAGCATTAACAATCTATTCTATTAAAACACAAACATGACCTATTGATATATGTGTAGTCCAACAATTATTTTATAATATTATCTATTTAAAAAATAAATCATATCTTTTCTAATTGCATTTAAATATATATTTTGTAACTACCACTTTAATTCCATAATTTTAGGGATATACTAACTTATATAATTGGTTCTTGACATATTTCATATAATTATCAAAATTAAAATAAATTAAATTAATATTAAACATAAATATCATATCAAAAATAGAAATATAAAAATTAAGTTTTTCAAAAATAATTTAAAACAAAAAAATAAACCCGCCCTTTGAAAGGGCGGGTCAGGATCTAGTATACTTTAAATTATCAGTTTCAAAAAGTTTTATTTTTTACATTTTCAATGTATTAGTTAATGATAAAATGTAAATTTTAAAGTGTTTATTAAAATCTTATTGACTAAAAGTTATGAGGAATAATTAACTACGAAAAATAAGACATTGGTAACTAAAATTTTATATGTTTTTTTAATAAGTGTGAAAACTCTAAAACATATATCTTTACGAAACTCAAGGAGTATATAATTGGACAAATCTCTCAAATATGTTTTTTTAAAGTTTTTGTCATAAAAATAGATCTTAAAGAAAAAATGATCAAAATAAACTTTTTTTATGTTGAATTTTTTTTTTAATTTTAAACCTTACTTCCAAACCCCCCCCCATAACTTTAAACCCTAAGTCTAGAGTAGTTAATCCAAAAGGTATAAATGTATATTTACACTCTTTAATTAAGTCTATTTTGGTCATTTTTCTCATATAAGTCTATTTTAGTGACAAAATTTTTTTAGATCTGTCTTAGGGTATTCATCTATATAATATTAACAATATATTTGTTATTAAAAATGATGATTCTTTTTTAATTATATAAATTAAATTATATTTTAAATGTGAAATATTATTATTAAAAAATAAAGAGGAATATCCTAAGATATACTTAAAAAAATTCACCAAAATAGACTTCAAGGAGAAAAATGACCAAAATAAACTTTATTAAAGAGTGTAAATATACATTTATACCTTTTGAGTTAATTAATCTAGACTTAGAGTTTATAGTTATGGGATGAGATTTTGGAGGTGGAGTTTAAAATTTTAAAAAAAATTAAAATAATTTCAAACTAAAAAAATCTATTTTGGTCATTTTTTCTTTGACGTCTATTTTTATGACAAAAACTTTAAAATGTCTATTTAAGAGATTTGCCAAAAAAAATGTAAATTTATTTCAAAAATATAAATTTATTTTTGGAAATAAACATATTTTGATATTATTAAATAAAATAAATAAATTATAATATATATATATAAAAATTTTAATCGCAGTTTTTATTTTAAAAATATAAATGTATTTTTTATTATAAACATCAATATTTTATATTATTAAATAAAAATAAATTAATTATATATAATTATTTTTAATTTTTATATAGTCTAACTCCAAATTCTCTATCAAAACCTTTATATGAGAGTATTGAACAAAAAGCATTTGGAGTAAATGCTTTTCAAAAAAAAAATTTGATTAATGTTGATTGGATTATAAAGAGCATAACTAGATTTTGACCCGCGCTTTCAAAGCGCGGGTTTATTTTTGGATAAAAATGTTAGTTGATATTTTTTTAATTATGATATACAGCTATATGTTAAAAATAGATATTCAGTGTTTTCATATCAGATTCGGACTCGCGGCTAAACTGTAAATCAAGTGATCTGTATATATCTAGTTCAAATTTAATGAAAATTTTGTTAATTAAAATTCTGAAAAAATCCGGTAAAAATTTAAACAATTATCATTAACATGTGAAATAATCATGGTTGACCCATTAAAACTCCAAAGAAAACTTATAATATTTCTAAAATGAAGTTTTTATATACCTTTAAATTGTACATAAAATTGAAAAAAAAAACTATTAGATTTGTAGTTCTTTGTATTTTGACGATTTTTTACTATTCGAAAAAATGAAAATTGATATTAGAGAAGACAAAAATGTATTTATATGACAATATTAGTTTTTTTGTTATTTATATTTTTTGAGAATAAGTTTAAAGATGTTAGATCGCATAAGAAATATTTCAACATATTATTTGTTACTATTTTTAATATATAAATTGAAATCATTAGAAAAATTAAGATATGTTAATAACCTATTTAAAAATTGTTTAGTTAAATAAGTTAAGATCTGGGAACATTAATGTTTGTTCCTTTAAAATAATATCATTTTAAAAAAAATCATTAGTAATTGCCCCATTTAGATTCTTACTATAAATAAGGAGAAAATTTAGGATAGTTTATATATATATATAAATGCATTAGGCTTAAAGATAATATTGTAAGGGGACATTAGTTATATTATATAGTATTTTAAATTTTTTTACCTAGAATCAAGTTGGGTCCAAATTTATGCTTCTGTTTTAATAGTATTGATCTTTATGCTAATGCTCTAGTCTCTACCAATCAAATCCAAATAGAATGAGGCAATTTTATTTATTTTCTTGAAATCTATTCACAACTAACGTAAGAATTAGTGATCAAAAAAATATAGATTAGTAAGAAAAGATAATATTTGTTTCAAATAGATAATCACTGAACTGAAACTCACATAAAAGAGGTTTGGATCCGGATGTAGGTGAATACAAATTAAAAGAAAGGTTGACTTGTGATTCTAACGTGGCTAACATAATTGCTTTGTTCTTTTGTTTTTCTTATAAATAACAATCGAAGTTTTATGATCAATGGAATAAGACTAGCTAACATAAAGATTCTGCAAACGAGTTCAGATTTTTTATAAAAGTAAGAATAGATTATATATCATCAAATGATTAAATTAAACGGTATTAGTTAAAAACTAAACCAAGTTAGGTGGTGGATAAGTACTTGAAAAAACATTTTATCCGTTAAATTGGATTCGATTTCTTATTCGTTTCGATTCGATCCGTATAATTCGGATATCCGTCGAATCAAAGAAAATACTAAAAGTTAGTATCCGTTATAAACAAATCAAATCACAAATACTAAAAAAAATAGAACTGGATATCCGATCCGATCCGACATTATATAAATAGATGTATATTTATAAATAAATATAGATTTTTATATGTATAATTTTATAAAATTATTATTTTAACATATCATTTTATTAATTTTATTTAGAATTTACTTATAAAATCTTTAAAAAAAAATTCAAAACATTTGTGTGTTTGTGGGATGATTGATTCGGCCCAATATATTGGGTTAACTGGGCCCATCAAGTGTTGATGTTAAAAGCCCATCAAGGTTAAGGCCTTTTAAAGGATGATTCGGGTTGTAATTGGATAAAACCCGAATCGTTCCGGATATAAAATCAGGTGAACAAAGTCTTCTTCTTGTTGCGAATAATCTAAAATCAGTTTCGTTCATCTAAAATGGCGTCGGGGTGGGGAATAACGGGGAACAAAGGGAGATGCTACGATTTCTGGATGGATTTCAGCGAGTGTATGTCCCATTGCAGAGAGCCCAAGGATTGCTCTCTTCTTCGTGAAGACTACCTCGAGTGTCTTCACCATTCCAAAGAGGTTACTTTCTTCTCCAATCACTATTTCACGCCTCCACTGCTTAGATCCGTTTTCACTTATTTGATTGTTCGATCCCGATGATGATGATGATGATGTAGCTATTCAAAAAATCCAGATCTATCCTTGGAATTTTCAATGGTTGATGAAATGAAAAAGTATAATGGTGAATGTTTTCATATTCACTATGCCGTTCTTAGCGCTTACATTTATATACAGCCATTTCATTAGTGTTATTGGTGTTGTTAGTTTAGCAGACGCAGCTTCCTACAGCGCAGCTGCAGCTATTTTTTTTATAAATCTTGTTCTTTTGATTGATGCGGTTAGTTGCTGCTAGAGATGGACACTTTACCCGATACCCGAAGCAGCACCCGAACCCGATCCGAAAAAACCTGAACCAAAATCCGAACCGAAGTAGCAAAATACCCTAATGGATATTGAATTAGGAAAGATTGGATATCTGAATCCGAACGTTTAATATCCAAATCTGAATGGAATTCCTAAGATAACCGAACATATGTATACATACCTTGTTAAGTGAAATTTATATTTTTTTTATACAAGAAACTTGAGAAATGAAAATTTTAATTTTTTTCTTTCAAAATGTAAATATCCAAAAGCTCGACGCGAAATAACCGAACCCGAACTAAAAATAACCGAGCCCGACCCGAAGTACAAAAATACCCGAACGGGTTCTATACCGAAAATCCAAAATACCCGATCCGAACGCCCACCCCCTAGTCGCTGCGTCCGAATGTTGTGTCTGGCGTTTATAAAATCTGAACGCCGGATAAATCAGTGGTTGAGTCGAAATCGCTGCATCCGCAGAAAGCTGCATCTGCCAAACGAACGTCACTATTGTCTGTGATTCTTCAGCTCCTGTTTTATTATGAAAATCTTCTGTATTGAAAACATATAAAGATTGGAATGAATATCAATACATAGTAGACTCATGCGAGAAACTTTAAGAGAGTGTTGAGCTATTTTAATCTATGTTCAGTATATAGATTCTTTCTTCTTTGCTTCATAAATAAGCTTATGTCAGATGGGACTGACAAAGGGAAGTGGCATTTTGTGTGTAGTTCCAAAGAAGAAACAGGATATACAAAGAGGAACAACGTAAACTCAGAGCAGCTTCTAGGAAAGGCCAAGATGCCGGCGCTGATGATGCTACTCATCACTAGTCCTGAACTTTATCATCATTTCTCCGCCATGTTTGCATCTTTCACAGCCGAGGAGAAGAATAATAATAAAGGAATGGCTCGTCAAGTTGTCTCTGTATGTTGTGTGTCAAACTCCTTTTGAGTGTTTACATTGTTTGCTTCTGCAAATGAATATTCTCTCTTTTTTTCCCTTCTCTATTTTACCTTTTTGACTGAGTTATAATATGTCATTTGACTGTTATCAAAACACAGACTCCTTTCTTGGCAAAACTTATACTTTCTTTGTTCCATGGAAATTAACAAAGGGAATAAATTAAACATACAACATACATTCACCATCCACCAAACCTTAGCTGAGGCTAATTGGACTGTGATCACTTTCGAATACAACACATCTAGTACCAAGATCTGCTAAATAAATAAAATTATGACGAATAAAACATTCCATTTTGTAAGAAAATAAAATATACATTTGTAATATGTGCCTATGCATTTTCCGAGTGTTAATATGGGTAATTATCCATGAGTTTACCCAAACCCATTAACAATGAGTTGAATTTTTACCCAATGTAAAATTATTTAGGTTAACCATGGGTATAAAAATTTAAAACCCATATTATTTTGGGTAAATAGAAAAGGATAAAAAAGGTAATGGGTATCCATGATTTTTAATTATATAAAATTATGTTTTTTTGGCCATTTTAATAACATCATTTGGTCCACTCTCATCAAAAATATATTATTCATTTTTTAAGTAAAACAACAAAATCTTGCTTTTCTGCTCAAATCACAAAATGAATTTACCTATTAAAATTGTGAAAAATGATTTTTTTTTGTCAAAACTGCGAAGATAAATTTTTTCGCCAAAACCGAAAAATGATTTTTTTTCGCTAAAATCAGAAAAAAAACAAGTTATCTCGTCAAAGCTAGAAAAACAAGTTTTCTCGTCAAAACCAGAAAACGAGTTCTCCCACCAAAATAAGAAAAACGAGTTTCCACACTAAAACCAAAACTGGAAAACAAGTTTTTTTTGCCAAAATCAGAAAAAAAAACAATTTTTCTTGTCAAAACTAGAGAAACGAGTTTTCCCCTGATACCGGAAACGAGTTTTTTCGCCAAAATCGAAAAAACGAGTCCCACTAAAACCACAAAACAAAATTTTCACCAAAAATACAAAAACTTGTTTTCCCGCCAAAAATAAATTAATCAATGTATTAAAAATAAGTAAATAGATAAATAAAATTATTTTTTTTGTAATAATTCTAATATCTCATGAAATTTTAAGAACATAAAAAGATACTAACTTGGATATTCGTAGATCAACCAATATTCTATCAGGTTATTCTATGGGTTTAAATTACTATACATTAATGTCAGATAAAACTTATATAACTGTTAAAAAACTGAAACAAACAAAAGATACAATTTGCTGGTAATACAATATTTGAGTTTTATCCCAAAATTTAGGTAGTTATCTTAAATAAGAAGGCGCCTGAAAGATGATATAACACGACGGCAACAAGCAAACCACGACGAAGTCACTTTCTGAATATCTCCCTCCCTCACGCTTCTTCTTCTTCAGATTCCTTCTTCCATGGCCACCGTCTCCTCCTCTCCCTGGCCAAACCCCAACCCTACTCCCGATTCCACGTCTCCCTCAGATTCCGTCTCCCACCACCGCGATCGCGCAGACGACACCGAGTCTCTCGATTCCTTCTCCTCCATGACTCTCATCTCCGAAGATACCAATCATAACCCCTCTCCGGTGTTGCAAAAAGGAAGAAGACAATACACAAGAGAGGTAATGAAAAACGTACTCTTGCTCTTATTAAAACTCTGATCACAAATGATCCCTTTAAATAGAACTTAAAAACAATAGAACCGTAACTTATTCCTAACAATACTCAAACAACAAACTTAACTAAAGACTAGTTCATCTCCTACAATATAGGAAACTTATTCCTATCTCCTTCGACTAAGTCTCTGAAACGTGCTCCACACTCCTAGCCGTTAACTCTTTATTCTTCAATTCCTCCCCTAAACTGGAACAGCTCCTTTCCAGTTTATCTTGTCTTCGAACGAACTCCTATCTTCAATCTCAGCTTCTCAAATGTGTCAAGTTTCACAGCCTTAGTCATGATGTCTGATGATTGCTCCACCGTAGGACAATAAATAAGTTGAATTACCCCATCATTTACCAAATCTCTTAAGAAATGATACCTGACATGAATGTGTTTGCTTCTGCCATGTAGTACTAAGTTCTTTGACAGTTTTATTGTGGAACTGTTATCACAATACATTGTGATTCCTCCTTCTTGTTCAACGCCTATTTCTTCAAGAACATTCTTCAACCAAATTGCTTGACAAGCTCCATAGGCTGCTGCAACAAACTCAGCTTCTGTTGTTGACAAAGTGACAATAGGCTGCTTCTTAGAAGCCCATGAGACTGCACCACCACTTAACATAAACACGTACCCAGATGTGCTTTTTCTATCATCCATATCTCCTGCATAATCACTGTCTGCATATCCCACAAGTCTATCCTCTCCTTCTCGCTTATACTGAATCCCGAATGATGAAGTGCCTTGAATGTATCTTAGTATTCTTTTGGCTGCAAGTAAATGTTGCTCAGTCGGTCTTTCCATGAACCTGCTCACCAAGTTTACTGAGAAGATTATGTCTGGTCGAGTTACAGTTAGATACCTTAGGCTTCCGACTAACTGTTTGAACACTGTAGGATTCACCTCTTCTCCAGCTCCTTCCTTCGATAGTTTATGACCTGGTATGATCGGATTCCTAACAGCATTGCAGTCCTCCATTCCAAATCTCTTTAACACTTCTAACGCATACTTCAGCTGGTTTATGAAGATGCCATCTTCATCTTGAATGACCTCCACTCCCAAAAAGAACCTCATCTTTCCAAGGTCTGACATTGAGAACTCCTCCATCATAGAGCCTTTGAACTTTGCAAGTAGACTCGCTGAGGTACCAGTGTATATGAGATCATCAACATATAAGCTTACTATCAAGATCTCGGTTCCTTCTTTCTTTAAGAACAAAGTGTGCTCACAATAGCACTTTTCAAAGCCTTCCTTCATAAAGTATCCTTCAATCCGATTGTACCAAGCTCTGGGAGCTTGTTTCAAGCCATAAAGAGCCTTCTTCAACTTGTACACTCTTCGTGAATTACCTTGAATTTCAAACCCTTCAGGTTGTTCTACATACACATCCTCCTCTAGCTCACCATGTAGAAAAGCGCTCTTCACATCTAGTTGAAAGATCTTCCACCTTTTCTGAGCTGCCAAAGCGATGATGGCTCGAACTGTATCCCACCTAGCCACTGGTGCAAATACTTCGTGGAAGTCCACTCCATGCTTCTGATGATATCCTTTAACCACCAGCCTTGCTTTGTACTTGTCTACTTCTCCCTTCTCATTCAACTTTGTTTTGAATATCCACTTTACCCCAATTACTTTAACTCCTTCAGGTTGATCTACTAACTCCCAAGTGTTGTTTTCTTCAATTGAGTTGATCTCAGCACACATAGCTTCTCTCCATCTTGCTTCTCTGACTGCTTCCGCAAAGTGTTCTGGATCTTCTAAGGTGGTAAAGAACACATTGATCTCTTCGTCATGACTCTCCATGAATAGACTTGTATGACCAGCAATGTAGTCTCTCATCCAGCTCGGTGCCTTTCTGACTCTGCCACCTGATTCTCTTGCAACTATCGTACTTGATCCTCCTTGACATGGATCATCACTAGTCTCAGTTGTCTCAGTAGGTGTTGGTATGTTTTCACCGATATCTTCCCCTTCTTTCC
This sequence comes from Moricandia moricandioides, assembly GCA_905132885.1. Lineage (NCBI taxonomy): Eukaryota > Viridiplantae > Streptophyta > Magnoliopsida > Brassicales > Brassicaceae > Moricandia > Moricandia moricandioides. Next base: position 205,129 of record CAJHQQ010000251.1, read on the forward strand.
TTTGTTCTTCTACTGTTTCTTCTGAGCTCTCCTCTGCTTCCCATAAGTGACCATCTTCTTCTTGATCTTCCTCCCAATTCCATCTTTTTCCTTCATCAAACTGGACATCTTTACTTATGATGATCCTTTTCGTCTTTGGCTCGTAAAGGCGATATGCCTTGGATTCCTTGCTCACTCCAAACAAAACACACTTTGTACTCTTCTCATCCAACTTGATTCTCCTCTCATAAGGAACAAGCGCAAAGGCTACACATCCAAACGTCCTCAGATGAGCCACTGATGGCTTATAGTTACTCCACTTCTCTTCGGGTGTTATGTCTCCTAGGGCCTTAGATGGACTTCGGTTTAGAATGTGTACAGCATACTGAGCTGCCTCTGGCCAGAATTTTCTTGGAACTGACATTTCCAGCAACATACATCGTGTCATGTTCATGACTGTCCGATTCTTCCTTTCGGCAATCCCGTTTTGTTGTGGCGTGTATGCCGCAGTTAGCTGCCTCTTTATCCCATTCATCTTGCAATATTCTTCAAAGTTTTTGGAGTTGTATTCCCCACCACGGTCAGATCTTAAGCACACTAGAGGTTGACCCAACTCTCTTTCAACTGCTGCCTTAAACTCCTTAAAAATTTGCAGTGCCTCTGATTTTTCTGTGAGGAAGAATGACCAGCATTTGCGACTGTAATCATCAATGAAATTAATCATATACCTCTTTTTGCTTGTGGAGGTAGGAGTGATAGGTCCGCATATATCTGTGTGGACTAGTTGCAGACCTCGATTTGCCTTCCAGGAACTCTCTTTGGGAATGCTTTCTTTGTTCTGTTTCCCTTTCATACATATCTCACATACTGCCTCTGCTTCTTCATGCTTCAGACTCGGTAAACCATTCACCATGTTCTTCTCGGTAAGTCTTTGCATTCCAGTGTGGTTGAGGTGTCCAAATCTTTTGTGCCACAGCTCCAATGTTTTCCCTTCAGTCACTTGAAAGCACTTGTCTCCTGCAGTTTCCTCCACCTTTTTTACTGCAGCTAGCACCATAAACATTCGGTTTTTGCTCATGGTTGAGTGCATGATAAGTCGCTTTTGTTGCTTGTGCCATATCTCACACTCATCATCTTCTATGATGATCCTTAGTCCCCGTTGTTGTAGCTGTCCTACACTTAAGAGGTTGTTCTTGAGACCAGGCACAAAGTACACGGACGTGATTGTTTGTGTTATGCCGTTGATTTCAAGCTTCAGATTTCCCTTTCCCTCTACTGTCATTTTCCGATCATCTCCTAGCTTTACATTCTGTCTGAACTTGTCATCAAACTCAGAGAACCATTCTCTTGTACCACACATGTGGTTGCTGCACCCAGAGTCTAGAAACCACACATGCTCCTTCTTTTCATTGATCATCTCTACATGTGCCATCAGCAACACTTCTTCATCTTCTTCCATCTCTGCATAATTTGCATTCCTTTCCCATTCCGGACATTCAGATTTGTAATGCCCTTTCTTATGGCATTTGAAACACTCCACATGTTCCTTGTTTAGACTTGAGTAACCTCGGCCTCTGCCCTGATAGTTTCCACGTCCTCGGGTTTGGTATCCTCCTCTACCGCTTCCTCCATTCGATCTCCATTGACCCTCTGCCTTCAAAGCATGCTCTTCTCCTCCATGTCTGAACAGCTTCTGTTCATGGACCATCAGCGAGCTTTGCAATTCATCAACCGACAGCTCTTTGATGTCTTTGGATTCTTCAATGGCACAAACTACATAGGTGAACTTTTCGATCAAGGTTCTCAAAACCTTTTCAACCACCTTTGAATCAGTCATCTCCTCTCCCAAGTTTCGCATATCGTTCACGACCAGCATCACCCTTGAGAAATACTCAGTGATAGTTTCCCCTTCTTTCATCTCGAGTACTTCAAAACTGCGTCTCAGTCTCTGCAGTTGAGCACTTTGAACTCGCTGGTTTCCCTGGTACTTCTTCTTCATTGACTCCCACACATCTTTGGCCGTGTCCTTCTTCAGTATGGTTTTGAGAATTGTCTTGTCGATTGAAGCGAACAAGTAATTCTTGACCTTGAGATCCTTCAGGGTTAGCTCTGCCATCTCAGATCTCTGAGCACCAGTCAGTATCACGTTTCTTTCTGGCTGATGTATCCCGTCTTCAATGAGGTTCCACCACTCCTTGGAACGGAGTAAGTTCTCCATGAGCATTGCCCAATACTCATAATCTCCATCAAATTTTGGTATGCTCAACAAAGAATCTCTTTCACTCATCTTTTCTCACTTGCACCAGGTTCAGAACAGGCTCTGATACCACTTGTTGCAAAAAGGAAGAAGACAATACACAAGAGAGGTAATGAAAAACGTACTCTTGCTCTTATTAAAACTCTGATCACAAATGATCCCTTTAAATAGAACTTAAAAACAATAGAACCGTAACTTATTCCTAACAATACTCAAACAACAAACTTAACTAAAGACTAGTTCATCTCCTACAATATAGGAAACTTATTCCTATCTCCTTCGACTAAGTCTCTGAAACGTGCTCCACACTCCTAGCCGTTAACTCTTTATTCTTCATCCGGTTCCCGATTCCAACCACGACCTTTACATTCAAACCCCTTCCTCTCCCCCTGCTCCGGCGTCGACGCCTCCTCCATCGTTGCTCCACCTCTCCTTCAACCAAGACCACGCTTGCTTCGCCGTCGGCACCGATCACGGCTTCCGGATCCTCAACTGCGATCCGTTCCGCGAGATATTCCGCCGTGATTTCGATCGCGGCGGTGGAGGAGTCGCCGTCGTGGAGATGCTTTTCCGTTGCAACATACTAGCTCTCGTAGGCGGAGGACCTGATCCTCAGTATCCGCCGAATAAGGTCATGATCTGGGACGATCACCAGAGCCGATGTATCGGCGAACTCTCCTTCAGATCCGATGTTCGATCCGTTAGGCTTAGGAGGGATCGGATTATTGTCGTTCTTGAGCAGAAGATCTTTGTTTACAACTTTGTGGACCTTAAGCTGATGCATCAGATTGAGACCATTGCGAACCCTAAGGGACTGTGCGCTGTCTCTCAGGGTGCTGGCTCTATGGTGTTAGTGTGCCCTGGTTTGCAGAAAGGGCAAGTTAGGATCGAGCATTACGCCTCTAAGCGGACTAAGTTCATCATGGCTCATGATTCTAGGATTGCTTGCTTCGCTCTCACGCAAGATGGGCACTTGTTGGCTACGGCTAGCTCTAAGGGTACTCTGGTTCGGGTGTTTAATACTGTTGATGGCACCTTGCAGCAAGAGGTACTAAGATAAGCCGTTTACGGTTTTGATATCGAAAGCTGTCGTCTTTATGGAATAGTTCTATTGCAAATCTGGTAGTTTCTTGATTTTGAGCATAAGATATGGTAAGTGAAGAGGGTTGATTGAAAAGGATGCATCTTTTTGTTTAGTGAGGTCAATATGGTAATAGTCTAATATGACCACGTTGAACTGTTAGGGTCAGAGCAATTGTTTCTATGAAACATGTGGAGGATTCCTTAACCTGCAGAATCCTATTTTATTGGAGTTTCTTAAATAGGCTCATTTGCATTGGTTAGAAACTCTCAGTATATATCGTCTCATATGTATTAGGATGTTGGATTTACTCTTCATATACAAGCCTGTGAAGTCTTACGATTGTTATTTTCTAGGGGAACCTCAGATGTTTAAGATTATATTGCCTTAAGAGTTTGAACACCATGGCTCAGTGATAATAATGTCAACGTGACGTGATTGTACAGGTTAGGAGGGGTGCAGATAGAGCGGAGATATACAGTCTGGCTTTCTCTTCAAATGCTGAATGGCTAGCTGTCTCAAGTGACAAAGGAACTGTCCATGTCTTTGGTCTCAAACTCAACTCCGGCTCTCAAGTGAAAGACACACCACGAATTGCAGCTGAACTTACCCGCTCTGCCTCAGCCCCATCATCGTCTCTGTCATTATTCAAAGGTATAAATGGCCTAAACCCAAAAGTTTGTTACTTTCACCACTTAGCAGTCTCTTCGTTCACCAAGTATAACGCTTTTATTTTTCTGCTCTATTAGGAGTGTTGCCAAAGTATTTCAGCTCGGAGTGGTCGGTGGCTCAGTTCAGGTTGGTTGAAGGAACTCAGTACATAGTTGCCTTTGGTCATCAGAAGAACACTGTTGTGATTCTTGGCATGGATGGGAGGTAAGCAGGAACGAAACTCTGCCATTCCATTGAAAAAATTGAACTGAGTTAGACAAGAACTTGAACTCTTATTGCTAATCTGATTTAACCGGAGTATGGTTTATGTTCTTTGTTGTTTTGAACAGCTTCTACAGATGCCAGTTTGATCCCGTGAACGGAGGAGAAATGTCGCAGCTTGAGTATCACAACTGTCTAAAACCACCTTCTGTTTTCTAGATGCAACTATATGTTGTTAATGTATATAGTTTGTGTGTATCATAATAACACGAACGACTTGTATATTTTGTAAAACCTTTGATCTTTAACCATAAAGATTCGTATATATCTTACAAAAATATTTATTTGCTTCAAATATGAGGTTTTGTAATGAAATCTCGTTGCTGTTTTATTTTTCCAATACAATCATAGGAAACAAACCGGGTAGCCTCTAGTGTTTGATAAATTCTTTAAATAGTAATTAGATGTTCCAGAGTCGATAACTTTTTTGCTAAAACATTTACCAACTCACTGAGTTTTTTAATTTAAAGAAAAACTCAGATCAAATAAGGATAAAAACTGAACCAGAAATCTTAGTTATATGCAACTATACATCACAAAGACACGAACCAGAGAAGTGGCTTTGCAGCTGAGTAAATAAATATCTAAAGGATCTAAACATCAGTTGTACCATTGAGGATCCAAACATTCTTTCTAGTCAACAAACTCATGAGAGTGGAATAACTCTACTCTATGTATACCTCGTAAGATAATTAATTGATGGAGAAAGGTAGAAAATATATTGTATTAGGTGCCTTTAATTTGTGTGAAAATCATACAACTTCATGTAAAAAAAATAATCAGAGGGAGGATTAAAGAAGTAAACAATACTCGTAATAGATATAAAATATTTGAAACTCTGTGAAATGTTAAGACAGAACATACAACAAAACTCTTCAGATATTCGCTTTCCTTGTCTAAACCTAGTTGAGCCGTTAAAATTACAGTTATTTTGTTTTCGTTAACAGAAAACGGTAAGCCGTTGATGTGGGAGAGTAGACACAAATCGACGGTTTGATATCATTTTAAACATTAATCTCATGTAACTGTCCACATCAAAACCAGATAACAGACGCTAACTAATTTTCTGTTTAGGATTTTAATTAACGGCCTGTTTTATAGAGGAAAAAAAAAGTTATTATAAATTGATATCTCCATGTTTACTTTCACTTCAGGATTTAGAAGAATATAACAACTTCTATATTTCAAAAGTATTAATATTCTGAATTCACTCTGATCAATGGCGGCAACAGTTTACGGCATCAGGAGCTTTTTCTTGATGGCTGCGATTGTGATATTGTTCTCCGGTCATTATGGAGGCGCCACCGCAGCCACCAGAGGTTATATTAAGTATAAAGATCCAAAAGCAGCGGTTGAAGAGAGGGTAGAGGATTTGCTAACACGAATGACATTACCCGAGAAACTTGGTCAAATGTGTCAAGTTGATCGGTTCAACTACTCATTTTTTCCCATGCCCACGCGCCAAGAAATCTTCACAAAGTACATGATCGGTACGTTAGACCATCATTAACCCCAGTTTCTTAACTGGGTTTCTTAGCTTCGGTTAAGAGTCGGTTCTTATTTTTTTTTTTTAGTTTTTAACTAAGAAAAGTTAAAAACCGATTCTTAAATAAAAGTTCTAAGAGCATAATTAACCCTATTCTTAGTTTTTTTTTTTCTCTTTTAAAAAAAAAATAAAAAAAAAAAAGAAAAACGGATCAATCACGGACCGCCACGTGTCAGTGAGGCCCGTGAATAGTGCAAGAACCCAACTAAGAACACCTCTTAAATAAGAGATTTAAGAGGTGGTTCTTAAGGAATTTAGCGGGTCCCACCCGCTAAGAACCCCTTAAGAACCCCCATTGCACATGCTCTAAGAGTCTGCTCTTAAAGTAAAAGTGTAAAAAAAAAATTAAGAACTTTAGTTAAGAAATTGGAGTTAATACGAAAATGTTTTGAATAAAAAATAATTTATAACTAAATTGGTGTGACGAGTATAGGAAGTGTTTTGAGCAATCCGCATGATACTGGGGCTAATCCATCTACGCGAGTTCTCGAAGCGAACACCATGCAGAAATTGAGTCTCTCGACAAGACTTGGGATCCCTCTGCTTTACGCTATTGATGCGGTTCATGGCCACAACACTTTTATCAATGCAACCATCTTTCCCCACAACGTTGGTCTTGGTGCCACTAGGTACACATATATACTCTTAGATGAAATGTAACATATACATATACAATACGCTGAAAAAGTGGCAGTTAATAGTTTTATCCATTGTAGGGATCCTGATCTTGTTAAAAAGATTGGAGCTATAACTGCGCTTGAAGTGAGAGCTACAGGAATTGCGCAAGCTTTTGCTCCTTGTGTTGCGGTAAGTAATTAAAACAGAAAGTATAGTTTGCATGCCAAAATAGATATTTGTATTTTTTTTAACTTTGGTCGAGAAATTACATGGAACAGGTTTGCAGAGATCCTAGATGGGGAAGGTGCTATGAGAGTTATAGTGAAGATCCTAAGGTTGTGAATATTATGACCGAAAGTATCATGGATGGATTACAAGGAAATGCTCCTTACGTAGCTGATTTCAAGTAAAAAAAAACTAATGCTAATGAGTTTTAAACCAGATATAATGTAAATAAATCATTACTTAAATTATGTGAAAAATGTGTGTCTACACGATCAGGACTAAAGTGGCTGGTTGCGCCAAACATTTTGTTGCGGATGGAGGAACGGTAGGTGGAATCAATGAGAACAACACTGTGGCTGATAACGCTACTCTCTTTGGTATCCATATGCCTCCTTTTGAGATAGCCGTGAAGAAAGGGATTGCATCAATCATGGCTTCTTATTCTAGTCTCAACGGTGTTAAGATGCACGCTAACCGCGCAATGATCACTGGTTACCTCAAGAACACACTCAAATTCCAAGGCTTTGTTATCTCTGACTGGCTTGGAATCGATAGGATCACAACTCCCCCCAAAGCAAACTACACTTACTCTATCGAAGCTTCTATTAATGCTGGCATTGACATGGTTGGCTCTCTTCTTTCTCTTTTTACTTTCAAGAATCAATAAATAAGTTCTTGATAGGCTACATATACATGTTAAGACTGACTTGAGAGATTTTGAAATGTAGGTTATGGTTCCATTTGAGTATAAAGAGTACTTGGAGGGGTTGACCAAACTAGTGAATGGTGGATACATTCCTATGAGCCGTATAGATGACGCTGTTCGGAGAATCTTGAGAGTCAAATTCTCTATTGGTCTCTTTGAGAACCCATTGGTAGAGGAAACTCTTGCCGCCGAATTTGGATCTGAGGTAAATTCAATTGTACTTTCTGATCATGTTATGATTTTGCATTAGATACATACAAAGAAAAAATTATAAAAAATTATTTAATTAAACATTCACAGGGTTAAATGAACTAGTATATGTCTATGATATAAGACCATGTAAAATAAAAACTAATATTAGTTACCAATTCATATTAGACAATGTGGATATAAAGTACCACAAAAACTATAGTATGCCATAAATTTATGTAAAGCTAGCGAGTTAGTCTCTTCATTATACATAATTGATGTGGGATTTTCAACACAACATTGTAGGAGCATAGAGAAGTAGCGAGAGAGGCGGTGAGGAAATCAATGGTGCTTCTAAAGAACGGGAAAACAAACGCAGATAAAGTTGTTCCTCTCCAGAGAAATGTGAAAAAGATCATTGTTGCTGGAGCACATGCTAACAACATGGGTTGGCAATGTGGTGGCTTTACTCTCACTTGGCAAGGATTCAATGGAACTGGAGAAAACATTGGCCGTAACAAAGCCATGAATCTCCCTACCGGTAAAACCAGAGGTAATCAGAATAATTTTCTAAAGATACGTAGACTTCATCCGTTTACAAGCACATGCATTATAATATTAGGATATTTTGTCTAAAATGTTGTTTCAAAACATATAGGAACTACAATTTTAGACGCCATCATGAAGACTGTGGATTCCACCACTGATGTTGTCTACGTTGAGGAACCAAACCAAGATACATCAAAGCTTCACGCCGACGCAGCATACACAATTGTGGTCGTAGGTGAAGCTCCTTACGCAGAGACACGAGGGGACAGCACCACGCTAAACATAGCTGCACCAGGTCCAGACACGATTAGACATACGTGTGGTAGTGGCATGAAGTGTCTTGTGGTCCTAGTCACAGGACGTCCTCTCGTGATTGAGCCTTACCTTGACACCATCGACGCTCTTGTAGTCGCTTGGCTTCCAGGAACGGAAGGACAAGGAATCACTGATGTATTGTTTGGTGATCATCCCTTCACCGGCACATTGCCTCGCACGTGGATGAAGAATGTGACTCAGCTTCCCATGAACGTTGGTGACAAGAACTACGACCCTCTCTTCCCCTTCGGATATGGAATCAAAACTTAAATCAAGAACCAAACCATGTATCATGTATATGTAAATTATGTGAAAAATGTTCAATGTGACTCTTTTTGGTGCTTTGGTTCCAGAGTATACTCACCGATCTGCATGACTACGAAACCTCACTTGTTTTTTTTTTGTCAGCTAATATGAATATGAAAAGACGTTGTCTTCATGATTTGATAGTTTATGCTGATTTTAACTAATAAAATTTCCAATAGTCACAAGTTTCTTTTGGCAACGCTAGCTGTTCATGAAGTTGAAAGCCATTCTAAGGAATCATCCAAGAGTGTGACTAGGTCAATGTTTGTCTATCCTCATGCTCACCGAAATACATATTTAAATCCAGTGAACTTTAAAACCCTAAATAATTTAACTCAATACTGCTGTAATTATGAAACTGAAATACTGCTTATATTGAGAAAATAGATTTAGCATTCTAGAGAAAACTGTAGATGAATACTTAGCTACTTTGCCTTTAAGAGAAACACTAACACTATGAGACTAAAATGATGTACGTAATAGTGCTCATAATATAACAAAGTTTATTCATCTGAGTCTTATTATAATCTCGACTCTATAATCTCTTTGTTTATGTGGTCGACACCAGACAGAGATTATGTACCGACTCAAAGGTTTGAGCTAGGCGAATATTCCTACGGAATAACATGCCTGATGTTAACAAGATTCATTTGTCTTTTCAAAAGTTTGTTTTTAAAACTTTTCTTCTGCATATTATCCACTTTAGATTAGATCAAATATCCTTTTATAATTTATCTTTTGGGGTTTTCTCTATCAGTACATTTGATTGATCCACATGTTAAAATTAATCTTTCTTTTTCTCACGGCATGTTCCTTAGGTTACGGGTTTAAACTTGATCATTAGACAATAAAATACGGGGTGTGGCTGTGAGAGGAGAGAACATGTTGTTCTTATTCCCTCTTGGTATTGCCTTGTCTCTCTTTTTGGTTCAAAGCTGATATGCGTTTATTATTGATTTATATCAGTTTTAAAAGACTGTTGCTATATTTTAAAAAAAGAAATTATAACGAGAATAATTAAATAAAAAGGAAAAAGTTGAAAGTTGCAAAATAATAAAAGTAATTTGAAAAGGGAGATGAATGAGCTGGCCACTACTTCTCGTAAAGTATAACTTCACTGGCTGTTACATCATTTATTTACGACTCTGAGACGATTTGGTTTGATTGTAAAACATCAAAGCTTCATAAAGTTGAACGTTTTAGCTTTTAGCAATTTACATCAAATAAAATTAAAATACTAAACTTTCTGTTTTAAAATAATAGATATTTTAAGTTTTTTACGTTTTTTAATAAAATATACTAAACTTAATTATTAATGCATAAGATTTTTAATTTTATATTTCATATATTTCTAAATCAATAAAACTTCAAAAAATGCAATTAATATTTTTGAAAATCACATTTTTTTATTATTAAAAAAATGCATTAAAAATATAAAATATATCATTTTAAAATATATTGTTTTCTAAAATATGTATCCTTTTGTGACAGATGGAGTATTATGCATTTTAGAATTAATCAGCCTACACGCCATATACTGTTTCAAAATGTACAACCATTTCCAATGGTTATTTTTATTTTTTACTTCAAAAATAAAATACTTTATAAATAAAGGGAAGTTTTGCTCCATCGCTTACCTATATTTTTACTCTAATAAAACATGCTTTGTTTATTCTTTCTCCACTTATTTATTAGTTTATTATTTAATCTATAACTTTTAAAATGTTAAAATAACATTCTCATATTTTATCTTATAACAATAACACAATACAAGTACAATATTAATTAAAACTAAGTAACTGTTATAAGCAATTGATCAAAGTGAGAACTATTATTATATTTTTGAAATATTAAAGTGAAAATTCCTTAGAGCACCAAAGTGCCCATTTCCAAAACATGTTCTCAGCACTTTGATGATGTAAGAAAAACAATGAGCTACTTAGAGAAGATTCAAACATTCGAACATATGTTCAAAGAGAGCAAACACGAATTTTGAGAAAAGAATGAATCAACAAGCTATTTTTCATCAATTTCATTTGGCAATTTTTTTAATGATCTTGGTGGATTTGTAAAGAGTCTTTTATTTATCTTGATATTGCTTTTGTATTTCTAATCTAATATAAGTCAATAGTGCATGCAAATTTTAACAAATTTAATAATTATTTTTACAATATTTAAATGTACAAATTTATAACATATTCTTCTATTTAGATAAAAATGAAATTTTATTAGAAAATGAAGGATCATTTTGTAAAGAAAAAGTTCAACTCCAAAAATAAAGTAAATGAATAGCATTATTCTTTATTTGGAGTAACACTTGCATCTCACTATATTTGGTGCAAGATTTTGGTGTACCATTGGAGTGGCTTTTACTCTCTATTTGGTATTTAGAGAGATAAGTAAAATATTATTGGAGATGCTATAATGTGTGGCTGCATTTTGAACATTGTGAATTACTAACTCTTGATCTTCTTCTTTTTTTTACTTAGAATACATTATTAATTTTTCAGAATTATCCATTTTCAAACCAATTATTTCAAATATCTTTTGTCGCTAAAAACTCTTTTTTAAATGTTTCATTTTGTTAATTCTTTTACTATTACGAAACGTGACAACTTTAATATTCCATTCATTCCGAAAAGATTTATGTTTTAGAAAAAAATCCGTTTTACAAAGATACATATTTTACATTTTCAATGTATTAATTAATGATAAAATTTGATTTCAAAATGTTTATTAAGATCTTATTGATTAAAAATTATTGGAAATAGTTAGCTACGAGAAATAAGAAATTAATAACTAACATTTTATATGTTTTCTCAATAAGTGTGAAAATTCTAAAATATACTTTTCTGGAACCGAGGGAGTTAACTTTTAGTGGATAAAGATGTCAATGGCATTTTTAAAACTGATAATATGTATTGCATATTGATATTTGTATTGAATTTTTGAGATACTTTATGATAATTAAAAGGACATATAATATATAGTTTGTGTAGGAAATAAGAAAGTTGCAATGTCCTAAAAAAAGTAAAAGATGAGTAACTTTCATCATGAGTATGATATTTTCATGTTAGCTCGCACGGCACATGGGTTTGCATAGCCTTTAGAATTACTCTCAAGTAGTATAAGCATACGATCTCGTTATATGCTTATATTTGTCTACGAAAATGCACCACCGTGAAGTAAGGCTAAAGTGGAATATTCTCTAATGAGCTTAAAGAATCTTCTAATCATTAACGGCATTGGAAGTTTTTAGAAAGAGTTCGTCTATAATTGTGAGAGATGAAAATACTCTTAGAGCAAGATTAACTCTAATTTCTTAACTGAAATTCTTAACTTTTATTTATTTTATTTTATACATTTTTTCGCCAAGAACCGATTTTTTTAAGAATCAGTTTTTAATTTTTTTTTAACTAAAAAAGTTAAAAATCGACTCTTAGTCGAAGATAAGAATTCCGTTTAAGAAACTGAGGGTAATAATGATCTTAGATATTTAGTTCAGTTTTTGAGAATAACATTTTATTATGATGATGCACATAATAATTGAAATAGTGTTGAAAATAGAGGAAAGTGGAAATAAGAGTGCGAAGATTGCAATGTTATTTAAAGTAGAAACAAAACACAAGAAAAGGTGAAGGCATCTAAGGTCGCTAGCAAGGAAGGGCCATTATCCACTCTTTACGACAAAAATGTTAGTAGGTTTCTGATGTGTAAAACGGTCGTAAAGACATTTTCTGATAAAGACTCCCCCCATACTTGACGGGATTTTTTATTATTTGAAGAAAAATATAACAAATATTTTTGAAATTAAAATGTTGTGAATCTCGTGTCCTTTAGATGTTTACTTGACAAGAATCTAAGCTAGAGAAGATAGAGAGTATTCGGCTAGAGTTTATAGAAGTGTCTAATGACTTTGTCTTATTGCTTTCTTGTGTTGTGTTGTCAAATAAGTACAAGGGGGGATACATATATATACAAGTACTTGGCCGACTTGCCCACACTTATAAACGATGTGGGACAAGTTAACAAGGCCCAAATGTCGGCTGGAATAAGTAGTAAATGGGCTGGCCCATCTGTGATGCATATGGGCCGATTGGTCTATGTGTAGACCAAGTAGATAAGCCCACTTATGTGCATTCCCGAACCGTCTGGTTCATAACACTCCCCCTGAATGCCATAACCGTCTAGAGTTCGCAATGCGTTTGGTATACTGCCTCGTTAAAACCTTTCTATGGTAAACCCAAACCCAATGTAGTAAAAAAGGAAGCCATAGACAGGAAAAAGAGTACAGCCGCATTACTCCCCCTGAAGTGAACATCACTGAAGGCTTTTCAGTCTTCTGGTCTCGTGTACCATCTTCTGTGAGCAGAGGTTGGTTGAAGTAAATCGGTTGTGCTTATCTCTTGACTGTACTTGCACTTCCTTTTTCTTGTCTTCTTTTCATACGTGCTGATCCATAGCCTTTGGCAAGTCATCTTCATGCGTGTTTCATTTCCAATCATAGATTGTATATTTCTTCAGTTGAACATGCACCATTCCCATGGATATCGTCCCTTATGATCATCTCGTATTTCGTCTATGGATAAAGGTCGAACCATCTCGTCCATTTGTAGAGTTGCTGTCAACCATCGACACTGGATCATCATCAGCCATGTGGCTCTGATCCATCGACCAGGTCATTCACTTGTACCATGTGTGGTCAGTACTCTTCTGGGCGGTTGATGATGTTACTCGTAACCTCGCCTTCATGAGGTTGTAATGCTTCCATGAGTGGATTCATAACCTATTTATAGTTAAACAAAATTTGTATCTGCAAAAACCAATTTTCCCTTCTTTGGGTTGGTTAGTATGGTTAGTGTAAAAAAACATTTTGTTCCATGTAAATAAATAACAAAGTATAAGTTTACCACTACCATTACCTTTCTCCATCATCAGCTTTATGCATGCTGATGGACTATGGTTATGATCAATATATCCATTTGATATAGATCTGGTCATCCATTTTATTAATGGTTAGCTTATATGGTCTCTATGGCTCATAATCAGGCCACTCGTGGTTGGGTCTTTTGTTTCATGACCTCTTTCTTAACCACTTTGATTTCTCTGATCTTAATACTTTTGATCATATGGTTTGTTCATGAGGTTCCCTCGGCCACATATGTAGGTTGGCTCGCAGGTACCTTGGATAAGTCTCACTTTAGTCATATGGTCGACCGTTTGCTCGATATGATTCTGTTTCTCGATTGCGGCCCTTATGGCCATCATGGTCGGAATAAAGTGATTCCATTCATCCTTCAACCTTACTGGTCTTTATACGAACGTTTGGTTCGGTTCAGGTCCCTAGACCATGGCTGTAAGACTTAATCCATCGATCATGGTTGTATGTTCAGCCATTCTCACATCGATGACCTCGACCGCAGCTGTTATAGCCTGCTATGGTCGATATGGATGGAATCAACATTCTTAATGACCGTTTCATATTTCTTTCAATATGTTCTTAGTTTAGGAACAACCATAAACCATATAGACCAGGATCTGAAGATCCAAATATTATGATCATAACTTGTCTAAGAATCAAAATCGATATCTTGTATCGTTTTGGAATTGATCAACTTTCTTTCAAGTTGGTTTGTGAACACAAGGAATTTCATTCATGAAATGAATATATGAACTGATTATGATGGTCCTCGTGGAACTCATTCACTAATTATCATATGCAGCTGCAGCTGTATCAGTTCTTAGATGACTAAGGAACAAAGCCGTTCTTTGAGAATTTCTTTTCTCATCTTATGGTACCTTTAGTACTTTTATCCAGTGATTAATATACTGCTTACTACATCATCATTTCTTTCAAGACATTTCATTGTAGTAGCATCCACCACAGATCTTATATCTGTTATAACATGTTCCTTGGTCTCTGTGAGTAACCTTGTGTAATCAGCTATGTTCAAATGCTGTAAACAGGAACATGCACGTCTTAGACCACGTGACCATGTCCTTTTATCTCACGGTTTTCTTTCTACTCACACGACCCCATTCACTGGTTTGATGGCATTCTATGGCCAATACGTCCATCGCTTCAATAGGTTCCTTAAACCTATAAAACCCCACGCATCTCATGAGTATGAGTACTCTCATGTGGGTTGATGATCCTCGGTTTATATTCAAGTGCTACCTTGTATGCGCAGTCTTATATAATTGGTATTGATACCCTTTTCTGCGTTCCATTGTGTTCCAGACATGACATAGTAGATTGTGATCTTATGACCTTTAATACTTTGGTGTTTTGGCGTCCCAAATCACCTTAAGTACCATGGATTTTGGCGTCCCAAATTCCATTGTATGGTATCTTGTATTGTGGTCGACCATATCTATGTCTGGAATGGTTTCCATTTATGACCTCGGGAAATTTCATGCACCATTTTATTTCCTTCCGGTTTTATGTTATGGAACATATTGGTCTATCTTGTATAGACTCTGTAGCAACTTGATTGTGTCTCTACTAGGACAACAATTCATTTGGTGCCGGCTGGTATTACTTTAGGGTCAATGTGTCTGGCATCTGGTTTTGGACGTCTTATCTTTGCTTGTCCGAGGATCTTGCCAAGACACTGATGGTTGATACCATTCTATTCATGGTTGATACCATTCTCTTTACCAGCTTATAACTTTCTCCTTTAATGTTGGATGGTCGGATTACTGAGGTAATCCGTGAACCTGGCCACTTAATCTGATCACCCATATTTGGCTCAAAGTTCCTTATAATTCGTGGGAGAAAGTCGTACTCCCATCCAACATATATTCTCATCCTCATTCCTCTGCGGAGGTTCCATCTTAAGTAGCACATATGTCTGTGGTGGAATACTCAGATTTCCTTAAGACGGTATATGTCTGGTTTATGACCATTGACCTGAGATGAGAATATCTATGCTCACTTATATGGCCTGATGCATATCATCTTTGCACATGTACATTCATGATGTCCTTAAGCATTTAGGCTTGACGTGGATGATGTACCACCGAGAGCCACTGATAGCATAGTACACGAGATTTGTAGTATGTTTATGGACTACGGGATTTGTCCTCACTCCCCCTCATGAACATACTTATAATTTCGTGATGCTTAGGACAATAAATCCTGATGAGTTTCCCTTGTGTACATGTTACACAACGTGAGATTTTATGGGGTAACTCTTTGTGCCTTTACATTCTTTGCATCAAGTTTGGACTCGGATGGCTAATCCGGTCATGCCATTAAGTGTAATATCGTGTGGTCTACCAATCTGGTTACCATGGCTCTTAGGCTCGTATCATACTGATCCTTAGCATAGTTTAGATGAGAGTATATAGGCATAGTCATTGACCACTTTCTTATAAGGCTTTATAATCTGAAACTGATGTTTCCTTTGCCCATTGGTTAAATGTGGAAACCATTTATACTGAGGTATATAACTCAATGGGTATTTGGGTGAATGCCTTTTGTGGTCTTATAATATTGACTATCCTTACACCAAAACATCACTTTATTCTACTTGGTTTATCATTTCAGTATATCTGAAGTTTCATGATCCGTAGGATCGTCTTTGCTATGATCAATTTCGTGACCCATAAGGTCATCTTGGTTGTGATCAAAGTCACCC
Source organism: Moricandia moricandioides (assembly GCA_905132885.1). Classification (NCBI taxonomy): domain Eukaryota; kingdom Viridiplantae; phylum Streptophyta; class Magnoliopsida; order Brassicales; family Brassicaceae; genus Moricandia; species Moricandia moricandioides. The sequence continues at coordinate 221,476 of CAJHQQ010000251.1, forward strand.
TCATCATCCTGATACATCATATGAGCCTCTGGGTTCTTGCCTTTTAGACTCTCTTGATAGAGGTCGACCAGATGCTTAGGGGTTCGGCAATTCTTTGCCCAATGGTTTAATATCCCGCATCTGTGGCAAGCTGAGGACTTAGGATTCTGAATCCTTGAAGATATCCCAGTGCTTTTGCCTTTACCATGTCCATGATTGGACTGGTTTGGACGATCATAAGGGGTAAGACGCCCTTTGCTATGGCTACCACGTCCACGTCCTCGCGTTTGACTTCCGCGGTCGCGTCCTCGTCCATATGAGGAACTGCGACCCTTTTGGTCATAACGGACATGGTTTGCCTCTGTATCATCCTTAGGCTTGGCATTATGTGCCTCTGGGATAGGCTTAGTACCTGAGGGTCTAAGCTCACTGTTCTTCAAGAGCAGCTCATTGTTTTGTTCAGCAAGCAACAGACAGTGAATGAGTTCACTGAGGTCTTAAAACCTTTCTGTCTATATTGTTGCTGGAGCAACATGTTGCTTGAGGACATTGTCTGGAATGTCTTTTCAAGGAGCTGCGTATCAGTAACAATCTCGCCACATAGCCTCAGTTGTGAGACTATTCGGAACAAGGCTGAGTTGTACTCGTTCACGGACTTGAAGTCCTGAATCCTAAGGTGTATCCATTCATAGGTCGCCGCTGGATGAACCAGGGTCCTTTGATGATCATATCTCATTTTGAATTCTTTCCATAGTTCATATGGATCATTCACCGTGAGGTACTGAGCTTTCAAGCTTTCCTCTATATGATGTCGGATGTGCATAAGGGCTTTTGAGTTCTAGGCCATTGGCTCTAAGAGATATCTCAATGTCTAATGCCCATTGCAAGTAATTGTCACCTTTGACACTGAGGGGTGCAAAGTCCAAGTTTGTGATGTTTGGTATCTGAAAATGAGTTTCAGATCGTTTAGGACTTATCATACCACATCTCTTGTCCATTTAAAATCGTAGTGAAAACAGTTTGAAAACCGATTGGACAAGCACACGGTCTGGCAGTACGTCTTGGTACGCTTCATCGACGTATGTGGTTCGTGGTCTATCCGTTGATACGGGTCATCGACCATCCGCGATCTAAACGTACATGGTACGCATCATCGATCGTTACGGATCATGGTCTAGCCGTACCTGAGGGTAGGCATCATTGACCGAATAGACCTCGGTCTATCCGCATGGTGCGGGCAATCGATCGTCTGTGGTCACGGTATGACCGCGGTTCGTGGTTCGTACAGATCACTGCGGGTTCGTACTGAGTGGTACGTGATCGGTCGTATCGCATGGTACGTACCGTCTGTCATCCGCGTTCGTGGTCTGTTCGTACCGCATGGTATGTACCATCCGCGGTTCATGCCTTAATCGCAGGTCGTATGGGTTACCGCGGGTTCGTACCTTATGGTACGTGACTGGCCGTGCCTGTCTTTCGTCCGCGTTCGTGACCCGTCTGTACTGCACGGTACGTACCACTGACCATTCGCGGTTCATGGTCTAGCATCCTCGACCATGGGTCTAGCATCATCGACCAATAGGTCTAGTATCATCGACCAAAGTATAAAAACAAACTTTCTTTAACTAATCTAGGGGTTTAAGACTTAGATCTTATAATTCTAGAAATTTGGAAAGTTTCCATTTTTAGATGAGTTTCCTTTTTAGGAAAGTTTCATTTTCAGGAAAGTTTATTTTTTAGGAAAGTTTGGGTTTTAGGTAAGTTTAGGTATTTTAAGTAAGTTTCTATTTTAGGAAAGTTTCCATTTTGGGAAAGTTTCTATTTTGGGTAAGTTCGGGTAAGTTTATGTAAGTTTCTAATTTAGGAAAGTTTCCTTTTCTGATTAGGTTTTCCTTTTATAATTAGGTTTTCCTTTTCAGATTAAGTTTCCTAAATCGGATTGATTTAGGTTTTTCTTTTTGGATTAGGGTTTTCCTTTTAGGTTATGTTTTCCTAATTTGAATTGATCTAGGTTTTCCTTTTCTATTAGGGTTTTTGGTATTTTCGATTTCTAGCCGTCAAGCAATGAATCTAGCAACCTAATGATTCTTATCTATGGCGAAAAACAAAAAACCAAAACCGAAGCAATCCTAGCAACAATTCTAAACAGAAATCGATTAACCTCAACATGGATTAGATGACATACCTTAATCCTTGATCGATTTTCTCCTTGGGTTTCCTTTTGGGAACCTTAATCCTTGATCGATTTTCTCCTTGGGTTTCCTCTTGAGAACCTTAAACAATCAATCAAAGAAAGATACAGGGATTAGTTCTCAGATCTATATGAAAAACAATCGAATAGATTTAAGAGAGAGAGAGGTTCGCCGAATGATGGTTCGGATGGTGTAGGGGTTGTGCCGGCTGGTTGAGCTTCGAACTAGGACTCGAGGTGATTGGTTTCAGAGCAGGATCGTGCTGATAACGTGTTGTGAATTTCGTGTCCTTTAGAGGTTTACTTAACAAGAATCTAAGATAGAGAATATAGAGAGTAGTCGGCTAGGGTTTATAGAAGTGTCTAATGACTTTGTCTTATTGCTTTCTTGTGTTGTGTTGTCAAATAAGTACAAGGGGGGGATACATATATATATACAAGTACTTGGCCGACTTGCCCACACTTATAAACGATGTGGGACAAGTTAACAAGGCCCAAATGTCGGCTGGAATAAGTAGTAAATGGGCTGGCCCATCTGTGATGCATATAGACCGATTGGTCTATGTGTAGACCAAGTAGATAAGCCCACTTATGTGCATTTCCGAACCGTCTGGTTCATAACAAAAGAGCCGCCGGATTGCGACAATATTTCTCTTGGCATTCGAGCAAAAAAAAGAGTCCCATGACATGGAAAATCCAAAAGCAATGCCTTAGTTGGTTTTATGGTTTGTTTCGGTTTATTTAGGTATGGATATTTCAGTTTCATTTCAATTGAATTGGACCATGCTTTTTATTTTCCCTATTAGTGTGTTATATACTCTTCCCTTTTATTTTCCTAAAGATATCGGCATATAATACTTATGAATGTAAATAATATGATTTTACAAAATTTTACCCAATAACTCCGTTTCTAGTGTGTTAAGATAAAGTTAGATAGTATGGAAGAAATGTTCAAGAAAATTAATCAATGTGCAGCATGTTTATCATAATAACACACTTCAATTAAATAGAAGGATGTGTTACAGAAGAAATTTGTCAATATATCTCTAAACATTTGATCTATGATGTATATGCCGACCATAGTAAGCTTCTATGTGGAAAGCAAAATATTCATAATCTCAAAGTATTGTACAAAAAAAAACATAAAGTAAATTCCGGTCAAAGACTTGCTCAAAAGTATGTCGACACGATATTTAGTAGAACTCACATCCAACAAGTGGTTTCAAAGATAAAAGAGCTACTAGACAAAATATTTATGTTCAACTCTATAAAATACCAACAAAAAGTCGCAAAAGCATTTATAGAATTTTTTTAATTATTATTTTCTTTATAATTCGGAAGACATATAAACTCGATCATTTTATATAATCAATCAATTATCCGATTTAATTTAACACGTAACTATAAAGGTTTTTGGTTTTTGGATATCCAATTTTTTTAATATCAAATGGATATTCGATTGAGAAATATCTTACGATAATCCTAATTTTTTTTGGTCACAAAAACAGTTTTTAAAGAGAAAATTTATTAAAAAGTTTTATTGGATAATGTAAATATGCATTTATACTCTTAGAGTTAGCTAATTTAAATTTAGAGTAGAATTATGAGGTGAAATTAGAAGTGAGTTTAAATTTTTAAAAGTAAAAAAAATCAAAATAAAAAAAATTGTTTCAGTCATTTTATTTCTTGAGAGCTTTAGGTAATAAAAAAATTATAATAATTATTTGAAAAAATTGCCATATTCGATTTGATACGTAAAAACTAAATTATAAATCCAAAAATAATATAAAAGCATAGTATAAAATTTATTTACTTTCAAATTATATCAAATAAAGTAATCAGTTTAATAAATAAAAGTATTGTAAAACTTACATAAGTATAATAATAATATAATTTCTATATATTATTCTTGATATATTTATATATATATATAATGGATCAAACCAAAAATATGTTTTTAAAATTTTTAGTATTTATGATTCATTTCACTTTTAACATATTTACTTCGGAAAATTACAGATATTTGAATTTTTTCGGCTTAAATTAAAACGGATAACAAATTGAAATATACATATATTTTGTCCAGCATAAGTATAACGTTACTTACAAATTGAAATCAAGAAGAAGAAAATATATAGAAAGGAAACAAGAAAAACAATACTAGTAATAATAAAATAAAGAGTAGCCAATAATTCACACTAGCTCCAGCTCGTCTATAAATAAAGACATTCAAACCCAATGAACTAAGCACATTGGAAACTTCCCACTCATTCGTTTCACCCACTCACTTGATCCCCTCTCTCTCTCTAAAACCTTATGTGTCTATTTACTTATTTCTCTCTCTAGAACAATGGGCATCATGGAAGACAGTAGCAAGACACTATGGGGAAGCATGACCCTTGGTTCTTCACGTTACGCTCTCAACGGCAAGATCATGCTCGCTTCCGTTATCATCCTCTTCGTCGCCGTAACTCTCATCCTCTGTTTCCACAGCTACGCCAGATGGTTATTCCGACGTCAAAACCGCCGTATCAGAGCTCATCTCCGATCTCTATCCGCCGCTCGAGACCCCACTCAATCATCCTCCTACCTCTCTCCTCTCGATCCGACGGTGCTCGAGAAGATCCCGATCTTCGTCTACTCCGTTAAAACCCACAAATCTCCGCCGGAGGAGTGCTCCGTTTGCTTGTCGGAATTTGAAGAAGAAGACGAAGGACGTGTCCTTCCCAAATGCGGCCATGTGTTCCACGTTGATTGTATAGACACGTGGTTCCGGTCGAGATCTAGCTGTCCGCTTTGTAGAGCTCCGGTTCAACCCGAGCAGTCAGTAACCGGATCCAGTTTGAGGAATTTAGAACCGGTTGATCCGGTATTTACATCGGTTAAGCCAATTGAGGATACCGAAGCCGGAAGCTCGTCTTCATCGGACGAATCCGATTTATCGACGCCGTCTTCTTCCTATGGTTCGCCGTTGAGGTTCCCGACGGAAGCTTGCGAGAGGGAACCGATTGATTTAGTCGGTATACTTGTTGAGATTCCCTGGGAAATTGACGCTTCTAACACCGGTTTACCCGGAGACAACGGATCTAATAATCGGATTTCGATGAAGAGGCTATGGAGTATTTGATTACTCCCCTCACTCGAAAATGTTTGATTCTGACGAATCCGACCCGGTAATCGTGGGAACCGGGTGGGCAAGAGATCGATTCGTAATCCGATTCTTAGCGATTGGATAACCGAACCGGTAAGCGGGGGGAAACAGGCAAATTTGTATATATGTGACGACGACACGTGGCTATTTTAACGGAGCGACTCGGTCAAAGTATGTACGAGACGGTGTCGTTTAGAGAAGAAATCGCTAAGCGAAACTCCCTCCACAGACGATTCTCTTGGTTCTTTTGTAATTATCTCTTTAAATGTTTGGTTAAAGAAATGTAACAAAAATAACTGACACTAATCCGATGGTTCAATGATTTGTATTGTAAATGTTTTAATCTTGTTCATTCTTAACCGAATATTAGCCTTAACTGGTAAACCTTTTGTCCACTATTTCATTTACCGTTCTTGTTGTTCATAGATACTATCGGGTACGCAGCTACGCATATAGTGTGTAGGCTGAGAAAATGCATATACATCGTACACAGTTCAAGTCATTGCTTAAGCCTGAATGGAATGTCCCCGCTTTATAAACTGTAGTAACTAAACTTTTGAGTAATACTAATTAATTGATATTATGGTATTAGGTAGATAAAGTTTTGAGACACTGACCTACACAAACTGACGTGGACTCAAAGACTCTGAGTGGGGGACCATGCGACTAACTCTCGCGTGCGTTGTGCATGGGTCGGCCTAGAACTAGATATCGCTAGAAATAAAATGGACGATGCATGCACCTTTCAGTTTTAAAAGCTTCCCCTAGCGCACATGTCTCTCAAATGGTCTATATTGATCTAAGTAATAGTTTTGTAATAAACACATTATAATGAATATTGATATAAGATAAGGATCAACATTTTTTTTGTATAAAGTAATTATCTCTTGCAATCAATCTGGTTTGTGACTGAGCATTAGAGCAAATCTAAAAGAAGTTTCTAGCTCCGAAATTCTCAAAAAAAAAATATATATATATATATATATATTTCTATTAATATTTAATTTTATTGGAAATTCACCATAGAAAAATTTTATATAAATATTTTTGGTTGGATTTTTCAGAATTTTATAATTAAATATTAATATATATATATATATATTAAGAAATTCAGAGTTAGAACTTTCTTTAGCAGGTCCTATTAGACTCTCGCTAGTGACTATAGAGCATTAGAGTAATCCAATGAAGTTTTCTAGCTCTGGGTTCTCTATATATATATATACATATATATATATTATTTAATTTAAAATTTTTAATTTTACGAAAAACTTAATCCAAAAATTCTTTACATATATATTTTGGATTAAATTTCTTGAAAAATTAAGAATTTTACAATTAAATATTTATATATATATATATATATATATATATATATATATATTATTTTTTTGACAATTCAAGAGCTAAAACTCTTTTTTGGAGTTGCTCATAGACTTGTAAACTATTGTTTATTGGGTCTATATAAAGAGATAAACCGTTGTTTATGCCTTCGTTCGACACGAGTCGACACAATAGCCACACAATTAATCTTCGGTTTGTGACTAGAGCATTAGACTCTGGCTAGTGACTATAGAGCATTGGACTTGTAAACTATTGTTTATTTCTATGTAATAAAGAGATAAATCGTTGTTTATGCCTTTCTTCGACACGAGTCGACACGATAGCCACACAATTACAATATTCTCAAAGTAACTTTTATCATAAAGAAAATTCCTTTATTGATATTAATTTTCTATATGTTACATAATCAGTCGCATTAATTAAATAAATATGTTTTTTTTACAATTTTATTAAATAAAATTGAAGAAAAGATAACCAAAAAATAGATTGAATTGGTATGGAACGAATCAAATAAGAAACATAAGAATATTTTGAAGGGAAAAGTTTTCAAACAATAAGTTGATTAATGTGACCTCGTACATATATAATATGCATGCAAGCTAGTCACCATAATGATGTGAGCATGATCAGTATTTAGAAGTGGTTGGAACAGCCTTGTGACCGGTGAAGTAGAAAGGTCCGACGCTAAAGATCTTCAAGTTCTTGTGGGAGTGGTAACGGTATCCGTACATCGACAATGGAACTCCGGTGAGACCTTTGTTGACATTGGTCGGGTTATTGCAGGTCTCGATCGGAGATGTGTAGAGCTTGACACGGCAGTGAAATAGGTCCTTGATGCTGGTCAAGGCCACATGGAACTATCCCTTAGCATCAGTTGGATCGTTGTAGATCGCAACATCATTTTTGCTCTTACCGTATGATCCTGGCTCGGAGCACACAATCTTGGCCTTTGCTCCTACATAAGTTTAATTAAACGAGTTTTCTGATTAGTAATTTTTTTTGTTAATATAGATACTTAATTAGGGAAGATTGAGTATGTATTTATACCATGGATTGGGTATGTTTGGTAACCGTTTTTGCAGAGGATGATGCCATCAACGGCTTTAAGAATCTCTGGGACGTATGGTTTGGTGGGTGGAGTATGTTGGTTTTGGGACATAAGGAGTTGGAGGAGAATAGCTGGGAGACTTTTTGTAGACCGGGGGAGAGAGAGTTGGCTTGTAAACCGGTGGAAGGGTTGGTTTGTATGTTGGTGGAGTGTAAACCGGAGGTGGAAGAGTCTGTTTGGTGTAGACTGGAGGGGAAAGAGTTGGGTTGTATATTGGTGGAGTGTTAACCGGATGAGTGATAGTGGGTTTAGTGTAGACTGGTGGAGAGAGGGTAGGCTTGTATGTGGGTGGTGTGTAAACCGGTGGTGGAAGAGTGGTTTTGTGAGCCGGCGTAATGTAAACCGGATGTGGAAGGGTTGGCTTGTGAACCGGTGGAGTGTAAACCGGAGGGCGGTGGGTTGGTTTGTAAGCTGGTGGAGTGTAAACCGCAGGTGGGAGTGTAGGCTTGTGGGTTGATGGGGTGTAAACCGGAGGAGTTGAGGGGGAGTATTAATCAGCGGTGACTATGATAGCCAAAGAGAGGAGGAGGCAAATGGCCAAGGAGGCGCGTGTTATCGCCATTGTGGAGAACATGGCCTACCTTTTCCTTACGCTACCTCCTCTTTTGTGTTTGAAGGGGGATGAGAAAAAGGATTTCATCTGATGGGGTTTTATATGAAAGTGTTAACGAGTATTGAAGAATTTTATAAGAATATTAAATGCTATCATCAAAAAGGAATAGTCAAAAAATCAGGTTTTGGGTTCATTTTAGTGTGATGCACGATCAAAAACATGCTCCCCATTCATGGTTTTTACTTTTATTAAATACTATTCGTTTTGTCGTTGGTAGTGTTTTCATCTTGTTATGTTTTTTTCTTTTTACAACAAAAAAGGCATTGTACTACTCAAGGTTGAAGTAGTTTGAGTAACAAAACGGAATAAAATAACCAACAAAACAATTCCTATTAAAACATCAAATAATTCTAGCGAAGAAATTTGCGATTTCATTTTGTCCCCATAAAATATAGGATATAATGAAGTCGTGGAATCTTCCTTTCAATTATTTTATTTCATTTTATTTTGTCAAAAGGTTAATCATAACTTAAATTCCTTTGTCATCGCTATCAAATCTTTGGGTTAATCTCAAAATATGACATCTTTGATGGTGTTATATTTTTGTGTGTTTAGATGTCAATATATAAATTACAATAAACAGTAGAGAAATATAATACATAATGATTATGAGCATATTTATCTACACATACTAAGACATCTATATACAAGAGTGTATAAGACAAAAAGAATAGTTCCTTTGAATTTTATGTTCATATCTTTTTATCATCAATGAAATGTTGATTTTGAATGAGAAATTCATTTAAATTTGTCCAAACGTGAAGGTGAACATGGAGATACTCTCCAATCTTTGCATGTAAGGTCTTACTTATATATAAATTTATGATATTTTAAAGCTATCCATAAAACTAGAGTAAGGTTTCATTGACAGACAAGGTTTACATAAAATTTGGGACTAATTTGATGTTTCAGTAATGTTTTTTAAGAAAATGAAGATGAAAGTATTGCTTTGTTAATGAAGACTAAGCATGATACCAATTTGACGATTCAAGATTTGCATGGGCATAATGAACTTGAAGCTCTCAATACAATCGATAAATTTACTTGCAGAAAGTATGCAAAATTCTACTAGTATATTTTAGTATGTTTTTCTCTATATATATGACTAAGACTTTTATCATTTTTTCAAACTGTGTGAAAATTATTTGTGATCATGTCTCATAGCCACAAGATGAAAATTGTGATGAAATCAATGAAGTTCTTTCTTGTGAAGGTGGTGAGAAAAAGATCATTCCAGTTCCAATGCAACATGTTTACCGAAAGAGGATGTCAAAATTTAATATCTATATTTAGTTGAATAAAATCATGATTAATATATTCGAATTCAATAATGATTTTTATCATAACAAATAAAAAGATTCCTAAAACAACAGATATAGTGAGGAACAAAAAAAAATCATCAAAAAGGAAACAAGTATAAGAAATCTCAAATGACTTGGAATGTTGAACTTCACTAAAAGCTTGAAATAAAACATCATTGACATCGATTAGTTATTCACATTAATCCAAAGTAAATATCGATTTCTTGATTATTAATTTTATATCTTAACGTTTTCTTTCTTTTGTTATTAATTTACTATCTTACGTTTTTGTCAAACGTTAAATACAAAGTTAACGAAGCAGACTCTCAAATGTATATAAGTAAAATGAATACCCAAGTACTTAATAGGAACAATGTAGCTAATCATTTTCAGATGATTACTTATTATTTTATCATACACTTGTTTCATGTTAGTATTCTAGGGTCTAGTCAATATGCAATAATAAACTATTAATTATATGGCTAAGAATTTATAATGATTGTGATAACATGTATTATAAATATTGAAAAAGTCAAATTTGTACAAGCTTTGAACAACATTGAATCGTGATGATTTTAAATTTGACTTTGTTATTAGGTTATGGAATAGTGAGATTACGAAACCTTCAAACTTCGGTCTATACCGTCTAATAGGAGATGAAGGCTACTTTTAGGAATGTTGTACACATAAGTTTGTGTTGTTGTTTGGAAAATACTATTGAATTATTTTGATGTAGTAATCATCAATGTTACTATTTGAGAGACATTTTGTTATTAGATTGTTAATTATATGGTCATTGTGTGACTTATGATAGTATCAATGTAGATTTTAGATGTTACATGATTATCTTGTTCATTTTTTTTTCTTCTATGCTTTTTGTTACACATGTTCACTATTTTCATGGTGAATATCTCATAAATATTAGACCACCCCATTAGAGTATATTATAGTCGTGAAGACCAAATTCCTTCTTGTTAGAGAAGTTGCGTCTTCTTTTGAAAAATTCGAGTGAAATCGAATTGTGTCAAAATAAATAAGCTAATTTAAGGCTTAGTCTATATAGATTTGTCGATTGAAGTGATTTATGAATTCATCTCTCTATCTTATTAGTTGTAATTAGTGATATAGACAAAACCGCATGTTAATCTCCAATTTATAATACTATATATCTACACTACGATAATGCTTCATGTCTGAATATGAAAATATATGCAATAAAAACAGCTTGGCCTCGGGGAGTGACACATAGCACAAGGAACCAGCTGATTCAAGGAGAAGTTTAAAGCAATTTGGCCATGTGGGATACCAGGACCAAGAGAACATTTATGAGGGACAAAGATCCCAAAATTGCTACCCCATTTGTTTGTTTTTCTCTTACAAATATGATATAATCACATTATCATTATTGTAATGATGAATGCAAAAATCAAACCAAGTTTACGTACGTATCGCATACGAGCAAGAAACTCAATAATTTTAGTTTACCTATAAAACAAAGAAGAACTGCCACTTTAGCAAATAGAACTAAAAATGTCTGAAAACACATTTATGCTTCGGAAAAAGATCACAGATAATATTTAATCAATAATCCCACTTTTTGTGTGGTAAAAAAGTCAAAATACAACGAAAGTGCTTTACTGTATATATAACCTCCCACACGAAAAATAAAATAAAAAAATGAAGTAAGTAAAAGAGACCGATACCATGCATCGATCAGCCAGGAGGTACTCTTCTCAAGTGTCGTGTCCATCTTCTTCCCTCTTTGGCTTTGCCATGTTTCAATCATTTTCCAAACATGAAGAAGCCAATAGAGACTGTCGGTATATTGGACTTAACAGTTAATTTGGATCAGACGATAAACGATAGGACAACCTTTGTGATTAAAAATGACAGCTATGTGGTTAAAAAAACATGTACAACGAAGTTCCTCAACAAATCTGAATGTATCCTATCGAATAGAATAAAAAGGGGGGAAGAATACATAGAATTTGAAGAAAGCAGAGACAGAGATTGCCTAATGACTTTTTTCCTGCAATTTCTCCTTTGCCAACAAAAAGATTGTATTTGTATTATACTACTTTGTTGTATTCTATCATAGACTATTTTTATATTATGTCTACTGGCTAATCAAACAAAATTACGATTAAATGAAAATTTAACGTGTTATTGACGTATTTATAGAAGAACACAAATGTTTTGTATTTAGTAGACAAATTCATCGAATTTAGTTAGAAGTATTCAATTCTTATACACCTAAATGGAGCAAACTAATAGTTTTTACTAGGGATGGCAAAACAACCAAACATAACCAACCAAACTAAAACCAATCTAAACCATACAAAAATCTATTATTGAATAGTTTGGTCTAATAGTCCTAAAAACCCTAAAAACTCTCTCTAGAAACCTTAGCCGCCAGGGGCTTCCTCCCTTTGATCTTCTCCTCCTCCGCCATGGATTTCGGTCAGTTACCGGAGCATGAACCTCCAGAACCTCCCGATCCACCCTCATCTCTAGTTAGAGTCTCTAACAGATCCTCCTCTCCCGTCAAAACTTCCACCCTCTGTAAATCCTATCCCATTAATGGAGTCTCAATTCTGGATAGATTTGTCTTCTCCATAAGATTTTCCTTCTCTTCCTCTCATCTCCTCTTACCGTCCTCTGCATCGGAATCATTCCTGAGTACAAATTTAAATATGAGATTTTCTCAAATTTCAATGTGCTCTGCCTCTCGAGTTCTTTGGCCTTCCATCTCTTCTTTGACATTCATCCCAAGAAGCTCTTCTACTTCAGTCTCTGTGGTTGGTTCGCTGGTGCTTGGTTTGGGGTCTTCCAATGGCTTTATTACTGTGGAATACAGTTTCTTATTGAGGGTTTCGTTGCTTCTCATTCCAATCTTGGTGTGTTTTATCCCACAACTTGTCACTCTAGTTGTAGCTTCATGTACTGGTTGCTCGACCCTCATCACCACCTCCTACTTCCTTACTCTCTCAACAATCCAGGTTGTATCTCTGATATTTTTGAATTCACTGGTGTTGGGTTGAGTGCTTTGGAATGTTGTTGTGGACTCTCTCGTGGTCTGTCTCTCGCCTTGGTGCGACTATTTACTGCAGTATGCAGTCTCTTTACTGCTTTATGCAGTTCTGCCTTTGTTATATCCAAGTATCTTTATGCTCAGTTGTGGCAGCTTGATGAAGTTATATCAGACATGTCAAATTTTCGAGTCTTGCTAGTCGATATTTATTGTCTGTTTTCCTCCTCTATGGATTTTGTTTCCCTTCCAATTTCATCATTTACTTTAAGTAAATTTGTTTCAGGAAGTAAAACGTTTAAGATTAGAGATACTTCAGTTATTGAAGTTCTAATCAAAGGCTCACCAAAGTGGTGTCCAATCGCCTATGTGTGTGTAGCCAGTTCAAGGACTGTTAATTGTGCATTTGCTGCTGTTTCAATCTCAGGAATTATATCACTGAATGTGGTCCTTAATTTTCAAGGCTTCCTTTCACTTTGCAGCTTGGTCGTTGAGAGTAGAGGACCTCCACTCCATTAGTTGTTTAAGTGATTTGTATGCTTCTATCTATTATTATCTTTGCTTCATTGTAATGGTTGTCTTTTTGGCTAGGATGGCTTTGTTATCATGTTGTGTAAACACTTTCTCCTTTAATGGAGAGTAAGAATCTATAAATGAGAGGTTTGTTTAAAAAAAAGGAATAGTTTGGTCTAAGATTTTTCCAATCCAAACGATTCGGAAAACCGAATCCAACCAAACAAAAAACTCAATGTGTTTTGTATTATTTAAATTAAATATACTAACAATATATAATATATTAAATAATTAAAATATTAAGACTAAAGTTACTATTAACTTTATTAACGATGTTTTTTTAATTTTTAACCAAACTAACTATATTGAAATTTTTTAGAATCTAATTAACAAAACCGAACTGGTAAAATAATTCAAGTACCCACCCATAGTTTTTGACATTATACTAGATATTAACTTACCTTAAATTACTTACTAATATGGCCAGCAATTATGAACTTACTTGGAAAGATTTGGTATATATCCTTAAACTGAATTAAACGTTGTAAAAACTTAAAATTCTGGTGTGCATTTTTAATTAAAAACAAAACCAGAATTATTTATTCATTGGTCTATCTATATATACGAAACACAGTTGCTAACTAATTACCCGGTAAATACATTCTAACCAACAATGTTGTAATTCAATTGGAATAAGTAACTAGTATTAGTTAAAGATCATTTAGCACGCAACTAATCTCTATGATAAATGTTTTGTGCAAGGTAACTTTAATTGCATTCATATATTAAACAGCTAAAACTTTGTAGTAATTTGAGAAAGTGGAGATTTCGGATCAAATGAACCTCATAATTTATGACTCATGAGTAGTAGATAACATGAACATTACTTTCATGTGAACTGATACACGTAGTCTCCTTAACAACTCGTAATCATCTTCTTCTTCTATGAATTTTAATATTGTAGTCGTAAATATAAGTAGTAATACCAATATTATAGTTGATGTCAGTTCTGATAATGTTTCTATTAGATAACCTCATAACCACGTTCAAAGGGCAAAAAACGACTTAATATTACACAAGTAAACTCATATTTTACTATTGATTACAAAGATAGATGGTTCATGTGTTATTGTATAGCTATAGTATATATATTTCAAGAGTTTAGTTGAAAACGGAATCAGTTAACGGCAAATCTCTCAAATAATCAATTTTGAAGTTTTTGTCACAAAAATAGAAATTGAAAAAAAAATGACCAAAATAAATTTTTTTAATTTTAAAAATTTTAATATTTTTTTTTTAATTTTTAAATCTCAACTCCAAAATTCCCACAACATAATTCTAAACCTTAAGTTTAGATTAGTTAACCCAAAGGTATAAATATATATTTAAATCCTTTAATAAAGTTTATTTTAGTCATTTTTTTTCTTTGAATGCTATTTTTGGGACAAAAAAAATTTTAGTCTATTTTGGTCTTTATCTCATCACTTAATGTATATAATTATTGGTAATACAATATTAGAGAGTCAATAAGCAAATGTGTCATATTATGTAACTTGTTTTCCTTTATGGACTGACCATGTGTCTTGTTAACATTCAAGTATGCGTTTACTAAGAACATCTCAAAACCCACTGCATAATTTACAGTAAAATAGAGTAAAAATACAGCTATGAACAAATAAACAAAAGATTATTCTATATATATAGTTGAGTTGGAGATGCTCTAAGATATTACTAAGTTAGAGGAACTTTGTGTTATTTTTTTTGCTTTTAAACTTTATTTGATCAACACCCTAACTAGTATAACATACTAATAACTTGTATTCTTTGTTTTATCAATTTGAAGAATACTCCAAACGTACACAAACATGTCCTGCAGAGAGAAATTTTGTAACAAAGCAGGAAGATTTTGTTTTATTACATCACTATATTTTTGTTTACATATTTAATTAAATGGCTACTTCAACAGTAAGGTAATCATTCGTTTAAGTCTAGGTTTTAGTTTTCAAAACTCTTAGCCCGTTTCATAACTTGTTTAAAATTCAGCTAAAAATTGATTATCTCCTTTCCTTATTTTGTCCAAAAAGTCATAAACATACATGTATGCAACACTAAGAGGAATTGATACGCTAGCAAAGTAAAGTTATGGTGCTATCAATTTTTAATGTACTGACTCGATGAGACTTGAGACACATTCACAGAGGATAATAGAGTCTAATATTTACATATGAAACTGGCTTAAAACTTGGGTCACTATGATGGCTAATTTACTAAAAATTTGAATCCTACGGGTCATGTGAAAATTTGGTATGTTCATTGCTTGGGCCATAAGTAGTTAACCTAGTTTAATGTTTGCGGTTTAACGATATTCTAGTAGGACAATACAAGTGTACCTGTGAAGATGACAATTGTAACATCAAACCTTAGCTTATGTACTTTCGTACTTAAATCACACAAACTTTTTTTCAAGCAACTTTAGGTTAAACGGTACGAAACAAACTGTTTTTCTTTGTTACGTTACAATACAAAACTAATCTTTCGTTCGCCACGACTCCTCCAGTTATCCAAGCCTTTTAGGGGTCGACTGGTTTTCCCGCTACCACCCGCAAACGCAGCTTTTGCGGTTGGTAGCGGTTGTTGGCGTTTTGTAACAATCATACAAAACGCAATAAATCGCTTCAAACCGCTATAAACCTCTAAAATTCAAAAGCTGATTCCAGCTAGCGTTTGCGGTTGCGGGCGGTTGCGGAAGGGTAAATATTTTTTTTCAAAAAAACTATATAATAAAAAATAAAAATAATTAATTAAAATTTTAAATTAAATAATAAAATACCAAAATGTATACATTATATTGTAATTTATATTATAAAACTTTGAAGAAAAATATTTTTATAATTTTAAAATAATTTAATAGTATAATTTTATAAATATAATTTTTATATTTAGTGTAATAATATGATTTTTAATATTATTATAATTATATAAAATATAAATATTGTTAATTTATTATCTAACCACTGCTGCATTTAGTAGTTAACCAGTCATAAATATCCCGCAAACGCAACAATTTTTAACCGCTTTACCAGTCGTCCAAATCTCTTAATAACACATAAAACCGCAACCGTCCGCAAGGTCGGCTTAAACACTTCGTAGGCCCTGGGGCAAAAAAAGAAAAAATTGTCCGGTAGAGCAAGAAAAATGTGGCTTATTGCAACAAATAAAAATGCTCATCAAAACTAGCAAAACAAGTGTAACATCTTATTTTGCTCACAGAAATATAACTAATGTCATAATCTAAAACCAACAGAAACTAATGGCATAATCAAAACAATTTTTTTGACTAACGTTTTTCATATGATCAAACCCAAATTTTAATCAGCCCTTAAGCTTGTCACAAATCTACTTGAAGCACCTTTTGTGTGATTGGATAAACAATTCAAGTAAAAGAAAAAATAACACTTATAAATATGAATCTGAACGTCCAAAAGAAAAAAAACAAAGCTGGGAAAACCAGTTAATATAAGTTGAATTGTATGTAAGTAACCAAAATATCTTATGAAAAACAGAACACGTTAACAAATGCATTCACAGACACTTGTGATTTCTCCTTAACACCTTAAAGCGTACAATATAATGATCTTTGATGAAAACATGTTAACAAATAACCAAATAACAATAGAGATCGCAGTATTGTTCCTGTTTAGCTCTACATGCATTATATATAATTATTTTTTTATGACCGTGTATAAAACAAGGAAACGTAACTTTAAAGCCTAAAATTGAGAAACTACAAAAACTCTTACTCAAGCCCGTTTCCCATTTTCAGTCACCATGCGGAGTAAAAAATTTAAATGATAGAACCTAAAAAAGTTAACACTATAAACTTTACGGCCCCAGGTGCACAGAAAAAAAAATTTATGGGCCCTGGGCGGTCGTCCTGCTTGCCCCACCACTTAAGCCGGCTCTAACCGTCCACATCCGCAAACACCCGCAGTCGCAAACGCAACCGCTGTGGTTACACCAGTCAGCCATTCGTTGGCCCATTGGAGACTAACTGATGCCCGGGAAAATAATGATGAAGTAGCTATATTAAACCCTTTAGGCCCATAAATACGAGAATATATAACACATTCGTTCACCGAAAGTAGTCAACTGAACTTCCAAGGAATAGTCAACTAATTATAGGTTAACTGTATGAATCATTTTAATACGTATTATGATTTACACACAAGGGCATGCATGCCATGGTACAACCACAAACAATATACGATGTAAATGCGAATCTTTATTTTTCAGAAGCATAGATTCAATAAAACTTGAAAAGTAAATGCAAAACCCCCCATAATATCCATCTACTCTTTTTTTTTTTTTTGGATAAAAGAAAAAGAAACCTCGCATCACTGTTGTTTTCGGTGAGCCGGCGGCGATTTGTTCCGATCCCCTTTCTATAAAATATTTATTTAAAAGAAAATCAAGAATTTTTATTATCTTTTTAAGGTAAAATGGACAGTTTTTTTTAAGGAAAAATGGATAGTTGTTTTCATTCTTTTTACATAACGACAGAAGAGACAGGGACAACCGCTGGTTCAGAAGGAAACTTATTAGCTGTGTCGGGTTGCACGAGATTCCCATGCGCCTTCGCCATCAATATGGACTTGTAAATCTCCACAACCACTTTCTCATCATACTCCTTCATCTGACGCGGCCCGAAACCTGATCCAACGTTTCCAGAAGCTCCGACGACCCTTGAGTTCGCCAACCGCATCATCATGTTAACATAAGAATCACGTAACCAAACCAGAAGCTTCTTGGGCGAAGCCCTTCTGAAGATCCTCAGTTTTGGCATAATCTTGATCCTCCAAAAGCGTTTCCTCCGGATCGGATCCATTTTGACCCGTTTTCCCACTGTTGATGACCCATCAAGCTTCTCGTATCCTCTCCACCTCCGCCAGTACCTCTTCGTTTTAATCTCCATCACACACACAACACACCCTTTCTCTTAGACTCTAATATTTATGTAAATATATTTGTTTGTGTATTTGTGTCTCTAGAGAGAGAACGAAGGAGGGATGTAATAAAGAGAGAGGAGATTTATATTAATGACTAGGAAGAAGACTTAAATTGTTAAATGCATTGTTCTGAAAATTGGTTTAAGAAACGATTTCTTCAAATCAATTTTTTTAAAAATAAATTTAGTATTTAAAAAAATTAGTCGTATAGATAATAATCTTCTGCCGATAAAAAAGATAATAATAATCTTTTATAAAACGTCTATCAAAGGCCTAATTTTATCACATTGGTTAAATGTCACAAAGGTGTATGAAGTATCACATTGGTTAAATGTCACAAATGTGTATGAAGTATCACGCACGTGGTTACTTACACACATCTATGCGATTATAAATATCAACGAATGGTCTGGATAATTAATGAAACAGCGTGACCGTTGGTTTTTTGGTCAACTAAGCGTTGATTACTTGTTTTTGTCAACTTATCGGAGATTATTATCTAGAAGTAACGTTATCATCTCTCTTTGGGTTGTAACGAAAGTACATTTAATTATTTAAACTAATAAGCGCAATGGCGTTTAGTGGGAGTGGGTCGCTATTGCAATAATGGCGATCTGAGGGACGGACGACACTTCCACGAGCCCATGTGACAACGTCTCTCTCTCATTTTCATTCCTCATTGCAAGTCGATAGAAAGTTAGTAATACACGCATGTATATATGTAAAATATAATGTGGAGTATTATTAAGTGGAAGTAATCAATGGTACGTAGCATGTTTTCATTAATATTTGTTATCGTGGGAAACATTTGCCTCAACAATAAACGTAAAAAGCCAACATTATTGACTTTAACTGACTTGTGATTACATCAATCCAGATATTCCCTCGTTTTGCTACACGTGGAAACTTCTAATTCACACGCATGTACACACGTAAGCAATGCCTGTAATACTCTACCACATACCTTGTTTAATGACTCAACTCCCCCGCCGTAAAAGCCCAATAACTACTTTTGCTCTAGCCTATTAATCTACATACGAGGATGTAAATAAATCAATTTATGGCCCATTAAGTTACATACGATTAGAGACGAAGCACATTCTACGCACGATCATAGCTTAGCACGTGACGCCACGTCTTTTCTTTTTTCACTTTACCTATATATCCTTTACCTTTTTACTATATTGTCCCGCTAATTTTGTTCATTATTTCTTTTATTAATCAGGTATTATTTTATTTGCAATAAATATATAGACGTGATATACATATGTACATGTAGATATGAACGACAAAAAAAAAGTCCAGATAAATCTTTACATCTCTAAAAACAAAAATCTTCAGATATATTCCCAAATTATCTTACTTATATACATTTGTTAATAATCTAAGTTTAAAAACATTACTTATGACAATCAACTATTTTCATCTTACCATCCTTAGCTATAAGAGCAACGTAAAATTCAAAAAATGTGAAAACTTGAAATCATGAACTGATTCGACATAAATACACGATCATGTTATTTTTCTCATTTCATTTATGGAGTCAGAGCATATTTTTGAAATTCAAATCAAGTTGGTCATTATTATGTAAAACATAAAACGCTCTTTTCTCAAACAATAAATCAAGGATATCAATAGAAATTAAGAAATATGGTCATGGGTAAGCAAGTAAATGGCATTGTAAAATTCCAAAACCATCCATATATTCTTTTTCTTTATTCTATTAAGTCAGCCTGCAGAATCTTATGCAACAACCATGGCATTATCTACATGATCAAAACTAATTACGTTATAAATTATAATTTTATTCTAGTAGATTATACTACTTTTTATTCATGCAAACAACATGTCAAACGATTAAACAAAATGTTAATGTGTGCGCTAAAGATGGAGTACTTGTAGTAATTTACTTTTCTTTATTTATAGGAAAACAGCATACAAATATTTTATAAAAATTAATAAAGAAAAAGATTTCGAGAATCGCAATATTAATTTTGATATTATAAAAAATGTCAATAAATACAAAGAATAAAAAGCAGCTTCATACATACGCTGCATATCTCTGCTCCCTCACCTCGTTCCTCGCGCTCTCTCTCTCTCTTTCCTTGAGAAACAAGCGACAGTCACAATCGATCTAAAGCACAATGGTTGTTGTCCATGGCGAGGCTGAAACGCCGCGTTTCAGCGACGACCTTGGCTTTGGCTCAGCTTGCTCCACTCCCTTCGTCAGCGCACCGTCTAGTCCCGGACGTAATCCACCGCCTGGTTATTTCTTCAGCGCACCGTCGAGTCCGATGCATTTCTTCTCGCTCTCTTCTCCTCCGCCGGAGAATCCGAAGCTCGATTCGTCTTCTTCCTCCGACTTTGAGTTCGATTTCTCGTCTCGGTTGTCTTCGAGCAGTGGCCCTCTAGGCGGCGTACCGATGACCTCCGCGGAGGAGCTTTTCTCCAACGGCCAGATCAAGCCGATGAAGCTCTCTTCCCACCTCCAGAGGCCTCAGGTCTTAGCGCCGCTTCTAGATCTGGAAACCGAGGAGGACGACGACGACGAAGAGGCGAAACAAGACGGTAGGCGTGGGAGGGATCTGAAGTTGAGAAGCAGATCTGTTCACCGCAAGGCGAGATCTCTCTCTCCGCTCCGAAACGCAGCGTTTCAGTGGAAGGAAGAGGAGGAGGAAGAGGAAGGAGTCGCTGGAGAGAGAGAGGTGAAGGAGTGTATAAGGAAGCTACAAGAAGATTACGAAGACGAAACGAAGAGTAACGGAAACGTAACGTCCGCTGAAACGACGCCGTCTTGTTCCGCTTCTTCTTCTCGTTCCTCGTCTTACGGAAGAAACTCGAAGAAATGGATCTTCCTCAAGGATCTGCTTCACCGTAGCAAAAGCGAAGGGAGAGGAAACGCCAAGGAGAAGTTCTGGTCCAACATTTCGTTCTCTCCTCCCACTTTCAAAGACAAGAAGCTCAAATCAGAAGACACAACCGTCGAGAACAAGAAGCAGAAACAAAAACAATCAACACCGGCGAAGAAGTCTCCGGTCACCGGAAAACCGACAAACGGAGTAGCGAAACGGCGAGGGTTGCAGCCGTCAGCTCACGAGGTGCATTACACAACGAACAGAGCTCAAGCAGAGGAGATGAAGAAGAGGACATACTTGCCTTACAGACATGGACTCTTCGGCTGTTTAGCGTTTAGTTCCAAAGGTTACAGTGCCTTTAACGGTTTAGCCCGAAGCTTAAACTCGGTTTCATCCGGTTAAACTCTTGTTGAGTCATAGATTTAATTAGTTATTGTTAAGCAGATGTTTATGTATAGGTTATGTATTCAGTTATCCTTAAGTTATAAATAGTATATGTAAGATGATCATTAATATGATTCTCTGTAGTTCATGGGAATTATTTCAGAATTTATTTTTTTACAGTGATGTTGTAATAGTTGTGTGTCTTTTATTATTCTTATGGCCAAGAAGTTTAGGTTAAGAATCAATAATGGTGGTGGGTTTTTGGTTGTTATAGAGAGGCAATAAGATCTACAGAAGAGAGAAAAAAATAAGATCGGGGCCATGCGTGAGTTGTGTGTTTTGGAGTAATGTGTGTAAAGAGTGTAGAGAGAATCTTCATCATGCGTGGTTTGTCTTATTAAACATTTGTTGATTGAAACTGCATATTTCAAGTCTTATCTACTTGTCCTTTAGCTAAATAACATATGCTTTTTTAGTTAATGTATCTACTTGTTCTTTGGATTTTTGTTTTGGATATTATCTTTAGACTTGATTAAGTTGAATAATATACATCACTAACTTGATGACAAGAAGCCTACCTACCGTGAGTAATGTATGAGGTTTTTATTTTCATAGTCATTTGATTAACACCACACATGCTTATGATGCTTTTAGTTGTTTTTTTCTTCTTTTTGGAATTTCATGCTCTTAGTTGTTCCTATGTGATATTTACTTTTTATTACCATTTTGTTTTATATATGTTTATTTCTTGATAAATCAAGCTAAACTACAAACTCCAAATTGCGTCTTTACTCGATTTGATTAATCAAAAGCAAAATCCAAATTGAGAATAAAAGCAACAAAATAAAAATAAGATGTAAGTTAGTCCAAACTACATATGTGTCAAATCGATTTATACTTAATTAGATCTTGCTTTACCTAAAATAAAACTAAAATTTAAATCTAAATGGAATACACACTGTTCTACTTCTATGGTTGATCGGATTTATGTTGATATGCAAAGGTAATCTCCTTCGTCATGTGGCTATGGGGTTTAAAGGCTTTAGGTTTTGCTCCACAAACCATGTTCGCAGAAACTCCGTAGCTAATAGTAATGATTTTTGGTTGAAAGACAAATTATAAACGAGTAACAAATGTGTAACGGTGTCGTTCTCTGGCCCACGGTTACAACAATAGTTGTCGTTAAAAACACCCGAATATTAAATGAGATTACATGCAAGTATAGCGACCTAAGAAGATCCACACCGCACATCAATTTAGCTGTCTTATCTATCTGAAACATACGATTCAACCCACATGAATTTGTCTTCATTTTGGGTCCATTGATGCATCAACGACACTCGCTTATACACAACAACAATATGTAACTTCTCTGATAATTTTGTGAAATTAGAAAAAGGGCCATGTGGGTTGTAAGAATTTTACAGGAGATATTTTTAAGATTTAAGAATCGTTAGTCCCATGTCATATCATAGTATTAACATTTTTTCTCCCCAAAAAAAAAAAGGAGGGAGATAAAATGGGATTATTAAGAGAACAGGGCACACAACAGTGACGTGGAAGGAGTCACATCAATCAATCTGCAGCAGTTCTCTATTGTTAACTGTACACTTGATCGCTTAGCTGCGATGGTCTGATCTGCCTCACTGTTTATGTGTGGGGGAACTTTCTATTCCCAATAAACCAATAGTGTCAGCTGTAATATACTACAATATATTGCTGTAAAATAAAATAAAATAATTCATTTAGCGGGTCTTCCGTGTATAGGCTATTTTAACCAAGCCCATTTAAAAGTATTGACACACTTCAGGTGGAGTTATAGACCATCTTCACTGTAAATGGGCCTTCTTAAGATTTATATCTCTGGAAAAGAAGAGAGCGAATCTGCATTCATGTATCCACGTGGTTGAGACTGATTGGTTGTATCTGTGAGAGACTTAGTCCTGATTGGTTAAGCGTTGCAATGTACACGTAATCTCGGGTTCGAATCTCGGGTTCAAATTATAACCTTGTTTTAACAATCGTAACGAATCTCAGATTGGTGCAACCGTAAGTCCTTGCGAGAGAGAGAGATCCGATCCTCTTTCTGAGATTCCGTTTCCAAATGGCGATTCGGTGGTCAGAGCTATGTATCGTCTTGTTCGCTCTCTCTTACGCCATCTGCGTCATTGCAGGGTACGCACACTCTTTCGAGAATGTATTTCGTCTGTGTGAAAAATGGTTGTTGATGCAATGCTTGTTTGTGAAATTCAGGAAGAGCTACTACGATGTGTTGCAAGTGCCGAAAGGTGCCTCTGATGAACAGATCAAGAGAGCTTATAGGAAACTCGCTTTGAAGTATCATCCCGATAAGAATCCAGGCAACGACGAAGCAACTCGCAAATTCGCTGACATCAATAACGGTATGATGCACTCCTCTGATAGATTATTGTTTTTGAAAGTTTGATTTTAATGGTGTCTTTGTGGTGATGATGTTATAACAGCTTATGAAGTGCTGTCGGATGAGGAGAAGAGGGAGATTTATAATAGGTATGGTGAAGAAGGGCTTAAACAGCATGCTGCTAACGGTGGACGTGGAGGTGGAGGAGGGGGCATGAATATGCAGGACATCTTTAGCCAGTAATGTTTTTTTTCTTTTTAGATTTTTTCTAAAACAGTGGCTAAGGGTATCTTCAAGCATCTGTTTTGGAACACATTTGTTTGCCTGAGAGCTTATGTATGGATATAGAAATGGATGCCATCTTATGGTAGAAGTGGGGTGATTTCTTTTTTATGGATAGTGGATACCAATGAGTTTGGTAATGTTAAGGGCCTTTGCTGTAGTGCGAGTAGTTCCTAAATTTTGATAATGTTTTACATTCATGCTATAATGTAACTGATTGCTAATGTATGGAGATTAATTTATAGGTTTTTTGGTGGTGGTTCGGTGGAGGAGGAAGAAGAGAAGGTTGTCAAGGGTGATGACGTGATTGTGGAACTTGAGGCAACTCTAGAAGATTTGTACATGGGAGGCTCTATGAAGGTATGTTATTATCATCACTTGGCCTTTATACATGGAACTCGTCGGACAATTGTTGCTTTGGTTAAAATATGCTTAGGCTTCATAACTTATCGGTGAACATGATTTCATAGTGTAATTCCAAGATTCTTTACGTTTGAGAGATGTTGGTTAGAGTAGCTCGGTTCTTAGGCAAATATGATATGACTTGCCTTAACTTTTGGTTTCTTATTGATGGATGTCACACGTTAAACTATCAGGTATGGAGGGAGAAGAATGTTATAAAACCAGCTCCTGGAAAGAGAAAGTGCAACTGCAGGGATGAGGTTTATCACAGGCAAATTGGCCCTGGAATGTTCCAACAGATGACAGAGCAGGTAAGACAGATGTATTCAAGCCCTCTCAATCCATCTTCTTGAGTCCAATATAAAGCCCACATGTCTAAATCATATCTGGTTCCTGTCAGGTCTGCGACAAATGCCCAAATGTTAAGTTCGAACGCGAAGGATACTTTGTCACAGTTGATATCGAGAAAGGAATGAAAGACGGAGAAGTAATAAGCCTACACACCCTTTTGTTGTAAACCTTAGGTAGTACATATTACTGTAGCTCTGAAACTCACTGTGAGCTTATCTATGCTTCCTTTCAGGAAGTGTCTTTCTACGAAGATGGTGAACCCATTCTCGATGGTGAACCTGGTGACCTTAAGGTTAGCCTCTTCCCTAAGTTTCCATGATCCTTGATTTCACGTGAATTGAAGATGGGAGAATTAACCATTAATTGTACATTTGACAGTTTCGAATCAAAACTGCACCACATGCCCGTTTCCGGAGAGATGGCAACGATCTGCACATGACCGTTAACATTACACTGGTATATAAATATCCCACTAGCATCTTCTGTATCTCTACGTCATAAACCAACAACTTAATATGTTTACTGTTTTTACTTTTTTAATTAAACACCTTTCAGGTTGAGGCGCTAGTTGGTTTTGAGAAATCATTCAAACACTTGGATGATCACGAGGTTGACATCAGTTCCAAGGTAACACTAGCACTCTCTCTACAAGACAGAACACTCGACATTGATCATGTAAAATGGTTATTTTTGGGTTAAATGAATATTGTGTGTGTGGAACAGGGAATTACAAAGCCCAAGGAAGTGAAGAAGTTCAAAGGAGAAGGGATGCCACTTCACTTCAGCACAAAGAAAGGCAACCTCTTTGTCACTTTCGAGGTTTTGTTCCCTTCTTCTCTCACTGAGGATCAGAAGAAGAAGATTAAAGAAGTCTTGGCTTAGTACTACTCTCTCTAGAAAATATTAAATTTGGGGGTTTACATAGAACTTGTGATGGTCCTTAATGTAACTCGACTAGGTTTTTAATATAGAAACGAAAAGGGAAGATGAGAAAAGCTACAAGGAGGGTTTTGATCGAACTGTCTTTTTTTTAATCTGTTTCTATATATCTTATGCTTTTGTCAATCAAATTAGTGTATACTTCTGTTTCCAATACTCTTTTGTAGTTCATAATAACATGTAAATGTGTTCAAAGCTGTTACATTTAGCAAAATGAAAAAATCATGTCTACAAAACAGCAGAGATTTGAAGGAGCATTTGCAAAGATTGAGAGTGAGTGAAAGGAACATCATGATTGATCTATGAAGGTTTGTTACCTTCAGCCACCTCGTTTCTCCAGGGATTAAGAGCTTCTCTCATGGCTTGAGCTTCAGGAGATTTTTCATAAGCTCGTTTCTCTGCTTCTAGTACAGTGACCTTGTCGCTGCAAGTTTTGGTGATAAAACTATTTCATCAATGTTTCTTCGTAAGGACAACAAAAAAAAAGAGATAAAGAGTATCGTTATAGTTTAGATTTATGGGTCGGTGGTTTTGAAGTTGAAGTTTAAAAATTATTAAAAAAAAGAAATTTATTTTGATCATTTTTCTATTTTAAAATATATTTTTGTGACAAAAGAGAGACTTGCCAAAAAAAACAGAAAAACCAGTGTAATGTAGAAACTAGAAGCTGAAGAGTGATACAAGTCCTCCAGAGGAAAGTGATAAACTTGAATCTTAATAAGCATTCTCTCTAAGAAGAGTAATAGACTTCACAGCTTTAATCTCCAAGCGAGAGAGAGAGAATGGAATATACAGAAGCCAGTGTTGATCATGAAGAACTCCATTCCTCCGCCAATAATGGCCGATCCAATCGCGATCTTCAGATACCAATCCATAAAGCTCGCCTGTTTCATCTTCAGTTTTTTCCTCACGGATTCAAATAAATCTGCAGAGGAGTACAAGAGATTTTCAAGTTTCTCAGATAAAACTGGCTTTCCGATGAAGGAGGTAACAATTAAATTCTACCGACAGCTTTTGCCCGGAGGCAGGGGTTTTAGACTTTAGTTCAGTTTGATTTGGTAAATTGGGTGTCTCAAATGAACAAGGAGCACTGCTAACAGGTCCTACTTAAACCCATTAGAAAGCCTAATAACTCCTAACTAAGCCCATTAGAAAGCCTACGAGCTAACTTCCCAAGTCTGTGTTTTCTTATGGGAATTCGTCCAAAAAAATACTGAACACGGTAAGAATGGCCAAAAGAAATATGGACATACTGGGTGGCCAAAAAAAGTACACACTTTCATTGACTTTTACAGTTTATTAAGAACGTTACGATTGACTAACCAAATTAACCCACCGTTAACAGAGTTAACAGATAATTTAGATGACGTTAATTTTGGGTGTTAAAGAATACGACACCGTTTTATCTCTTTGTCTGATTAAAGAGAAATGAATGAAACGACGTAGTTTCATTCATTTTTGAAATTAAAAATATGTGCTCTATAGGGATCGAACCAGTGCTCTCGTATTTAATTATACGAGTTTTTTGCCACTGAGCTAATGGACTTTACAATAGATTGACGAACACAGTTTCTTATATTATCTTCGAATCCGAGTTAAATGAATCAAAAAGAAACGACGACGTCTTCTCCTAGCCCTAAATTCCCAAATCATAAAAACTCCAGCGACGAACAGAGCTCGATTCTCTCGATTCTCTTCAATCTCTTCTCGATTCTCACCTTACCTTCTTCGATTGTCACATGATGAGTTCGGGTTGTGAGGATTCTTCGATTGTCACCTTGCCTCTCTTCCATTCCTTGTGAACTTCGTCTTCACCATTCCCTCACGAACTAAAAAAGCCCCAAATCGATTTGAGTTTCTGGGAAATTAGGGTTTGTTTTTTAATTTCATTTATCCCGTCGTTAACTCAATAAAACGAAATTAGTTTCATAACCTTTCGAGAAGTCCACTAGCTCAGTGGCAAAATCCCCCCCCTAAAGACCACGAGTGCACGAGTTCGAGTCCACCCTTCCACCATTTTAATTAAATAAAACGACGACGTCTTGACATTTTATATTAAACCAAAAAAGTGAATGAAACGACGTAGTTTTGCTAAACGGCTGTATTTAACGTTGATTAACCACCGTCTTAACTGTCTGTTAACGGTGTCTTAATCTGGTCGGTCAATCAAAGTTTTTTAATAAACTGATAAAAGTCAACAAAAATTCAGGGTTTTATTGGCCAACCTCGAGTCTATATTTCTTTTGGCCATTCTTGCCATGTTCAGTATTTTTTTTGGACGAATTCCCTTGTATAATTATCAAGCATTATAATGATGTAATCATCACGTCTTCATTTAACCAAAGAGAGTCGCATATATATTTTTATACTATAGTATAGTAGACTTTGGTATATGATCGTCTAATATCTTTCATCAATTTAACTTAGGGCAAAATTTTCAAATATTTTTTTTTGTTTTGTCACTAAATAACATTTAAAAAACAACCAAAATAGTTTTGTTATTTTAAAAGTTTAATAGTTATTTTTATTATTTAAAATTTAAACTTCACCTCCAAAACTTCATCCCATAACTTTAAATATTAAGTGTAAATTAGTTAACCATAAATATATAAATATATATATACACCCTTTAGTAAATTTATTTTGGTTATTTAAAAAAAAATATTTTTATTACAATTTTTAGCACTATTTCTCTTTTAATTTATAAATTGTGTGTTTGGACATTGCTTTCTTGTGGAAATTTTCAAAAAAAAAAAACTCAATTTTAAAAAATAAAGCATGACACCAAATACAATTGTGTGTTGGACATTGCTTTCTTGTGGAAATTTTCAAAATAAAAATTCAATTTAAAAAAAAATAAAGCATGAAACCAAATACATTTTGATATTTTCTTAGGAGACATCTTACTGGAATATTCCACGCGTGAAAGGACAGAGAAACAAAAACGTGCTTCCATTATAAAATTGCCAGTTGGCATCACAGCTTGCTTTTAATAAAAAAGATTTACTCAAAAGTTATTATCTTCGTTTTTTAATTATTATAAAATTACTGAAAAAAACTTCGCCAGCTCATCATCATCTCCTTTAAAAAGAACCCTAGTGACTACTTCATCTCCTTCTTTCGTTTCGCCTCTGATCTACAGCCTTTTTTGTTGATACTCCGTCTTCTCTCGATCAGATAAGTATCGATTCCTTCTTCTTCTCTCGTTTCAAAATCATCTCCTCCTTCGTTTGATTCGTTTGATTCCGTTCTCTTCTCAGATCTATTCTCTGTTGATTTCAGATCTAGATCTAGGTTTTGATTGAGTAAAATCTGTGGATTCTGAAAAAAAGAAGGAATGATTATAGATTCTCTATGAGCTACTCAGTTCTGCTTCGTCGTATTCGCATTGTACACTCTTTCTCCGTCGTTTATCTCTACTACTCTTACGTCTTCTCATGAACTCATCTTCTCAGATCTCATCTGTTTAGCTCTCTCGATAAAGATCTCATCGCTAGAATTTGGGGGTAATTTATAGGGATTTAGAAGAATTATATTATTTAATTTTGGTGAGGAAAAAGTCAAAAAGTCAACGGAAATGAGTTCGACAAGTCCTGATTCCGACAATGATCCGAGGTACGCATCCGTCACGGACGAGAGGAAGAGGAAGAGAATGATCTCAAACAGGGAATCCGCTCGGAGATCAAGGATGAGGAAACAGAAGCAACTCGGCGATCTCATCAACGAGGTGACTGCTCTCAAGAACGACAACGCCAAGATCACCGAGCAGGTTGATGCAGCTATGAGGAAGTACGTTGAAATGGAGTCCAAGAACGATGTTTTGAGAGCACAAGCGTCGGAGCTGACGGAGAGGTTAAGGTCGTTGAACTCTATGCTCGAGATGGTTGAAGAGATTAGTGGTCAGGCTTTGGATATTCCTGAGATTCCTGAATCTATGCAGAATCCGTGGCAGATTCATTGTCCCATCATGCAAACCAATCATGGCTTCTGCTGAGGATTGAGGTCGTGTCTTGGTCGGTAGTCATTTTGTTTTGTTACAACTTAGAGTCATTGGTGTGTTAGTCAATCGTTATAAGACTTCTATCTCTATCTCTTGTGTTTGTGGTTTTTCCATAGGTTGTCATGTACTTGTGTTTCTTAATGAATTAAAGCTCTGTTGTTTTTCTTATATTATATGATTTGTTTTGCTTATGAATCTTTGCCAAATTACAAAGTATATAAACCTGCTTGAGTCTCAAAGACAACAAAAGATTTGTATGTAATATAAGGAAGGGAACCAGGAACATGATGGATTCAGTATCAATTGTCGTGAGTACGACACTCGTTAGTCTCAGGGTTTTCTTTGCAGTATTCCTCCAAAGGGTCGGAGTCTTTCTTCTTGTCTCTAGCGTGGCTAGCTGCTGCGCTAAGCTCCTCAACCTCATCCCACGCAGCTACACACTCTCCGCTCACTGGATCGTCAGCACAAGTCTCCTCTGCGTCCTTGATGCTCTTCTCCACTTTATCCGATATCACTCCTTCTGGCGTCGCTTTAACCGGCCTAACTGTCGCCATGAGGTTCGCTCTTCTTGAACCAAGATTCCATGGGTTATTCAAACGGACAGGACCGGCAAGACGGACTGGTCGAGCCTCGCTGGTGATGACGGCTCCTTGGGTTCCAATGTTAAGACTGGTAACAGCTATAGTTGCCATTGTTGGATTTTTTTTCTTTTTTGATAAAAGAAGAAGATAGTTCACATAAACTGAAGCGATAGATACATATAAAGTGTGCATGAATTTAATTATGTGAACCCCATTTCTTATCACATATTAACCAACCATAGAATTACACGTAACACTCTTGAGATATTTTTTTATCGATCGAACTGTGAAATTTTGTAGCCATCCAAGCCATTTTCACGAATACCACTCACTGATACTCAGATATTTATATCCCAAAAACATTCAAATCAAATTAAGAAAGATGTTCTGAAATGTAAAATGATCTCAGATTTGTTGTTTATTTCTTAAGCAAACAACCCTTTTTCTCAGGTTACTTTTGTCTGAGATGTCTGAGAAACCATATAATAACATTAGAAAATGATGGAGATTGAGAGTGGTGGCCTAGTGTTGAGTTTCACTCTTCAGGGTGGACAACGCTGATCTCGCCTCTCTCAAGCAAGTCATAGAAAGCTCTGGTTTTCCTCTGCTCGTTCCAGTGGTGCATCTTCCAGAGACCACCAGCAGCTAAACCGAGTGCCAAACCGATGACTAATTCCTTCACCACACTCGGGCCTTTCAGTGTGGCATGCGCAACCTTGTGTCCTGCCATTTCAACCCTGCACAAATTCTCTGCCATAGAGAGTCAACACAACTATCAACAATAATATGACAGTTTCACAATCCTCATGAAGCAATTAAAACTGAAAACGTGATTTAATAACCAATAAACATCTCTCTCTGTTATGGATCAAGATATGTTCTGTAAAGCAAATTCATATCTATAGGTATGCATACACGCCTTTGGAGTTTATATGTACATAAACACATACACACTCTCTTAAAAGATCAAAAATATTCCCAAAGCAATTTCTTTTACTCTTCTGGATCAAATATGTTCTGAACGCAATTATGAAGGAGCTCAAAACCACACACACACGAACATGTACAAATTTGCATCTTCCCCAAAGAAAATGATTTTTAAGTTTTCAGAGAATTACTACCCTAACAGAGAGATTGAGAGAGAGTCAATCAAAACCGCGAAAAGAACAGAAAATTCGATCCTAATCTAATCGCATGGATCCGAATCCGCTGATAGCCAATCAAATCACAAACTAGAATCGTCTCGAGGAAACAAGAGAGAAATCAATGGATGAATCTGAGTATTTTACCTGCGTTGATGAGCGAAAGCAAGAGAGAGAGAGAGAGAGAGAGAGAGAGAGAGAGAGAGAGAGATGTACGATCGACGAACGAAATGGGCAAGCAGAGAGAATCCGATCACCTCCCTTAATCTCTTGTTGGGCCTGTTTATGGGTTTAAGAAAACCGAAATGTATGGGCCTGCTGGCCTATTATTTTTACTTTATTGTCGACATTGATTTATTTTGCAGACATGTAAACAAATTTATAACCTTAACTAATATGAACAAACTAGGGCTAACTTATGTATTTGCCCGGACATAATAATTTATGTATTTTTAATTTAAAAACTAGCATAATAAATTATTATTTATGTTTTAAATAATTTTGATCGATAA
The DNA here is from genome assembly GCA_905132885.1 of Moricandia moricandioides. Taxonomy (NCBI): domain Eukaryota; kingdom Viridiplantae; phylum Streptophyta; class Magnoliopsida; order Brassicales; family Brassicaceae; genus Moricandia; species Moricandia moricandioides. The sequence continues at coordinate 253,535 of CAJHQQ010000251.1, forward strand.
CTTTTGTGACGTAAAAAATTGAAACACTGATGTAATATAAATATTTTCAAATTTTAAAATATAGAAATCTTAATTTTAGTGGTCGAAAAATATTTTTAAAATTAGAAATATTGGTCAAATTTTTCACCGGCAGTAAATCTAAATATACAAAAATAATAATTTAAGTCTAATGATTCTAATATTTAGATAAACTTGGTTTTGTGAATCAAATACAAACTAATATTTTGTGTACATGTGATATAATCCCATGTGTATATATTTATCCAAATACAAAAAAATCAGCTATATAAAATTTATATAATAAGTGGTAGATAATATGAGATTATGAAGATAATGATTCATATAATCGACAAATGTGAAACTAATAAATAAATTTATGTTAGCAATTATAAACTAAATTATTTATATAATTATAGCCACTCTAACTTTCAACATGCAATCTTGATTGTGAAAAATTACTTTGAAAATAATAAACATATATTAAAGTGGCTTAAAGCAATATAAAATATAGATGATATTTCCTTAAAAGAAAATAACTAGTAGTATATTATTTTCTTAAGCTCTTTTCAAAATTGTATTTAATTTTATACTTGTGGATTTATTCTATTCTTGTTTCCCCTCTTCTTTTCAACAACTTTCCCCTCTTAATACTACTACACATTTATATTTATGTTACTACTTCCTTTCTTTCTTAGACATGCATGGTCCGCTGTAACATACTGGACTCTGTATAGTAGTTCATATTATCTTTGTGAAAATTTAGTTACTTTTAATACATGAGGATTATCCTCTTATAATTTTTTTCTCATTCCTTGTAAATATATAAAATATAGTTATTTCAAAAATATTTGGTATTAAAAATATAGTTTTGGTTCTTTTATACATTTGTTCTTATGAATAAAATATAGTTGTTCTTATGCTCTTTTTGTAAATTGATTTTCTTTAATACACATGGACAGATACCGTATGGAATCTTAATACCCATAATTTCGATGTAAACCAGAAAGAAGAAGCTCTCTGAATGTGGTACCAAGAAAAAAACAACAAAGAGACACAGAACCGTGTAAACCTAAGCTTTGTCCTAGAGATCGTTTTCCATGGGTGTAAATGCAACATTCTTGGGACTAAATAACTTATATGCAATAAAACCCGAAACAACAAGAGAAATCATGGATATCACAATGGCAGAAATGCTGGTTCCATCACTAGATCCCTTGACAGTCGAAGCAGTGATCCTCAAAGAAGAGCCCGAGGAAATATCTAGCGGTATCCAATCGCAGTTGATCGTGTAGTGCCCTGATCCGTGCCACGGTTTGCTGTCCGTCGGGTACCAGAATGCAACTGACATTTTGGCTGTTGAGCCAAGCGTGAACTGAACATCCTGTAGATAGGAAGATGCTTGTCTTTTAAACACATGCTATTCCGACTTAAAAGAGATGTATCTGGCTTATAATAGTAAAAGAATACTGATTCACAGAGGTAAGAACCTTTGGAGGTTATGCTATGTTTTAGAGAATAATGGTAACACAACGTGGCTGACCCAAGTAAAGGATTTACTCACCTGTTGGAGACGGTCCATAGTTCTTAAAGGCCTTGAAAACTCGAAATAGTAAGTTCCTTTCTGGCCATTTGGCGTGTAAGGGCTGTCTTCCACTACATACCCTGTGGAAAGCTTCAAAGATAAGTAAACCAGAGGAGTTGCCGAAGGCTAAGAGATGGTTTATAAAGACAGAGATCTTTCTAACACAATTCCACCTCTTTTTCCAGTTTAAAGCATGATAATGTATCACTGACCTGATTGAGTAGTGAAGCTGCTGTGCCACCACGCTCCATGCCAATCGTTCTGTGCACTAGAATCATTTCCTGCTAGAAGAAAATCCATGAGAATCACTTATTTGAATTTTACATACAAGAAAGATGTAATTTAATAAACTGAAGCAAAAGAAAAAAAGAAGTAATTTACGTTCTTGGTTGACGTTGGTTATTTCATATGGTCATAGGGAACTTCTATGATATTAATTGCCTTTTGAGTTAAGATATAACACTCTCTGGGCTGAGAAGTACCTGAGGGACCAAGACCATCAAGGTATCGACAATGTGGATTCCAAGCATATATGTCAACCAGATGACCAAATCTGTTCATATGAAAACAAAAACACAGAGACATAAACAAAATAAACAGAGGTAACGATAAGCAACTTGCAAAACAAATAAGGAACTGAACTAGATTCACTGAATTGGTACGAACACAGCATGAGAAAGACACAAGAGATAAAATCACCTGTCACCTCCATTTCCTTCCCCGTTGTCTACTGGATTACCACCGTAAAGGCGTCCTGGAATAGCATTTCCAATGGAGAAATGCATAATATCAACCTCGAAGCCTTTGCAAGCCTTGCTGGTACATGAGTCTGTCCCTTCTTTACAACCACCCATCTTTATGTAGCAGAAGGTTGACAATTTTTTTAAAAAAACATGAATCTCTTATGGAAACTCAACAATATACTCAAGTCAATCTTTGGAATCTTACATTGTGATAAGTAGCTTGATCACCAATTTGGAACATGAGAGCCACTGAAGGACACTTCTTGTTTTCACTGGATTTAAAGAAGCAACCAGTTCACTACAGGAGTGATAAACTTGCAATTTAAAGTTATGTAGAATCAATTAAATCAAGGATCATTTGAATATCAGTACATAAATGTATAATGACACCTCCTTATCTTGAAAGTAAATTTAGACATGCCAGATCCTGGACACTGACGAATAAATTCTTAAGTTTCAATAATATTTCAGGAAAATGAAGCAAAATATTACCAATAGGAAAATTTCATTGGACAAATCTTGAGTTGCATCAAACCCAAACTTAACATGCATTTGGATAAATATTTCGGTTACTAAATAATATTTTCAAGTGTTAAAAAGCAGAGAGACATCTCCTAAAACTTGGGAACAGTTACTACAACACTCTTACTGTTCTAGAAAGGGATTGTGCACTTAGTAACACGACGAGGATAACCAAGTTAGAAAAGAAAAAACACTTACCCTTTGTCGTAAGCGTAATTTCCATCAATTTCCAGCATGAAGTAAACATCTCGACCATCATGTAATGCCTACAAAGACAGATCCATTCATTGACAGAACTAAAAAGCTATTCATCGAACTCAAAAGCCAGATTTATCAATCGAAATCAAGACGTCCCCTAATACTCTTTCCAAACTCACCAAACGTTGATTCGAATCAACACATTACCTTGACTGTCATCTGACCGGCGGCATATTCGTGGTCGGCGTCCGGATCAAGTGCAGGACGGAGCGGGAACTCAGAGCCTTCAATGTCCTTCCAGTCATCGTTCCGACCATCGAGGGTGATGAGTCCCGGTCTGAAAGCAGCCAAGACCTGGATCTCAGAGTCCGATTCACAACTCCATTCGCCGGACTCCTGGTGCGACACGACCGTCTCCGTGCCGAAGATCAAAAGCCACGCTACAATCAGAAGCTGAAGCATTCTTTGATTCTCCGTAAGATTTGACTTCTCTCTCTCTCTGTAGGATTGGTTTGGAACACAGTTGACTCACACAAAGATTAGTTATCGAAAACAATTTTCCTACTACTCTTTCGCTTTAGCTTGACTCTTCAAACGGTAAGCAAATCTCGACATCTGTATAAACAACAAAAGAAAGATTATTCATATGGACTTAGTGGGCTTACTATTAATAGGCCTTATAATATTCGTAAAGCCCATTAAATCCTCGAGGGTCCAATCAATAAGAAGCATTGTGTTTGTCAACAACTTCCAGGAAAAGAGGAGGCCCAACAGCGCAAATACAGAAAAAGAAGACAAGTCTAAAATCCCCACCGTTTACAGCTTCATTAATATAAGCTCGTTTCCTAAATCCAATATACTGGTGAAAAAAACAAACAAGTGCCACATTACTGAACATGAGAACTACTTTTGCATATGATAACCGGTAGAAATCATGTGAAACATTGAAGAATCACCTTCGGAGAAGAACAAGAAACCGATAAGTTTTCATCAGCTTGATACGGTCCTCCGGTGAGAAGCTTCGCCTATAGCCTAAACAAGGCTGATCCCTAATCTTTGAAGGTCATCACGGTGAAGAAATTACTCCCACAATCAAGAAGAAGGGTTAAGGAGGTGATGAACTTCGAAGAACACTTAATTAAAGTCTGCAAAAAAGAAGAGTAAAAACTAAAGAAAACATTCATATTTGAACCTTAGTCACACAAAGCTAAGTTCATAACTTTATTAATCTGAAAATGAGGTCGGGAAGGAACCGACTCTTTCAGAAACAATCCAAAAGTATAAACAACAAAACAAAGCAATTGAGAAAAGATGATAAGTAAAAGAGTAAAAGAAACTCAATCGCTATTATAATATAACAAAACAAATTCATCCAATTGTTAATAGAGAAGTGAGGAGAGGAAAAATCTCTCTCTATGAGAGAAGAGAGAGAAATCTCCAATAAGAAGCATTTGTGAAAAAGTTTACTTATCAAAGTCGTTTAGACCCTTTCGTTAGAATTAATTTTTGACACTCTTCTTATATATAATAACAAAATATTAGTCAATAACATTACACAATATTTTATTTAAAAATTAGTTTTTTCTTATTTTTTGATTCACTAATCCACAAACTATTTTTCCGAACTATACACATTAATTCCGTCCACTAACTCATGATATTTAATGCTAACTATACAAATTAATTTAAATTACACATTACACAAAATTTAACGCAACCTATACAAATTAATTTTGACCACTAACCCACGAACCAAAAGAATTTCATTCATATACCATGTCTCTTTCATTTCATAATTAGAACATTACCTACATAACTCAATATATATAAAAAATATATCATTGTATTGACCTCTTAAGCAAGAAACAATACACATTGTCAAGCTCAAAACAATTTTTATACATAACTTTTTACAACTCTTTATTAAAAAAATTTGATAATATAACAATATCAAAATCCAAAATATCTTCTCTTCCTTAATCAAAAATATAAGATGTGAATACTATTATTCAATGTTACTCATTTTAAAATGAAAGACAACCTTGTTGAACAACATGACCACGATAGTTTTAACCCGATCATACCATGATATACATCACATCAAACCAAGATTTTATTATCATTGAAATACATATTACTCAAATGATAAGTTTGGTTCCTAATAATAATGCTAATTACAATTGTTAATATTAACAAATTTTTATTTAATATTAAAAAAATTCAAATTTTAAACTCACAAATTATATTACTAAATCAGACAACATTAACAGTTTAGGCTGGCTATTATTTGCTATTGAGCTACTTTTATATCACTTTGATTTTTTCGTCCTCGGGAAAATATGAACTAATACCACACAATAAGGGTGAGAACACGGTCTTTGATGTTTCACCTCCAGTGATGCCTGTTTCTGTAGAGCATCAACATGTTGCTGTTCCCAAAAAAGTTTCAGGTGTGACAGAATACCTGCAAAATTTTATACTCTTTTTGTTTCTATATTTGCTGGGGCCGTCATGAGATTATGAGGGCTCTAAACAATTTAGTAAAACTTGTTAAACTTTTGTTTTTTTCTTTTTACAAATTTGGAGATTTTTTCCAACATAAAATATTTGAAATTTTTTGGAGATCTTACACAGATGTTTTATTTGGCCATGCCGAGTGTAAGCATGTATATTTGGACTCTGCTAACATGTTTCTTCCTCTAAGTATTGAACTTAATTCTCCGTTAAGTAACAGGATTCTCATCGGGGGTCGTGTAGTTGACAGGGGAGTTGAGGGCGTTAAAATCTTAGTAGATGGTAGTTTAAGATCTGTCACGGACAAGGAAGGTTATTACAAACTTGACAAGGTATACTTAAATGCTATTTCCAAGTTTATGTTTCATACGTGTTTCAGTTGTAAGCCTGGTGGTGACTTGGTTATTACAGGTCTTTATACAAAAAAGTAAAAAGTTATTTCTTTATATTACAAATATTTGTTGAGTTGGATGGCCTTTCAACCTAAAACCAATTGGTGATAACTAGATTGGTCCATCTCTCTTATATATTACTAAGGATCCCTTCCAACTACTGATGTGGGACATTTGTCCCCTAATTATATTTACCTCTGATTTTTATTCCACCAATCCTTCAATCTCTTTTTCCTTCTGTGGTGATCCATCATTTAGACAGCACGGATGTAATGTAATGTTGGTTAAACTCTTTAGGTTACATCTTATACGATAGATGCAGTGAAGGAGCATTCCAAGTTCAGCAAACTGAAGAAGTTGATGGTATCAGTATCAGTTTTTTTCCTTCTGTATGGTGTGCTAAATTAATTGTTGTTGTGGTGCGAATAGTTGGTTCTGGTCACAAGGCAAAGGTAAATACTTGTGTTCATAGTGGGCTTATGTTGCTCTGTTTTTTATATGTCGTACTTAACGTTTTAGCAGTTTAAATCCAGGTAGCTTTGACTCATGGACCCACAAATGTCAAACCGCAAATGAAGCATACAGATAACAGTGGAACGTTCTGCTTCAAGGTTTGTTGATGCAAACATGCCCTCTAGTAAATCCACTAGACGAAAATTAACTATATCATGTTGACCCCCCCTGAATTTTTGGAGAGATGTTTCTGGCTTATGTGGATCCTTGTTGCTTTTCCTGTAACATGTTCTTTATAAATTATCATGTATACTCCAGGTTCCGCCAGGCGAATATAGGCTGTCTGCTTCAGCTGCAACACCAAAGAATGCTCCTGAGCTTCTGTTTTTGCCAGGTTATGTGGATGTTGCCGTGATAAGTCCATTGTTGAACGTCGAATTTTCTCAGGTAATTTAATGTGAACAATACCACTCTCTTGGAAGTGTTTCTATATCAGTTCAAAACATGAGACTGGATTGTTTTACGGTGCACGTAGTCTCACATGCTATCCAATATACTGACCTTTTTCCACCTGTTCAAGAGGCTTTCTTCTTCTATTTTTTGTGTGTTGATGTTGGCCCGAGTCAATGTGGATGGTTCTGTTACCTGCAAGGAGAAATGCGGTCCGTATGTCTCAGTGGCGCTTGTGGGAGTGTTATCAACAGTATTTCTGCCAAACTTGCATCTGATGGGAGTGGTGTGTATGAGCAGGCCCGCCCAGTAGTTTGGAGGGCCCAAAGCAAAAATGAAAATTATTACCCTCATCAAGATTCGAACCTAGCACATACGAGAAAAAAATAGTAAAACTAACCACCGCACTACAAGCCTTGTTATGAAACTAATGCCCTCCAAATGTTTGATATAGTTTGGCGTCCAAAGCACCAGCTTCACGGGCTTTAGCCCAGGACCGGCCCTGTATGAGAGCATGATTATCTGGGATCCTTAGGAGGGGTTCTTCCACTGTTCGCGGGTCCCACTGACATGTGGGGCCCATGAACAGTGCAAGAACCGCTTCTAAAAACTACCAAATAAAAACCGGTTTTAGAGAGTTTCTTACACTGTTTGCGGGTCTCACTAACACGTGGCGGTCCGCGATTGGTTTGTTTTTTAATTTTTTTCTCTTTTTTTTTTAAGCAACATAAAAAAAAATTAAGAACCCCATTAGGGGTCTAGGGATAATGATGCCCCGAGTACTATACCTGAGCAAATCTTGGTGAAAAGATTAGCTTTGTTCCTCGGGATTCTAGCTATATGGTCTTCTAATTATGTTATTAGAGGATCTGTGAACTACACTTCAGTTTGAAGTAAAATGTGTCAGGAATGTATCATAGGAGATAACTTGTTGTTTCTGCGGTTGTCTTAAAGTATCTTTGAAGCTATTATTCATTTTAAGTTTCTTCAGCTATAGCTGGTCGGCTTGGTCTTTACTATGTTATTTATTGTAATTTATATATATATATGTATGGATCATAGTTCGTAAACTATACGTATAAAATCCTAATTACCAGTGGTTTTAAACCTTATATTAATAAAAACCCTAGCTCAATTTTCAAGGGAAAATCAAAGCGGCATTTTCTCTAAGACTAACTAAAAGTTGTTCTAAGGGTTTAGTTGACAAAAGTGATTTTCTTGGGGAGGAAGGCATGCTGTTAACTACAGGGAGAAAGGAGAAACTCTCCGCTTCTAAAGGCTCCGAGATTGAAGTCTCTTCTGGCTATGTGTGGTATCGCTCTCTTTTCCAACAAAACCTTTCTCTCTCTAACCGCACCATGCTCTCTGTTCGCCACTTGAACCCTCTGCTCAACGAAGACTACTCTCCTCCGTTAATCACAACCGCTTCTCATCGTCTGCTTCGTCCCCTTCCACCTTTGGATGCGTTCCCTGACGTTGGTTTTGAGGAAGGTGACATGATTGACGCTGCTCACAAAGGTGGCTGGTGGTCTGGTTGGGTGGTTAAAGTTTTGGGTTGTGAGCGTTTCTTGGTGTACGTCAGGTTCGAACCAGATGTCATCGAGGTTGAACGTAAGGACTTGCGACCACACTTGGTTTGGAAAGATGAAGAGTGGTTTCGTTGCCTAAAACGAGTAAAGTCTTCTCCCTTTATTATTTATCTTTGATTTAAGTTTTCATCTTTTTTTAATGTTTCTTGTTTGTCTGAAGCATTTGATTACCTCGGAGTTCAGCGCTGGAACGTCTGTAGAAATCAGAACAAAGGTGGAACCATTTGGTATTATTTGGGTTCCGGCTATAACCATAAAGGAGAATGAAGATGGGACGTTGCTGGTGAAGTACAAGAGTTTGAATGATAAAGAAGATGAATACACCAAGACTAGCGTTCCTTACTCTGATACCAGGCCTTCACCGCCGCCTTTTGGTTCAAGATCTTTTGGGTTGATGGAGAATGTGGATGCCTTGCTCGAGTCTGGATGGTGTCCAAGTGTAGTTAGCAAGGTTCTTTGTGGGGATAGATACACTGTGCTTTTGGGTCGAAACAATCAGAGTAAAGACTTTAACCACTCTCAGTTAAGACCATCTTTGGAGTGGAAAAATGGAGCTTGGCAAACACAAGAAAAGGTAAGATGTTACTTATCTGTTGCAATGGTTTTTTTTTTAAAACGAAACACCATTTTACTATGATCCTTCTGGAGAACATGCACTTTTGTCGGTTATTCATCATACTTACTCTATGCTGCAGACACATGAGGAGTCTAATAACAGAGAGAGTCTGAACAAGAGGAAAAGAGGACAACAACCACTTAAGTTCATAAGCACAAAGCCTAAGCAGAAGACTTGTATGTTGTCTTAACTTTAATGGATAAGTCAAGCAGCATTCCGTTCTTTGTGATCTTGAAACATTCTTGGCATCATAACTTGTATGTTTTTTTTTTTTGATCCTTAGGGGAATCAGCT